>JAQPZY010001495.1:0-405000 GCA_029931535.1 Margaritifera margaritifera
TGATGATGATGACTGATGATGTATGATGATGATGGATGATGACTGATAATGGATGATGATGATGATGGATTGATGATGATGATGATGATGATGATAACTGCAGATATTTGTAATGGGAGTCTTGTGTAGTATTATAGCTGCAGCTGTTTGCAATGGGGGTCTTGTGCAGTATTATAACCACTGCTATTTGTAATGGGAGTCATGTGCAGTATTCTAACTGCAGTCATTTGTATTGGGAGTCTTGTGCAGTCTTATAACAACTGCAACTATTTGTAATGGGAGATCTTGCACCATATTATCCTAACTGCAGCCATTTCTAATGGGAGTCTTGTACAGTATTCTAAAAACCACATTTATTTGTAATGCGAGTCAACTGCAGCATTATAACTCCAACTATTTGTAATAGAAGTTTTCTGCAGCATTCTAACTGCAGCTATTTGTAATGGGAGTCATGTGCAGTCTTATAAAAACTGCATCAAAACTAGCTATTTGTAATGGGAGCCATGTGCAGTATTGTAACTGCAGCTATTTGTAATGGGAGTTATGTGCAGCATTATAACAACTGTAGCTATTTGTAACGGAAGTCATATGCAGTCTTTGAAGATGATGATGATGATGAAGATAAAGATGAAGGTGACGATGATGATGATGACAGTCGCAGGTAGTACCGTCTACTTACGGTAGCAGGCAATGCCTGAACTGTGACGATGATGATGATGATGATGACTGATGATGTATGATGATGATGATGGATGATGACTGATAATGGATGATGATGATGATGATGATGATGATGATGATGATCTCGATGATGAAGATGAAGATGATGATGAAGATGAAGATGATAATGATGACGAAGATGATGACAGTCGCAGGTAGTACCGTCTACTTACGGTAGCAGGAATGCCTGACCTGACTCCATGATGATGATGACAATGATGATGATGACTGATGATGGATGATGTTCAAGTAGAAGTATAGGTAGAAAAAAAAACTCCATGTCAGAAGTGACCATGGAGAAAAAATTGACGATCTCGACGAAGATGATGATGCTGATGATGATGAAGATGATGATGAAGATGAAGATAAAGACAAAGATAACGATAAAGATAAAGATAAAGATGATGATGATGAAGATAAAGATGAAGGTGATGATGATGATGATGACAGTCGCAGGTAGTACCGTCTACTTATGGTAGCAGGCAATGCCTGACCTGTCTCGATGATGATGATGATGATGACTGATGATTATGATGATGATGATGGATGATGACTGATAATGGATGATGATGATGATCGATTGATGATGATGATGATGATGATAACTGCAGATATTTGTAATGGGAGTCTTGTGTAGTATTATAGCTGCAGCTGTTTGCAATGGGGGTCTTGTGCAGTATTATAACCACTGCTATTTGTAATGGGAGTCATGTGCAGTATTCTAACTGCAGTCATTTGTATTGGGAGTCTTGTGCAGTCTTATAACAACTGCAACTATTTGTAATGGGAGATCTTGCACCATATTATCCTAACTGCAGCCATTTCTAATGGGAGTCTTGTACAGTATTCTAAAAACCACATTTATTTGTAATGCGAGTCAACTGCAGCATTATAACTGCAACTATTTGTAATAGAAGTTTTCTGCAGCATTCTAACTGCAGCTATTTGTAATGGGAGTCATGTGCAGTCTTATAAAAACTGCATCAAAACTAGCTATTTGTAATGGGAGCCATGTGCAGTATTGTAACTGCAGCTATTTGTAATGGGAGTTCTGTGCAGCATTATAACAACTGTAGCTATTTGTAACAGAAGTCATATGCAGTCTTTGAAGATGATGATGATGATGAAGATAAAGATGAAGGTGGTGATGATGATGATGACAGTCGCAGGTAGTACCGTCTACTTATGGTAGCAGGCAATGCCTGACCTGTCTCGATGATGATGATGATGATGACTGATGATGTATGATGATGATGATGGATGATGACTGATAATGTATGATGATGATGATGGATTGATGATGATGAAGATGATGATAACTGATGAAGTATGATGATGATGATGGATGATGACTGATAATGGATGATGATGATGATGATGATGATGACTGATGAAGTATGATGATGATGATGGATGATGACTGATAATGGATGATGATGATGATGATGATGATGATGATGATGATGATGATGATGATGATGATGATGATGGAAGATGATGATGGATGATGATGATGATGGATGATGGATGAAGATGGATGAAGATCATTATGATGATGATGATGGATGATGGATGAAAATGGATGAAGATCATGATGATGGATGATGATGATGGATGAAGGATGAAGATGGATGAAGATCATTATGATGATGATGATGGATGATGGATGAAAATGGATGAAGATCATGATGATGGATGATGATGGTTGATGATGGAAAAAGATTATGATGGATGATGAAGTTGGATGATGATCATGATGATGGACGATGAAGATGAAGATGAAGAACAAGAAGAAGAAGAAGATGAAGAACAAGAAGAAGATGAACAAGAAGAAGAAGATGAAGATGATGGATGATGTTGATTATGATGATGATGATGGATGGATGATGAATGATGGATGATGATGACGATTATGATGGTGATGGATGGATGGATGATGATGATGATGATGATGATAACTGCAGATATTTGTAATTAGAGTCTTGTGTAGTATTATAGCTGCAGCTGTTTGCAATGGGGGTCTTGTGAAGTATTATAACCACTGCTATTTGTAATGGGAGTCATGTGCAGTATTCTAACTGCAGTCATTTGTATTGGGAGTCTTGTGCAGTCTTATAACAACTGCAACTATTTGTAATGGGAGATCTTGCACCATATTATCCTAACTGCAGCCATTTCTAATGGGAGTCTTGTACAGTATTCTAAAAACCACATTTATTTGTAATGCGAGTCAACTGCGGCATTATAACTCCAACTATTTGTAATAGAGGTTTTCTGCAGCATTCTAACTGCAGCTATTTGTAATGGGAGTCATGTGCAGTCTTATAAAAACTGCATCAAAACTAGCTATTTGTAATGGGAGCCATGTGCAGTATTGTAACTGCAGCTATTTGTAATGGGAGTTATGTGCAGCATTATAACAACTGTAGCTATTTGTAACGGGAGTCATATGCAGTCTTCGAAGATGATGATGATGATGATGAAGATAAAGATGAAGGTGACGATGATGATGATGACAGTCGCAGGTAGTACCGTCTACTTACGGTAGCAGGAAATGCCTGACCTGTCTCGATGATGATGATGATGACTGATGATGTATGATGATGATGATGGATGATGACTGATAATGGATGATGATGATGATGGATTGATGATGATGATGATGATGATGATGATGATGATGATAACTGCAGATATTTGTAATGGGAGTCTTGTGTAGTATTATAGCTGCGGATGTTTGCAATGGGGGTCTTGTGCAGTATTATAACCACTGCTATTTGTAATGGGAGTCATGTGCAGTATTATAACTGCAGTCATTTGTATTGGGAGTCTTGTGCAGTCTTATAACAACTGCAACTATTTGTAATGGGAGATCTTGCACCATATTATCCTAACTGCAGCCATTTCTAATGGGAGTCTTGTACAGTATTCTAAAAACCACATTTATTTGTAATGCGAGTCAACTGCAGCATTATAACTGCAACTATTTGTAATAGAAGTTTTCTGCAGCATTCTAACTGCAGCTATTTGTAATGGGAGTCTTGTGTAGTATTATAGCTGCAGCTGTTTGCAATGGGGGTCTTGTGCAGTTTTATAACCACTGCTATTTGTAATGGGAGTCATGTGCAGTATTCTAACTGCAGTCATTTGTATTGGGAGTCTTATGCAGTCTTATAACAACTGCAACTATTTGTAATGGGAGATCTTGCACCATATTATCCTAACTGCAGCCATTTCGAATGAGAGTCTTGTACAGTATTCTAAAAACCACATTTATTTGTAATGCGAGTCAACTGCAGCATTATAACTCCAACTATTTGTAATAGACGTTTTCTGCAGCATTCTAACTGCAGCTATTTGTAATGGGAGTCATGTGCAGTCTTATAAAAACTGCATCAAAACTAGCTATTTGTAATGGGAGCCATGTGCAGTATTGTAACTGCAGCTATTTGTAATGGGAGTTATGTGCAGCATTATAACAACTGTAGCTATTTGTAACGGGAGTCATATGCAGTCTTTGAAGATGATGATGATGATGAAGATAAAGATGAAGGTAATGAAGATGATGATGACAGTCGCAGGTAGTACCGTCTACTTACGGTACAAGGCAATGCCTGACCGGTCTTGATAATGATGATGATGATGACTGATGATGTATGATGATGATGATGGATGATGACTGATAATGGATGATGATGATGATGGATTGATGATGATGATGATGATAACTGCAGATATTTGTAATGGGAGTCTTGTGTAGTATTATAGCTGCGGCTGTTTGCAATGGGGGTCTTGTGCAGTATTATAACCACTGCTATTTGTAATGGGAGTCATGTGCAGTATTCTAACTGCAGTCATTTGTATTGGGAGTCTTGTGCAGTCTTATAACAACTGCAACTATTTGTAATGGGAGATCTTGCACCATATTATCCTAACTGCAGCCATTTCTAATGGGAGTCTTGTACAGTATTCTAAAAACCACATTTATTTGTAATGCGAGTCAACTGCAGCATTATAACTGCAACTATTTGTAATAAAAGTTTTCTGCAGCATTCTAACTGCAGCTATTTGTAATGGGAGTCATGTGCAGTCTTATAAAAACTGCATTAAAACTAGCTATTTGTAATGGGAGCCATGTGCAGTATTGTAACTGCAGCTATGATGATGATAACTGCAGATATTTGTAATGGGAGTCTTGTGTAGTATTACAACCACTGCTATTTGTAATGGGAGTCATGTGCAGTATTCTAACTGCAGTCATTTGTATTGGGAGTCTTGTGCAGTCTTATAACAACTGCAACTATTTGTAATGGGAGATCTTGCACCATATTATCCTAACTGCAGCCATTTCTAATGGGAGTCTTGTACAGTATTCCAAAAACCACATTTATTTGTAATGCGAGTCAACTGCAGCATTATAACTCCAACTATTTGTAATAGAAGTTTTCTGCAGCATTCTAACTGCAGCTATTTGTAATGGGAGTCATGTGCAGTCTTATAAAAACTGCATCAAAACTAGCTATTTGTAATGGGAGCCATGTGCAGTATTGTAACTGCAGCTATTTGTAATGGGAGTTATGTGCAGCATGATAACAACTGTAGCTATTTGTAACGGGAGTCATATGCAGTCTTTGAAGATGATGATGATGATGAAGATAAAGATGAAGGTGATGATGACAGTCGCAGGTAGTACCGTCTACTTATGGTAGCAGGCAATGCCTGACCTGTCTCGATGATGATGATGACTGATGATGTATGATGATGATGATGGATGATGACTGATAATGGATGATGATGATGATGGATTGATGATGATGATGATGATGATGATAACTGCAGATATTTGTAATGGGAGTCTTGTGTAGTATTATAGCTGCAGCTGTTTGCAATGGGGGTCTTGTGCAGTATTATAACCACTGCTATTTGTAATGGGAGTCATGTGCAGTATTCTAACTGCAGTCATTTGTATTGGGAGTCTTGTGCAGTCTTATAACAACTGCAACTATTTGTAATGGGAGATCTTGCACCATATTATCCTAACTGCAGCCATTTCTAATGGGAGTCTTGTACAGTATTCTAAAAACCACATTTATTTGTAATGCGAGTCAACTGCAGCATTATAACTGCAACTATTTGTAATAGAAGTTTTCTGCAGCATTCTAACTGCAGCTATTTGTAATGGGAGTCATGTGCAGTCTTATAAAAACTGCATCAAAACTAGCTATTTGTAATGGGAGCCATGTGCAGTATTGTAACTGCAGCTATTTGTAATGGGAGTTATGTGCAGCATTATAACAACTGTAGCTATTTGTAACGGGAGTCATATGCAGTCTTATAACAACCGCAACTATTTGTAATGGGAGTCTTGTGTAGTATTACAAAACTGCAGCTATTGGTAATGGGTGGTTTTGTGCAGTATTATAAAAACTACAGCTATTTCTAATGGGAGGTCAATCACCACATTATAACAAATGCAAGCATTTGTAATGGGAGTTTTGTGCAGTACTATAATAAATGCAGCTATTTGTAATGGCAGGTCTTGTGCAGTATTACAAGAAAAAGACCTGTATGTATTGGGAGTCTTGTGCCTTGCATAGCACCTGTGCATACCACCAAACCATGTCATGCACCAAATGCAAAAACAGATTTTATATAACTTGAACTATTCAACACATTTTCCCTTGTAGAACTGCAAACACTACAAACTACACTGAACCTTCAGCAATATGTTGTCCTGTTCATTAAACCGAACAAATGTGACAACACAAGCAATTCAACCTGAAACATTTGACAACACTACCTTGCCTAGAACATCTGAGTACCACCACTTATGCAGTATTATAACTGCAGATATTTGTAATGTCCAACTATGCAACTTCCTGTCCATGGAAGGGAGAGAACTGCACACACTACAAACTACACTGAACCTTCAGCAATACGTCATATTGACCATGCTGATTGTGATACCTATGTCTTGCCATGCTGATTGTGATACCTATGTATTGCCATGCTGACTGTGATACCCATGTCTTGCCATGCTATTGTGATACCTATGTCTTACCATGCTATTGTGATGCCTATGTCTTGCCATGCCATTACAATGATACCCATGTCTTGCCATGCTGATTTTGATACCCATGTCTTGCCATGCTGATTGTAATACCTATGTCTTGTCATGCTGATTGTGATACCTATGTCTTGCCATGCTGATTGTGATACCCATGTCTTGCCATGCCATTACAATGATACCATGTCTTGCCATGCTGATTTTGATACCCATGTCCTGCCATGCTGATTGTGATACCTATGTCTTGCCATGCTGATTGTGATACCTAAGTCTTGCCATGCTGATTGTGATACCTATGTCTTGCCATGCCATTACAATGATACCCATGTCTTGCCATGCTGATTGAGATACCCATGTCTTGCCATGCTGATTGTGATACCCATGTCTTGCCATGCTGATTGTGATACCTATGTCTTGCCATGCAATGCCTGACCGGTCTCGATGATGATGATGATGATGATGATGATGATGATGATGATGATGACTGATGATGTATGATGATGATGATGGATGATGACTGATAATGGATGATGATGATGATGGATTGATGATGATGATGATGACTGATGATGATGATGATGATGGTGATGAAGATGAAGATAAAGACAAAGATAACGATAAAGATAAAGATGAAGATGATGATGATGACGAAGATAAAGATGAAGGTGTTGATGATGATGATGACAGTCGCAGGTAGTACCGTCTACTTATGGTAGCAGGCAATGCCTGACCTGTCTCGATGATGATGATGATGATGACTGATGATGTATGATGATGATGATGGATGATGACTTATAATGGATGATGATGATGATGGATTGATGATGATGATGATGATGATGATGATGATAACTGCAGATATTTGTAATGGGAGTCTTGTGTAGTATTATAGCTGCGGCTGTTTGCAATGGGGGTCTTGTGCAGTATTATAACCACTGCTATTTGTAATGGGAGTCATGTGCAGTATTCTAACTGCAGTCATTTGTATTGGGAGTCTTGTGCAGTCTTATAACAACTGCAACTATTTGTAATGGGAGATCTTGCACCATATTATCCTAACTGCAGCCATTTCTAATGAGAGTCTTGTACAGTATTCTAAAAATGACATTTATTTGTAATGCGAGTCAACTGCAGCATTATAACTCCAACTATTTGTAATAGAAGTTTTCTGCAGCATTCTAACTGCAGCTATTTGTAATGGGAGTCATGTGCAGTCTTATAAAAACTGCATCAAAACTAGCTATTTGTAATGGGAGCCATGTGCAGTATTGTAACTGCAGCTATTTGTAATGGGAGTTATGTGCAGCATTATAACAACTGTAGCTATTTGTAACGGGAGTCATATGCAGTCTTTGAAGATGATGATGATGATGAAGATAAAGATGAAGGTGATGATGATGATGATGACAGTCGCAGGTAGTACCGTCTACTTATGGTAGCAGGCAATGCCTGACCTTTCTCAATGATGATGATGATGATGATGATGACTGATGATGTATGATGATGATGATGATGGATGATGACTGATAATTGATGATGATGATGATGGATTGATGATGATGATGATGATGATGATGATAACTGCAGATATTTGTAATGGGAGTCTTGTGTAGTATTATAGCTGCAGCTGATTACAATGGGGGTCTTGTGCAGTATTATAACCACTGCTATTTGTAATGGGAGTCATGTGCAGTATTCTAACTGCAGTCATTTGTATTGGGAGTCTTGTGCAGTCTTATAACAACTGCAACTATTTGTAATGGGAGATCTTGCACCATATTATCCTAACTGCAGCCATTTCTAATGGGAGTCTTGTACAGTATTCTAAAAACCACATTTATTTGTAATGCGAGTCAACTGCAGCATTATAACTCCAACTATTTGTAATAGAAGTTTTCTGCAGCATTCTAACTGCAGCTATTTGTAATGGGAGTCATGTGCAGTCTTATAAAAACTGCATCAAAACTAGCTATTTGTAATGGGAGCCATGTGCAGTATTGTAACTGCAGCTATTTGTAATGGGAGTTATGTGCAGCATTATAACAACTGTAGCTATTTGTAACGGAAGTCATATGCAGTCTTTGTAGATGATGATGATGATGAAGATAAAGATGAAGGTGACGATGATGATGATGACAGTCGCAGGTAGTACCGTCTACTTACGGTAGCAGGCAATGCCTGAACTGTCCCGATGATGATGATGATGATGACTGATGATGTATGATGATGATGATGGATGATGACTGATAATGGATGATGATGATGATGATAATGATGATGATGATGATGATGATGATCTCGATGATGAAGATGAAGATGATGATGAAGATGAAGATGATAATGATGAGGAAGATGATGACAGTCGCAGGTAGTACCGTCTACTTACGGTAGCAGGAATGCCTGACCTGACTCCAAGATGATGATGACAATGATGATGATGACTGATGATGGATGATGTTCAAGTAGAGGTATAGGTAGAAAAAAAACTCAATGTCAGAAGTGACATGGAGAAAAAATTGACATTCTCGACGAAGATGATGATGCTGATGATGATGAAGATGATGATGAAGATGAAGATAAAGACAAAGATAACGATAAAGATAAAGATAAAGATGATGATGATGATGAAGATAAAGATGAAGGTGATGATGATGATGATGACAGTCGCAGGTAGTACCGTCTACTTACGGTAGCAGGCAATGCCTGACCTGTCTCGATGATGATGATGATGATGACTGATGATGTATGATGATGATGATGGATGATGACTGATAATGGATGATGATGATGATGGATTGATGATGATGATGATAACTGCAGATATTTGTAATGGGAGTCTTGTGTAGTATTATAGCTGCAGCTGTTTGCAATGGGGGTCTTGTGCAGTATTATAACCACTGCTATTTGTAATGGGAGTCATGTGCAGTATTCTAACTGCAGTCATTTGTATTGGGAGTCTTGTGCAGTCTTATAACAACTGCAACTATTTGTAATGGGAGATCTTGCACCATATTATCCTAACTGCAGCCATTTCTAATGGGAGTCTTGTACAGTATTCTAAAAACCACATTTATTTGTAATGCGAGTCAACTGCAGCATTATAACTGCAACTATTTGTAATAGAAGTTTTCTGCAGCATTCTAACTGCAGCTATTTGAAATGGGAGCCATGGGCAGTATTGTAACTGCAGCTATTTGTAATGGGAGTCATGTGCAGTCTTATAAAAACTGCATCAAAACTAGCTATTTGTAATGGGAGCCATGTGCAGTATTGTAACTGCAGCTATTTGTAATGGGAGTTATGTGCAGCATTATAACAACTGTAGCTATTTATAACGGGAGTCATATGCAGTCTTTGAAGATGATGATGATGATGAAGATAAAGATGAAGGTGATGATAATGATGAGGACTGTCGCAGGTACTACCGTCTACTTATGGAAGCAGGCAATGCCTGACCTGTCTCGATGATGATGATGATGATGACTGATGATGACTGATAATGGATGATGATAATGATGGATTGATGATGATGATGATGATGATGATGATGATGATGATGATGATAACTGCAGATATTTGTAATGGGAGTCTTGTGTAGTATTATAGCTGCAGCTGTTTGCAATGGGGGTCTTGTGCAGTATTATAACCACTGCTATTTGTAATGGGAGTCATGTGCAGTATTCTAACTGCAGTCATTTGTATTGGGAGTCTTGTGCAGTCTTATAACAACTGCAACTATTTGTAATGGGAGATCTTGCACCATATTATCCTAACTGCAGCCATTTCTAATGGGAGTCTTGTACAGTATTCTAAAAACGACAATTATTTGTAATGCGAGTCAACTGCAGCATTATAACTGCAACTATTTGTAATAGAAGTTTTCTGCAGAATTCTAACTGCAGCTATTTGTAATGGGAGCCATGTGCAGTATTGTAACTGCAGCTATTTGTAATGGGAGTCATGTGCAGTCTTATAAAAATTGCATCAAAATTAGCTATTTGTAATGGGAGCCATGTGCAGTATTGTAACTGCAGCTATTTGTAATGGGAGTTATGTGCAGCATTATAACAACTGTAGCTATTTGTAACGGGAGTCATATGCAGTCTTTGAAGATGATGATGATGATGAAGATAAAGATGAAGGTGGTGATAATGATGATGACAGTCGCAGGTAGAACCGTCTACTTACGGTAGCAGGCAATGCCTGACCTGTCTCGATGATGATGGTGATGATGACTGATGATGTATGATGATGATGATGGATGATGACTGATAATGGATGATGATGATGATGGATTGATGATGATGATGATGATGGTGATGATGATGATGATGATGATAACTGCAGATATTTGTAATGGGAGTCTTGTGTAGTATTATAGCTGCAGCTGTTTGCAATGGGGGTCTTGTGCAGTATTATAACCACTGCTATTTGTGATGGGAGTCATGTGCAGTATTCTAACTGCAGTCATTTGTATTGGGAGTCTTGTGCAGTCTTATAACAACTGCAACTATTTGTAATGGGAGATCTTGCACCATATTATCCTAACTGCAGCCATTTCTAATGGGAGTCTTGTACAGTATTCTAAAAACCACAATTATTTGTAATGCGAGTCAACTGCAGCATTATAACTGCAACTATTTGTAATAGAAGTTTTCTGCAGCATTCTAACTGCAGCTATTTGTAATGGGAGCCATGTGCAGTATTGTAACTGCAGCTATTTGTAATGGGAGTCATGTGCAGTCTTATAAAAACTGCATCCAAACTAGCTATTTGTAATGGGAGCCATGTGCAGTATTGCAACTGCAGCTATTTGTAATGGGAGTTATGTGCAGCATTATAACAACTGTAGCTATTTGTAACGGGAGTCATATGCAGTCTTTGAAGATGATAATGATGATGAAGATAAAGATGAAGGTGATGATAATGATGATGACAGTCGCAGGTAGTACCGTCTACTTATGGTAGCAGGCAATGCCTGACCTGTATCGATGATGATGATGATGATGACTGATGATGTATGATGATGATGATGGATGATGATGATGATGATGATGATGATGATGATGATGATGATGATGATAACTGCAGATATTTGTAATGGGAGTCTTGTGTAGTATTATAGCTGCAGCTGTTTGCAATGGGGGTCTTGTGCAGTATTATAACCACTGCTATTTGTAATGGGAGTCATGTGCAGTATTCTAACTGCAGTCATTTGTATTGGGAGTCTTGTGCAGTCTTATAACAACTGCAACTATTTGTAATGGGAGATCTTGCACCATATTATCCTAACTGCAGCCATTTCTAATGGGAGTCTTGTACAGTATTCTAAAAACCACAATTATTTGTAATGCGAGTCAACTGCAGCATTATAACTGCAACTATTTGTAATAGAAGTTTTCTGCAGCATTCAAACTGCAGCTATTTGAAATGGGAGCCATGGGCAGTATTGTAACTGCAGCTATTTGTAATGGGAGTCATGTGCAGTCTTATAAAAACTGCATCAAAACTAGCTATTTGTAATGGGAGCCATGTGCAGTATTGTAACTGCAGCTATTTGTAATGGGAGTTATGTGCAGCATTATAACAACTGTAGCTATTTATAACGGGAGTCATATGCAGTCTTTGAAGATGATGATGATGATGAAGATAAAGATGAAGGTGATGATGATGATGATGACAGTCGCAGGTAGTACCGTCTACTTACGGTAGCAGGCAATGCCTGACCTGTCTCGATGATGATGATGACTGATGATGTATGATGATGATGATGGATGATGACTGATGATGATGACGATGATGATGATGATGATCTCGATGATGAAGATGATGATGAAGATGAAGATGATAATGATGACGAAGATGATGACAGTCGCAGGTAGTACCGTCTACTTACGGTAGCAGGAATGCCTGACCTGACTCCATGATGATGATGACAATGATGATGATGACTGATGATGGATGATGTTCAAGTAGAAGTATAGGTAGAAAAAAAACTCCATGTCAGAAGTGACCATGGAGAAAAAATTGACGATCTCGACGAAGATGATGATGCTGATGATGATGAAGATGATGATGAAGATGAAGATAAAGACAAAGATAACGATAAAGATAAAGATAAAGATGAAGATGATGATGATGAAGATAAAGATGATAATGATGACGAAGATGATGACAGTCGCAGGTAGTACCGTCTACTTACGGTAGCAGGCAATGCCTGACCTGTCTCGATGATGATGATGATGATGACTGATGATGTATGATGATGATGATGATGGATGATGATGATGATGGATGATGACTGATAATGGATGATGATGATGATGGATTGATGATGATGATGATGATGATGATGATGATGATGATGATGATGATGATGACGAAGATGATGACAGTCGCAGGTAGTACCGTCTACTTACGGTAGCAGGAATGCCTGACCTGACTCCATGATGATGATGACAATGATGATGATGACTGATGATGGATGATGTTTAAGTATAGGTAGAAAAAAAACTCCATGTCAGAAGTGACCATGGAGAAAAAATTGACGATCTCGACGAAGATGATGATGCTGATGATGATGGTGATGATGGTGATGATGAAGATGATGATGAAGATGAAGATAAAGACAAAGATAACGATAAAGATAAAGATAAAGATGAAGATGATGATGATGATGAAGATAAAGATGAAGGTGATGATGATGATGATGACAGTCGCAGGTAGTACCGTCTACTTACGGTAGCAGGCAATGCCTGACCTGTCTCGATGATGATGATGATGATGACTGATGATGTATGATGATGATGATGGATGATGACTGATGATGTATGATGATGATGATGGATGATGACTGATAATGGATGATGATGATGATGGATGATGATGATGATGATGATGATGATGATGATAACTGCAGATATTTGTAATGGGAGTCTTGTGTAGTATTATAGCTGCAGCTGTTTGCAATGGGGGTCTTGTGCAGTATTATAACCACTGCTATTTGTAATGGGAGTCATGTGCAGTATTCTAACTGCAGTCATTTGTATTGGGAGTCTTGTGCAGTCTTATAACAACTGCAACTATTTGTAATGGGAGATCTTGCACCACATTATCCTAACTGCAGCCATTTCTAATGGGAGTCTTGTACAGTATTCTAAAAACCACATTTATTTTGTAATGCGAGTCAACTGCAGCATTATAACTGCAACTATTTGTAATAGAAGTTTTCTGCAGCATTCTAACTGCAGCTATTTGTAATGGGAGTCATGTGCAGTCTTATAAAAACTGCATCAAAACTAGCTATTTGTAATGGGAGCCATGAGCAGTATTGTAACTGCAGCTATTTGTAATGGGAGTTATGTGCAGCATTATAACAACTGTAGTTATTTGTAACGGGAGTCATATGCAGTCTTATAACAACCGCAACTATTTGTAATGGGAGTCTTGTGTAGTATTACAAAACTGCAGCTATTGGTAATGGGTGGTTTTGTGCAGTATTGTCCTGCCATGCTGATTGTGATACCTATGTCTTGCCATGCTGATTGTGATACCTAAGTCTTGCCATGCTGATTGTGATACCTATGTCTTGCCATGCCATTACAATGATACCCATGTCTTGCCATGCTGATTGTGATACCTATGTCTTGTCATGCTGATTGTGATACCTATGTCTTGCCATGCTGATTGTGATACCCATGTCTTGCCATGCTGATTGTGATACCCATGTCATGCCATGCTATTACAATGATACCCATGTCTTGCCGTGCTGATTGTGAGACCCATGTCCTGCCATGCTGATTGTGATACCTATGTCTTGCCATGCTGATTGTGATACCTATGTCTTGCCATCCTGATTGTGATACCTATGTCTTGCCATGCCATTACAATGATACCCATGTCTTGCCATGCTGATTGTGATACCTATGTCTTGCCATGCTGATTGTGATACCTATGTCTTGCCATGCTGATTGTGATACCCATGTCCTGCCATACTGATTGTGATACCTATGTCTTGCCATATCATTACAATGATACCCATGTCTTGCCATACCATTACAATGATACCCATGTCTTGCCATGCTGATTGTGATACCCATGTCCTGCCATGCTGATTGTGATACCTATGTCTTGCCATGCTGATTGTGATACCTATGTCTTGACATGCTGATTGTGATACCCATGTCTTGCCATACCATTACAATGATACCCATGTCTTGCAATGCTGATTGTGATACCCATGTCCTGCCATGCTGATTGTGATACCTATGTCTTGCCATGCTGATTGTGATACCTATGTCTTGCCATGCTGACTGTGATACCCATGTCTTGCCATGCTATTGTGATACCTATGTCTTGCCATGCTATTGTGATACCTATGTCTTGCCATGCTGATTGTGATACCTATGTCTTGCCATGCTATTGTGATACCTATGTCTTGCCATGCTATTGTGATGCCTATGTCTTGCCATGCCATTACAATGATACCCATGTTTTGCCTTGCTGATTGTGATACCTATGTCTTGCCATGCTGTTACAGTAGTGACAAAAAGTTTAATAATTTCAATAACCAGTTTACCAACCCGCAAGATCTGGAGGATGGCATAATAAAAGTACTCAAACCATAGGATGCCTGATAGCTACCAAAACACAGGATGCATGATAAAGTACTAAAACCAAAGGATGCATGATAACAGTACTAAAACCATAGGATGCATGATAACAGTACTAAAACCATAGGATGCATCATAAAGTACTAAAACCATAGGATGCATCATAAAGTACTAAAACCATAGGATGCATTATAAAAGTACTAAATCCATAGGATGCATCATAAAGTACTAAAATCATAGGATGCATTATAAAAGTACTAAATCCATAGGATGCATCATAAAGTACTAAAACCATAGGATACAAAAGGACTGCAGCTATTTCTAATAGGAGGTCTTCTGCAGTATTACAACTGCTGCTATTTGTAATGGGAGTCTTGTGCAGTATTATAACAACCACAGCAATTTCTAATGGGTGTAATGTGCAGTAATACCACAATTGCAGCTATTTCGAATGGGAGTCTTGTGCAGTACATTAACTGCAACTATTTATAAAGGGAGTCTTGCAGCCTTTTAATGGGAGTATTGTGCAGTATTACAACAACTGCAGCCACTTCAAGAGGGACATCTTGTGCAGTATTATAACAACTGCAGCTATGTGTAAGAGGAATCTTAGGCAGCATTATAACTGCAGCTATTTTGGGTTTAATAAATGTCTTTCTTTACGATTATGATCATTTCCGTGAGGACTGGAGTCGAGAGGCAGCAGAATTTATTTCCTAATATTAATGTGACAAGGAATGTATTCAATGGAGAAATATTTTCAACATACCCTTGCTACCTAGAAAAAATTGCAACTTGGCCATTTCTAAGCACAACTCGTATAAAAGTACTGAAAAATATGCAATTATTTATGAACAGTCATTTATTCATCAACAGTCACTATGAAAACCATCACACTCAAATTTGAAAAATAGGTGAATGCCACACAGAACTGCTCTTAATAAAATACGGACATTTCACCATGATGCATAGTATCCTTATGTCCCACCACAACACATGGAATCCTGGCATCTTCCCTGGTCACATGGAATCTTGGCATCTCACTGGGACATCTCACCAAGACACGTGGAATTCTGGTATCTCACCTGGACACGTGGAATCCTGACGTCACTCTGTAAAATCTTTAAGAAAGATTCATGCATTAATACTGATCTAAAGTTTCATTTTTGAGTAAGTAAATAATGCAGAAAATATACACTTACTTATTTGAATTAAACTCGCGTGCGACCAATCTGGTCATGTGCAAGGAGTTAATGTGCGCACAGTGCACTATTTAATTTGCCCCCAAACTGTTGCGGTAGCATCAGTTTGGGGTTCGTCAAGTGGTTAAAACAGAGCTGTAAAAACCGCTTGCGCTTTACTGCATGCACAGCATGCTATTTAATTAATCGGCGTGGGGGTGCGTATCACCCTCACGCCATTTTATTGTGTGCCCAGCACACTGTCTGTTGCTTTTTTTTTATGTCAGGTCGTGGAAAAGGCGGTGTCGGGATCAGCCAGAGAGGAACTTCTGCGTCACATGGTGGTGTCTGTGGTCCAGGGTGTGATAATTAAATTTTATTGAAAATAATGATAGCGTCTTGCACGTGTCGCTATTTTATTTTTTTTATTTTTTTAAAAAAAATTTATTTTTAAATTTTTAATGAACTCTGTATGATTGGTTGATTGGTACCGTGGTGAAGCTGGGTTAAGTCCAAGGAGCTTTGCCCTTTGCTTGATCCTATGCAAGTCATGGTGTTGCTGTTGTAAGTAATTGTTGCCACTTTGTGCGGCTGGGCCTGATGGCTTTGGGTTTTAAGCCACCTTATATTATCTAAGGGTTTTGGGTCAAGGTTTCTTGTTGGCAATTGCATTTGTTGCCCTTTTATTTGGAAAAAGGGTTTATGGTGTAGATTATATACCGCTTTGTGCAGTGGGCCCCTGATGGTTTGGACTTATGACCACCTTATATTCTTATGTTCATTTTGGGGCCAGTGTGCGGGTCCTATTAGGTAGTTTCAGTGGATCCGGGGTAAAGCATGAACTATATACCGCATTGTGCAGTCGGCCCCTGATGGTTTGGACTTGTGACCACCTTATATTCTTAGGTTCAATTTGGGCCAGTGTGAGGGTCCTATTATTGTTTCATTTGTGAGTTGTTCTGATGCTCCTTGGACTGTTTTCCGAATATCGGTACCAGTGTGGTGTTAGAGAGAGCGTTTAGCAAAAGAAGAAAATATACAACTTTCAAATACTTTAATATAATACCTAGCCATTCTTGATGGCTATGCCACCATTACCAGCATGCAAGTCACTGTATCTATGTTTAACCATTCACAAGCAAGACAAAAGGCATAGATTACTTTGTGAATATATGATTGTGAATCTTGTCCTTTGTAAGTCTGTGAGGCTGAACATAGGTTTGTGGAACCACTTAAACAATGTCATGCATTCCTCACAAGAACCCTTGGTCACCTTTAATTTTAGAAGATTTGTAATGCAAGTCTTGTGCAGTATAATAACAACTGCAGCTATCTGTAATGGGATGTCTTGAGCAGTATTATAACAACTGCAGTGTAATGGGAGGACCTGTGCAGTATTATAACACCTGCAGCTATCTGGGGTAAAATAAATGTCTTTCTTTACGATTATGATCATTTCCGTGAGGACTGGAGTCGAGAGGCAGCAGAATTTATTTCCTAATATTAATGTGACAAGGAATGTATTCAATGGAGAAATATTTTCAACATACCCTTGCTACCTAGAAAAAATTGCAACTTGGCCATTTCTAAGCACAACTCGTATAAAAGGTACTGAAAAATATGCAATTATTGATGAACAGTCATTTATTCATCAACAGGCACTATGAAAACCATCACACTCAAATTTTAAAAAAAGGTGAATGCCACACAGAACTGCTCTTAATAAAATACGGACATTTCACCATGATGCATAGTATCCTTACGTCCCACCACAACACATGGAATCCTGGCATCTTCCCTGGTCACATGGAATCTTGGCATCTCACTGGGACATCTCACCAAGACACATGGAATTCTGGTATCTCACCTGGACACGTGGAATCCTGACGTCACTCTGTAAAATCTTTAAGAAAGATTCATGCATTAATACTGATCTAAAGTTTCATTTTTGAGTAAGCAAATAATGCAGAAAATATACAACTTTCAAATACTTTAATATAATACCTAGCCATTCTTGATGGCTATGCCACCATTACCAGCATGCAAGTCACTGTATCTATGTTTAACCATTCACAAGCAAGACAAAAGGCATAGATTACTTTGTGAATATATGATTGCGAATCTTGTCCTTTGTAAGTCTGTGAGGCTGAACATAGGTTTGTGGAACCACTTAAACAATGTCATGCATTCCTCACAAGAACCCTTGGTCACCTTTAATTTTAGAAGATTTATAATGCAAGTCTTGTGCAGTATAATAACAACTGCAGCTATCTGTAATGGGATGTCTTGAGCAGTATTATAACAACTGCAGTGTAATGGGAGGACCTGTGCAGTATTATAACACCTGCAGCTATCTGGGGTAAAATAAATTTATTTCTTATGATTATGAACATGATGTATTAAAACTACATGTTAATGTTATTTATAATTTTGCAACCTGCATTTCACAGCGTATGAAAACTGATGGTCTCACATCTAAACATCAGTATCAGTGGTCAGAACAAACAAGTCTTCAGAAAAATACCAAGAATTTCTGCAAATTCAAACGAAGCAAGAACTTCATGCAAGTGCTCATTTCAAATGAAATTTATAAAGCAGGTTGAATAATTTGTATCCCTTTTTTTTTTGCAAAATTAGGCGAGCTTAAGATTTAAATTATTTAACAAGCTTCATACATTTCATCTGAGAAAAGCACAAGTGTAAAAATCCTATTTATTACATTTAGAACAGACTCAGTTTTTGTTCAATGAAATGTCAAAAGTATTGTTCTGAAAATATTACCATGCAAAACAAAGCTGTGCACTTTCTTGCTGCTATATATTTGTGTGACTACCTTATCTGAAACTTGAGCAATATGGGAATCCTGCAAAGTTATATAGCATCATGGACCTGATTCTTGAGCAATATGGGAATCCTGCAAAGTTGTATAACATCATGGACCTGATTCTTTAGCACTATGGGAATTCTGCAAAGTTGTATAGCATCATGGACCTGATTCTTGAGCAATATGGGAATCCTGCAAAGTTGTATAGCATCATGGACCTGATTCTTAAGCAATATGGGAATCCTGCAAAGTTATATAGCATCATGGACCTGAAACTTGAGCAATATGGGAATCCAGCAAAGTTGTATAACATCATGGACCTGATTCTTTAGCAATATGGGAATCCTGCAAAGTTGTATAGCATCATGAACCTGATTCTTTAGCAATATGGGAATCCTGCAAAGTTGTATAGCATCATGGACCTGATTCTTGAGCAATATGGGAATCCTGCAAAGGTGTATAGCATCATGGACCTGATTCTTTAGCAATATGGGAATCCTGCAAAGTTGTATAGCATCATGAACCTGATTCTTTAGCAATATGGGAATCCTGTAATATGGGAATCCTGCAATATGGGAATCCTGCAATATGGGAATCCTGCAAAGTTGTATAGCATCATGGACCTGATTCTTTAGCAATATGGGAATCCTGCAAAGTTGTATAGCTTCATGGACCTTTGTCCCAATGTCAATTGTTGAAATCGAGAGGTCTCATGTAAATGTTGCGCATTAAGGCATAGTGCTTGGATCATGTTCAGTTTGCTCCCCAGTTTTAGCAAGTGCACAGTGGTCTTTCATTCATGGTCACTGCTTTTCTCAGGATTCTCTGGTTTCCACTGCACCGAATACTACCGTATATACTATCATCAGATCCATAATGAGTGTACATGGCATTATTTGTAATAAATTATTGTACAATTACAAAATTAAACTAACAATGTGCTGATGGAACACAGATTCCCAACATAAAAACTGACTCGGTGCACAGTCTAACAAAGGTGTGATGTATAGATGGGCAAACATTTATGAACAGATGGATAAGTAACAAGTACACTAAATGTATATGCCCCTGCCACTGCCATAGTGGGGCACAATAACGGTTGTACAGAACAGTCTCACCTGCAACCTATGCCGTGGTGTATCCCCTTGTTTCTAAATTGCAAAAATGCCAACACAAAGCTTTAGCCCAAAATCTTAATGTTGAGGAAAATCTTGATGCCATCAGAAAATTGATACCTAGGTCTCACCATGTTGTTACAATCGAGAAAAAAATGTTTAACCTTTTCAATTTACAGATCAGTTTACCATTCCTCGAGATCTGAAGGATGGAGTTCAACATGGTGGATACAAGACTGCAGGCAAGAACAGACTTGGAGAATGGACTTTCAATATGGTGGACACAAGACTGCAAGTAAGAAGAAACAAGTCCATGATAAGTCTTTTGCTTAAAAGCCCATGTTGATATGGCTGTCCGATCAGTATCATTTTATTATTTAGGACAATCTAGATACAATGAGAAGTATTTTATTGAAAACCCCATGTTGATATGACCATTCTATCAGGAGGAGAAGTGAGAAGATTTTCAGGATGGCTGCTATGACATATGTATGTAATGTACGAGTGGCACCATTTTCCTCTAGGACTAACTAGACCTTGAGATGAATGTGTAAAGATTCAGGGCTCCAGGTACCTTACAACGAGTAGCAATAACAAACTTCTGCTAATGGATGGATGGACAACAGACATCAGACCATCCCATATATAAGCTCCTCTTGTCTTGACCAATAGAGTTAAAAATTACAGAAGCAAAGTGATTTGTCAATATAATTATCTTCAGCTGCTGACCATAGTTTCTCCAAAATTTCATTACAATTCATTAAGGACAGCAGTGTAGTTGCAATAATCAGATTGCAGGCTGGACAAAACAATGGATGGATGGACACAAGGATTACTATATTCACCCACATCTATACCCACATTGATACAGGTCGGAGTATACAAAAATTTACTTGTCCAGATTAACTCACACTCAACCAGCTATTGGACAGATATAGAAGTTGAGGATGTTGATGACTTCAATTCTATCATGTGAAAGGTTGTTTTCCAGAACTTCTGTGATCCTTGTAGCAGCAGTTACAAGTACTTACAAACTAAGACCAATATGCTCTTCCTCTGGTAAGTGTTTATTAGTAATGAGGAGTGAGAGCAAAATGCTTGTTTAAGCATATAAAAAAATAGAAAACCAACTCCCAGTAGAAACAATGGGTCTTTTTAATGAACAATGTTGGCAAGACTCTCAACAGAACATCCTATTCATTAAAGTGAAACAATGGTCACAACAGAAACAGTACTCACCTGATTCGACAAGTGACTGGAAACTTTACTTGACAGCAGGAACGTTTCATGCACAATATTTAGTTGGGCAAGTGAATTTTCAACATATGGAAGCTTTTGTTCTTGAATACAAAGCAAACAGTTTCAGATAATTGTTTTTTTGCCTTCATCTCACTAAAATCCCAAAATTGGTTAGAAAATGTGTCAAAATAATCTCAAAACAGATGGAGAAAAGGATAGACAATTGAACAGGAGATGACAGCAACATGCCTGTTCATTCTGTGCAAGTTAAAACCATCAGAATAAATCTTCAAGATAGAAAACATCTTGGGAAAACTCTCAAACTAGAAACTTACAACATTCTCTTAACTTCTTTTAACATGCTCCGCACATTTGAACTTTATGGATTCCGACACACCAACCACATATGGAACACAACTCCAAGAACATTGTGCATCCTATGAACAACTCAAAATAAGATCTCAATGTTTAAAAGGTTCTTGCTTAAAAAGATGAATGGAATTATGTTGTTGTTGTTGTAGCACATAATAGGCTATACATGGCAGCCAGTACATCTGGTAGAGGAAGAATCTGGGAAAACCCAGGCAAGAACCACCGACCCATGGGAAGCTACTGGCAAGCTATCTCACATACCCACATTAGCCGGGTCTGAGACTCAAACCCACATGGATGGAGGTGAGATTTCAGTAAGCAGTAAAAGCAAGCACCTTAGACCACTCAGCCACCCAGGGCCCAAATTAATGGAATTAAACTGCAGTGTTCATTTCAGAAAGAAAAAAAGCAGGACCCAATGGCCCCGATCAGGTCAAAAAATGGGGTCATTTAGAAAACGAGAGTCCACTGAAGAGCCAGACACTATACTGTCCCAAAAAATGTCACGGAATTCAAGATAATTTCTTCATTTAACTTACAAGTGCTGAAACCATCTCTGACATTCTTGAACAAGGTTTTCAAATCAGCCGCTGTGGTAGCCATATTGGATGCAAGATTGGTACCATTTTAACTAAAGACAAACCAGACACCATTAGAAGACTTTTGGTGAATTTTTATGATGGCTGCCATGGCAGTCATATTTGAGGACAGATCAGCACCATTTTCATTCAGGTATCATACTGAATATTCTGGTGAAAATACAATGTCGATAAGACTTTCTTTTTATAGCAGAAATAAGATTTCCAAGACGGCTGCCATGGTGGAAATATTGCATGTCAGAACAGCACCATTTCCAATTATTACCAACTAGACATAAAAAAAACCAATGTCAATATGAAAAATCCATCTAGGAGGAGTAGCAATAAAATTTTCAAGTCAGATATGCGATCAGCATAATTTTTATTTAAGACAAACTAGACACTATTAAATATCTGCTGAAAACCCAATGCTGACTGACTTTCCATTCAGGAAGAGTAGCAACAAAAAGATTTTCAAGATGGCTGCTGTGGTAGCCATATTGGAGGTCAGATCGGCACAATTTTCATTTAGGACCAACTAGATTCTATACAAAGTCTTGTAGTTAAAACCCCATGCTGATGTGACTATCCTTCAGCTGGATACAAAGTCTTGTAGTTAAAACCCCATGCATGACTATCCTTCATCTGGCATAGCAATAACAGGATTTTCAACATGGCCACTGTGGAAGTAGGACCAATTAAACATCATACGAAGTCTTTGGGTGAAAACCCATGCCGATATGACTTTCTGTTCAGGAGGAGTAGCATTATAACAAAATTTTCAAGATGGCTGCCATATTAGATGTCAAATCAACACTATTTTCATTTAAAAACAACTTGGCATCACAAGAAATCTTTTAGTGAAAACGCCATGTTGATACAACCCTCCATTTAGGAGTAGCAACAAGATTTTCAAGCTGCTGCTGTGGCGGCTATATTGGATGTTCAAGTAGAAACATTTTCATTTAGAGCAACTAGACATTATAACAAGTCTTCTTGTGAAAACCCGATGTCAATATGACTTTCCATGGCTGCCATGGAGACCATTTATGACATCAGATCAGCACCAATTTCATTCAGAACCAACAAGACATCATAAGAAGTCTTTTAGTGAAAACTCGACAATGTGACCATCCATTCAGGAGGGGTACCTGTGACGATTTTCATGATGGCTGATGTCGTGGCCATAATAGATGCCTGAGAAGAACCATTTTTATTTAAGACCAACTAGACCATGGGATGAATGCATTTGTTTAGTTTTATGGCACTCCTCTAAGTAATTTAGTGGGAGTAGTGATAACAAACTTGTCCTCATGGACAGATGGACAACACACCATCCCCTAAGCTCTTCTGGTCTGACCAGTAAAGCAGAGCATATATCCATACTGGTTTCTCATTTATTGTACAGGTTCAAACATATATCATTATCACAGACATGGATTTATCAATTTCTACAATAAATATTCAATTTTCCAGTAATATATGCTTTGAATCACAGTGGATTCAGACTACAGTGTGTTTTTCTGCAATTTACTTCTCCACTAAAATAACCATATCCAATGCCCAGGACAAAGCCATTTTAACTGACAAGGAAACGGTACCATGCTACAGTCGGATTCAACAATGATTGATTGAAAATATATACTGCTGGAAAAGGTATTTATTGAAAACATTAATAAATCCATGACCCAAGTCATTGATCATTGTGATATTTCGGTGAAGCTTAAGTCATGTGACATGTTTTCAGCGCGTGAGAGGTTTGAACTTTTGACCTATTTCTTGTACTTTTAAGAGTAAACATTGTATTGACCAGGAATTATAGGTTAAGGTCACATCCGAAGAATGAATCATGTTTATTAGAAGGAAATTATTTAGAAATACCCAGTTGTTTATCGAAGACGAAGTATGGGTTTTTATTTCAATTCTGCGCATTAAGGCTATACATATATGGATTAATAGTAGTATTCTGGCATTCTTCATAGTTATATTGAATTGAGAGGTCATAAACAAATTTAGTTCATTGTGTGTGGGATATTCTTCTTTGGAGATCTATTTATTATAAATACAGTGCATTCTGGATTAGTACTGTTTATTCAACCTGAATAATTATACAGCTCCATGGAATTATCGGAAATATTTCTAGAACTTGTGATATTCCATATTCGCAAGGATTACTTGGATATAACTTATTCTTATTAACACATTAGTACAGTGAAGGTTACTTCATTCGGAATACCTCATTCGGAATATTTGGATTGACTTCCGGATCAGTGAACTTTAGAACAATTTAGGACTTTTAAGGATATTCTATACTGTAAGTTAATTTTAATTCTTTCACTTTAATTGTTTGTTGAAATATTTTAATAAGAATATTTAACATGCACGAGTATATCAAAATGGTTCAGCGATACCGTGAATAACTCTAGATAATAAGTTTTTGAAGGTGATTGCATTTTGCCTGAAAATTCTATAATTAGTAACACCTGAAATGCGAATATTTTCAAGCCCGAAATATATAATAACATGAAAAGTTAGATGTTTAATTTCATTATTGCCGATAAATCATTACCTTTGCTATTCATCTACGATGAATGAAGCATTAAAGTATATATGAATGTACTAGATCTATATTTCCAACTGAATGGGGTACTCGGCCAATAACAAAAATGGCGCCACGCATGCCATGTGGGTGCATCTCTTGTTAGAAACAGGAATTTTCTTAATGTGACCACTCACATTTTATTGATTCTTTACAACAATCTATAGATATGACTGCAAATTTATGGTTTAATTATTTGTCTACATACTTGAAATAACATTTTGTATTGATTATATAGTATTTAACTCGCTGATTTTTTAAAATATTTTTACTAAACTAAGTGATTTAACAATTCAACCTTGACCTTACAGTGCTGTTCGAGCATTGTCATATATTTTTATTATATAAAAATTAATATGTTAAGGCTAAATCTTATATCGCACAATATTTTGACATTGCTTTCTAAGAATTTTATATTTTTCTTAATTTATGTCCACAATGGATTACAAAAACAAACAGTCTAAATGAAGAGGTGCTTCCTATAACAGCGATGTCCACCATTATTACTCCTTGACAGGCTCACTTGTGGTTTCAAACTGATTTTATAAAGAAAATAACGCAAGCACGGCAGTTAAATGAGCAATAAATATATATTGAGAAGTACTTTCACTGATTCTATTCTTAAAATACAAATTAATATTTGCATATTAATAATAATAATAATAATAATAATAATAATAATGACTTTATTTAAAGAGGGTGACACAATTAGTTGCATAGAACTGATCCTCCTTGTGGCCCTCTGTTACATGCATATTTACATACAGAGTACATGTACATAGTTGCATAATAATAATAATAATAATAATAATAATAATAATAAAGCATTGATAATAAGCTACATGTATATATGGACATAAGAAACAGAAAGTTTTGTAAGAACATGATTCAACTATACAGTACAAAATTGTGAGACAACAAAATGGAAGGTTTGAGAATTTATACTGTAAGTTGTAATGTATTTGTCAAATCAAACAGGTTCCACTTTTCATCCATTGAATTAGATGATAATTAAATGCATTTATATTTGTACTTTCTCTAATTTCCTGTGGGATTTGATTCCAAATTAGTGACCCTGAATATTTAAAACTTTTCTTAAAGAGTTCTTTATTTGGTTTAGGAATGCACAGGTGGTTAGCTGAAATTGATCTTAAATTGGGAGTGTTGCCTTGTTTTCTAGCATGAAATAGTTCTTTAAGATATAATGGGGCCATATTGTTTGAAACTTTGTGCATAAGTCTAGCCTTTCTCAAAAATATTTGTTCACTTACTGTTAACATTTTAATATTATTCATTGCATTTGGGATGTTTTCAGCATTATCTAGGATGAGTTTGCAAGCTCTTTTTTGCAAACGGAATAATTTGCAAATATTCTTGATGTTTTAAGTTTCGAAATACAAGTTGGTGTGATTTCATCATGAAATGATAACAAATGATAACTTGCGGAAATCCGGCAGTGATAACAAATGATAACTTGTGGGGGAAAGGGTTAACTTTACGGTAAATATAACATGCACCTGGACTTGTTAAATTCATTTTGCCTTGATTCATACTGGCCCAATTATTAAAATCTGCACTAGTTTGATTTTTTTTATGATCAATGGATTTAACAAAATATGAAAACATTTTGAATTTTGAATGCGGGCGGGTGGGGGGGAGGGGGGTTTCAAATTTGGTACCTTAGTTTTAGTATCGATTTTGTTTTCTTTAAGTACTACTTAACATAATTATAACAACAATAAAAACAATTTGTAGAAAATTATTCAGAGTAAGGTCTCTATTAAAAAATAAAATTCTGACCCAACATTTTAATAATTTTTTTTTTTTTAAAAAGTTTTATTCAAACAATTATTTTACAAACAGCAAAGAAATTCTACCCTCACCATCAGTGGAGATTATTGCCGTTTAAGTGTGTGGGGGTGTGGGTGGGGGAATATCAAATATGATATTCATTTAATCACACCAAACCCCCATCACTGTCTATTTTTTTGTTACTTACCTCACAAAAACGTGTAACTTACAAATCTAACATGTTTCAAATGAATGGAAATGTTCTATTTTAGAGCTTTACATCAGCGAGTTTTTGAAAACAAACAGGGTTGGGGTAGGTGGGACCTGCCTAGAAGTGTTAAAAAATATATATATAAAGATTGAGAAAAAAAAATAACATTAACAATATTCAATATTTAATTTGCTATAGGCCTATTATGAAATGATTCCTTATATTACTTACTGCAATGACACATCTATCTGCAACTTTCGAATTCTCATATGGGCAGTTTGATGGCACCATAAACGACGCAATGTAGCGTGTATTGTAAATGACAACTGAATCTAGAGCCGAATCCTTTCAGCATTTTCAAAATCATTTAAACAATTGGCAAAATATTTCCAGTACAATGTCAATCACAGTACACGTATTAACAAACTCTACATGAAAACATTTCGATCATAATATGCTGCAGTGTAATGTTACAACATCAACATCAGTTCCACAGACTGCGGCATCTTCTGGTCCAGATTTTATCAAATCAAATACCGTATATCAAAATCAACTTACCAATCAGCATCCAGCTACTTTGAAAATACAGCACCAGTCTCTGGTGCCATTTTCAACTTTCATCTTGCTTAGCATGTCAAAATGACTTTTGCAAGAAGTGTTCACGTGCCAAAACATCAGAGAAGGTGAGTAGACTCATATCTAAGGTTGAATTTCAATTCTTAATTGTGCAGTAATGACAACATTTAGTTCAAGATTATTAATGTTTTGTTGGGTTGGGGTCACACTGGCATTTGTTTTCAATGTCAATAAAAAAGGGAAACTAAGTTGATAATACCTCCAGTTCTTAATCAACATCAATTATGGTAGAAGGGGAGTGGGTATAGCCAATAGTTCAAGTATTACTGACAGATACGAGTGCAAAAGGAATTTACAGCTTTGAGTGAAGGTTACAATTATCATTCCAGGTATTTTTTTGTTTAGCGGGACATTTATTTCTTTCAAGTTCTGAATGCTGTCCTGGTCCATCCAACATAGTTTATCATTCTGTCTATCCCAAACCTATTTTTAAGTTGGAATATAGACCAGTTGTTTGATTTTTATATAAATTTATGATTAGTTTATACAACTTTTTGGGTCATAATGTCGGAGGATTTTTTTTGTTTTTGCATTGTGTCTGGCAGCCAGGCATTAGACTTTATAAATTGTTATACATTTATTTTCCTCTTTCAGATAAGCATGTACTCCTAAAGTTTGTAGATGAGCATGAGTTGACCGTCACACTTTGAAATGATATTGATTATGATGGCAACCTGGAAATTATCAGCAAAGTGATGGGGCTATGGTCAAATAATAGAGCTGCCACAGTCCTCGAGATTAGTGCCAAGTTCATGTTCCCCTGCTGAAAAGTTTAAGAACTGGATGGGACATAAAGTATTCATTTCTTCTTCACAACTGTCTATTCACTATCCTTTTGTATAGTCTCTGATCAGCTCAGAAAATATTATAGTGTAAATGTGCATGGCTAAAAACCAAGTTTTGTGATGTCACAATACTTGCCAGATTTTATTTATTATTTCTTAAAAAATATTGCATTGTGCTATAATTTACTGTATGCTACTTCTATTCACTTGCATGTCCTGAATAAAAGTTAATTATTTAAATTCTTAAATAATGAAACTTTTCATAAAGGTTTGAGGACTTGTAATCCAAGGGTCATGGGTTCGACCAACCCAGGCTAGCCTGGATTCATCCTCTGTGTATCCTTGAACAAGGGAGTTTACTACCATTGCCTCTGGTGATAATAACCTTTACAAGCTGATGTGCAGTAAAACACCAAAGAAACAAACCAGCCAATTATGTGTTCTAGATTAATCAAGTAATGAAGAAAAATGCACCAAATGTGATTGTGATTTGAATAGTCTTCACTGTACAGTGACACATTGGAGCTGTTCAAGGCAAGATTTGCATACAGTTGAAATCTCTAATAGGTTCTACAAAAAGTAAAGAACCTTTCTCGACTTCTGCTTTGGTTTAAATTTAAGCATAATAACATGAGCTATCCAAATGTGCTGCAGATAACAGAGCTGAACTTCTGAAGAAAAAGAATTCATGATCTAGGGTGTTTTTTGCTGCCGTTTTTCTTCACATTTAAAGTTGGCATTTGCTGTTGCTATGACAAAATCTCTATCATAACCCATTTTGGGGTTTTAGTAATTTGTAAACATTGATTACAACAAAATAATGTGGCAAATAACCTCCAGGTCCATTCAACGGTCAAGATCACATATGGGGATCTAAGGTCATAAATACCGCTTTATCCCCTTTTAATACCACAGATCATTTTCATATCCACTGAACTGGTGGTGGGATTTAGTTTATATAAAAATTACAAAATTATTAACCAGTGAGACTAATTAAAGTGCGACACCTTTTAATTTTATTACTCATATAATACACTGTCAATATTTAATTTATTCTGGGTTTGTCTGTAGTGGTTAGACAGGGACTTTAGGAGAGTATCTGAGTTTTTATTTTGTGCCAAAACCACCTAGAAAAAAGAAAAAGTTTAGGGAACAGCGATAGCTCAGTTGGTTGCACACTGGATTGTCAAACCACTGGTTATTTCTGTGTCCTTGGGCAAGAGAAAATGAACTCTCCTGGTCTTGTTCATCATATGGGAAATATTAACTGATGTGTTAGTCAGCCATAAAATATAACTCGATCTGACTATAAACCAGCTTTATGTTGTCTTGCATTCATGCAAGTCCAAAGTCTGTAAAATGGTTTAAATAAAGATGATGGAAGGCCAAGTAGTATAAAGACAATTTCATACTTATATATTGGCCAGGATTGCTGTAGCTTTAGCTTCATCTTTTAAGAAATATAACTCAATTTGCAGCAATGATGCCAAAGACACTACACCAGTCATACTTGGAGAAAAGAAGCCATTTGTTCCATCTGAAGCTCAGTTTGCTGTAAGACCAGGGATCCATGTTTAAATTATGCAGATTAAACTGGGGTCCTGATGTATACTTTAGCAAGGAATATCGGCGAGTGAAACTAAGAAACTCGTATGCCATAAAATATGCAGATGGCAAATCAGTTTTGGTGGAGTATTTTCTAGAGATTAGAGGTCAGCTGTATGGTTATTTTTGCTGCTTGGAAGAAGAAGAACCAGTGAATCTTTCATCACATGACATTATGCATAAATACCAAGAGTTACCACTGTGTCAGCATATAACAAAAGTTCAAGCTTCAAAACTGTTGATTAATAATGTTACTGATTTGAAATGCAAGTGTATTCCTACAAGTTTTGACCAAAAGATGGGTATTTCAATGCCTTCAAATATTCTTGAAAATATATCCAAGGGAGAGGAAAAAAGGATTCAGAGGAAAATGTACAACTTCTATATAAGAACATTAACAAGAACATCAAGTAAACATTTAAAGAATCCAGTTTGTACTTTTTTTTCCAGTTGTGATACTGTTCTACACATTCTACACATATTATTTCACTTGTGTCCAATGGTCAGCTGCATTTTATTAAAGAAATAATTTATCCCTGGCAGTGATGTATTGTGTAATAATTCACATGTGAAAGTATAATTTTTACCCATCTGAACAACAAGCAGTGAATTATTAAATACAATAAATCACTGCCTGGGATAAATTATTTCAATTGCAACATGATTTAAAACCTTTTTAAAACATCTTCAATCTTAAAAATGCTTTTGCAACCATTTCATAGACTTTTGCATAAAATCCAATGGCCAACAAAACTAGCGCTATCTCAGTGATGTCATCCACATGCGATTATTTGGGTATTGGTCACATGTGCATTTTATCATTTAATGTTTTTGTGGAAGCAACGTAACAGTGTAAACAAAATCAGGAGACTCTGCCTTTTCTCGTGTCAATCATGCAAGTGATTTATCATAATAATACAGTAAAACCGGTCTTGAGAGACCGCCCCTTCTGCCAACAAAAAGCGGTCTCTCAAGACAGGTGGTCTCTCATAACAGGTTTGTACAAAAATTCAGCACTGTTTAAGAAGGAAAAATAAACACAATCATGTACATTTATTGTATTCTTTGTTCATTGTTCTTGTTAAAATATGGAATGAATTTATCTGAAAATAATTTTATATTGCAATAAAGTTATACATCTATCATTAAACATGAATCACATTTATATTTGAAGATTACATGTACATGTGCTAGAACTAGCATATGAATTAATTTCTAATTGACTCCTTGACTTTTAGAATACCCTAAATTTTAGTTTTACCAACGTTTCAACTGGCTGCTATGTTGCAAACAGTCTCCCCTTTTTCAGTTCTTTCAATTACATTAATTCTTTCCTCCAGTGTTAGAATTTCTCTTTTTCGTTGGAGGTTCTGCCATTGTTATTAAGGTGCTAGGTGTTAATGTTATAAGGGATCAGTTGTAATAACGACTGTAGCGGTTTTGATCAGGCTTTGGGGAAATATGGAATACATATACAATGTATATGAACCAATGAATGAAATAAAAAGACATAATAAACTCCCCCAGAAACAGAATAAATTTATTTTGAGACAAAAGTCAAAGGCTTAATTCACTGATGACACAAAGAGATTAACTCTATAAACAAAGGGTGTAACCAACTGCACTAAGGTAAACAGATCAGGGCTTGGTGTGTGGGTTGTAATCACTATAACATCAACAAAAAACAAACAAAAAAAACCAACAACAAACAACACAAGCCTTTCACAATGACAATCGAATCCAGAAACGATTCTCACCTACTGGTATTTAAGACAAAGACCTCATTCACCCCAGGCATTACGGATTAACTCCAAAGACAAACGATGTATACGACTGCTATACTGACTTTGGCACCAGTTAGCGACATGTACATTAGTCTGGTTTACAGCTTTTAACAAAGGATGCCTACATGCATGACCTGAAAAATTTAATAAACTGGTAGTCAGCCTAATTCTTTTAATTTTTTATAACAGTCTTTACTTTTGAAGCGGTCATCGTTACAAAGGATTAAATAAACGTCAGTGGTGTTTGTCTCAGTTCTCACGATAGGGTCGTTCATAACAGTATTATTTTAGAACAAGCTGCCATTTGCAACTTCGTGGGAAATACTACGGATCATACTTCAGTCTCGCAGAAATAGCCGAGGTATTTCCGAATGACTAATTTGCATGTACTGTAGTCTGGCTTACAACCTATGACATATAACACTATATGCATGACCTGTAAAATGTAAGAAACCGGTAGCCAGCCTAATTTTTTTTTTTTTTTTAAAGTTATAGGTTTTTGATTTTGTTTATAACAGTCTTTACTTTTTAAGTGGTTGTGGTTACAAAGGATTAAATAAAGGTCAGTTGTGTTTATCTCTATTTTGTGATGCGGTCGTTCATAGCAATGTCAAAATGCATATTTTGCCAAGAAATCGTGGTCACTGGTTGTATTCTGCAGGTGGTCGCTCATCATGAGAGTGTGGTTATATAATAAAATCGATCCGTGCATTACAATTGTGGTCGCTAATGACAAGTGGTGGTTCATAGCAGAGGTCGCTCATGACAAGTTTTACTGTATACATTTTTCAACGATTTCTATATTAGCAAAATACTCCAGTTGTGTTGAAGTTCTGAGTAAAATCAGTGTAATTATATCACTGATAAACTTTTGTTGCAGCTGCTTATGGATCGAGGGCTCACTCAAGCAATCACAACAGCATCACGAGTTTGTACATTCGATTGTCCAGTCTACATGTATTGTGAACATAGCTTGGAGGAGTATTGGAAAGTAGTCAACAACCTTACAAACCCAACAACAGGAAAACTGAAGTTAGAACTTCTTTGCAGGCTGAGCATGGTTGTCATGTCATTACAACTTTCTAATGCGAATACAGAGAGGACATTCTCCATTCTTCGCAAAATACAAAGTGATTCAAGGCGAAATCTGGACCAGAAAACTGCTGAGTACCTGCCAAGTGTGAAGCCTAATAATCACAATGAATGTCATCAGTGGTCACTAGATAGTGATCTTGTGAAGAAAGTTACAAATTCTATTGGATTTTATAAAAAGAAAAATCTTTGCAGTGACCCATCAGATAAACAACTCTTCCTTTTTTTTTTTAAACCCTATACGGACTTGTATTAATTAATTATTATTGTAACATTTTCCATCAGAATCTGAATTTGATTCATGTTTAAACTTGCTGTTTTATTATAGTATGTAGAAAATACATATTAGGGCAAAAAAAGCCATTGTTTTGTTTTCCATCCCCATGAAATGTCAAATTTATGCAGATAAAAAATCTACTGGTTTAGAGGCAAATCTACTGATCAAAATTTGTAAATCTACTGGTTTGAAATCCTGGTTCTGTCGCATGTATGAGCGTCATTGTCCCGTCATTACAACATTTGAACGATGATACAGAGAGGACATTCTCCATTCTTCGCAAAATACAAATTGATTCATGGGGAAATCTGGACCAGAGAACTATTCAAAGCCTGTCAAGTGTGAAATTTAATAATTTAAATGAATGTCATCAGTGGTCACTAGACAGCGATCTTGTGATGGGAACTAAAAATGCTATTGGATTTTATAAAAGAAAAATCTGTGCAGTGAACTGTCAGATAACAACTCTTCTTCTTTAATTATTCGACCGTATATTGACGCATAATAAGTGATTATTATTGTAACATTTTCCATCAGAATCATAATCTGATTCATGTTCAAACCTGCCATTTTATTATAGTATGAAGAGAATACATATTATGGCACAAGAAAGCACTTGTTTTGTTTTCCATCCCCTTGAAACATAAAATTGTTGCAGATAGAAATCTACTGGTTTAGAGGACAATCCACTGATCAAAATTTGTAAATCTACTGGTTTGAAATCCTAGTTCTGTCACATGTATGCATGAGAATAATGCAAAAGCTTTCCCAATGCCAGTAAAATGTGAAATGTAGGTCACAATGACCTTGTGGTAAGTATATGGTACTAACAGAGCTGCATACACTGATCTAGTTTGATAATACTAGCATAAACAGAGTTTGAGATAAACCTGAAACAACATTTAACTTCATTCTTTATTTATTTCTCTTATACAGTAATGACCTGCCATTGTATATAGAAAACACTGAAAGTGATATGTATGCAGATGATGTAACATTCCACACATCCGAGTCCAAACAGCAACACAATCCAACAACAGCTGCAGCATAATCTTAATCACATCAGTAAATTGTGTCCAGACAATGGAATGTATATAAATACCCAAAAGATCACTGCAATACCAATAGGAATATCAAACAGATTATCCATGCAAAACCCCATATGATTGTCTGTAAATGATGAATATATATCTAATGCAGAATGTCACAAGCTCCTAGGAGTATATGTTGATGATAAACTAACCTGAAATCATCACATAGATCGTGTCTGTAAAATTATAGCCTCCAAACTAACACTACGGCAAAAACTGAAGAAATATCTAAAAATGCATGCAAGGAAACTATTCTATTCAACTTATATATTACCTATAATGGACTACTGTTACATAGTAAGGGGCTCATGCACACAAACTTATATTATTTGTAAAATCAAACCTCAAAAGCATGCAGCTAGAATTGTACTAGATGTCGATCCAAGGACAGCATCTCAGCTGACATATTCAAGTCTTTAAACTGGGTCCCGTTTGACAAAAGAATTCCATATCATAGATGTATTATGGTTTAGTAAACCCTTCTTAATTTAAAACCTCTTTACCTGAATGATAGGGTCATCAAAACCAGCAATACTGCATCTGAGTATTCTTTAAGATCAGCATCAAACCTGTGTTTAAAACGACCAAGACCAAGAACTAATGCATTGAAAGAGACTTTTATACCATTACCAAAATTACTTCAGGAATCTATATGGAACTAATATAGACTGAAAAACTTGTGGAATCAGACAATTTATTCCATATCTATTCCACAAGTACTTCACTACAAGTGAAAGTTCCGTATGGATCAAAATTTGCAGCTTTATCCACGAGTACCATTTTCCATATGGAAAACAGGCTCCTGTGTCATAATATTATGGAAAATATTGTTCAAATTTTCCTTAACATAAACTATCTGATTCAAATAGAATAGTTGGTGGGAGTTAGAGTACAAATGTATCAGTGTAGATGAGGTTGAATAATGAATACTTAGTCATACAAATTTCAAAGAAACCCTATGCATGTCAGTTTATTTAATTTATTTCCACAGATGTTTCAAAACTCCCAAACACACGACCATGTCATCATCAGAATCTTAATACAAAAACACATTAATCTTATGCACTTAATATTTAACAACTGAAGATTATCTTTTAATTTCCAGTAATTCCGTTTTGTTATACCCCACATTATTACCAGATTTATACTACATTTTTTAATGTGGTAAACATAAAAACATTTAATAATAATAATAATAATAAACTCCATCATTCATAAATTAAAGAAAAGTAAATGAATGTGATTATATTTTCTGTATTATACATTTCCATACAATATCAATGCTTAAATAACGTGTATTTTGTACCCCCCAAAAAAGGGGAAAAAAATCAATTTATAAAATTCAATTCTTCTGAATCTTTGCTTCTTATCAAGAGGTATGTTATACCTGTCTCTGTTGTTATTACTGTAAGTGTTGTTGTGAACAGTGGGAAATATTTTCATTATTATCATTATTATTATCTGCTGCCAGAAGAAAAAACAAATTGCCAGTTCTTTTCATACTGAATAAAAACTTAAAATGTCTATACTTATTGTTTTCTTCGTGTGTGTGTGATAGAGAGACAGACAGACAGAGAGAGAACCCATTCCATTATGCCAGCATTCTATAAAGAATTATGCTACACCAATTATGCTTTTAAAATAAAACAAATAATACAATCACATACAATGAAATGTGGTTTTCCGCAAGAGCGACCTAATTCGGTATCGAGACCGTAACAGCGGTTATTTCCCTTGTTTACAGTCTGGAGACTGGTTTACTGACAACGACAAAAAAGCACAACTTATCGGAGGTACACATTTCATACACTTACATACAGGAGGTGAAAGGTCTCACTGTACAGTTGTTTTGGTGAATTTTCATGCTACAATGACATATTGCAGAAAAATGAGAATATATTTACATGGAAGATACAAAAATAAAAACTAGCCAATAATTTTTGTGGAAAGCATGTTTGTAAGATTTTGACTGAGGTATTCAGGTTAATTCCTTGTACAATTGATGGCTTTTATACTAAACTGACACTACCACCAACACCTCTTGTCTACATTCATTTTTGACAGCAAAGAGCTATTTTGAATATTTTCCTGCAACAAGGAGGCTCAAAGAATCAGTATGTGCCTTCTGTATGCGTAAGCCAAGTTGGCTGTTCATTTGCAGCCCAAGTTACGTATTTGATCTCCAATGCTAGTCAACCTAGGACATGGAGTCACCAAACAAGTCAACCCATTTTCAAGCCTAACTTGAAGTAAATGTAAACCATATTACAGATTTAGCTTCTGTGTGAATTTAGAAACACTAGGCTTGTGCTAATTAGGCTCATGCCTTCTACCTTAAAAATTAGGGGGGGGTCAAAATACGAAACTGTACAGTGAGACCTTAAGAATTCACATACCAGTCTGATTAGGGGAAAAGCTTCTCAGTTTCAAAATTTTGGGCAATTCTGAATAAAATGCAACATTAATATAGGTAAAATTCAAAACAGTTTGTTTGGCATGATTTATTGCATTTGTCAATGACAGAGAACACATCATATCCATCAACAGCAATGATACACCGTCATACTTCATCTTTTGCTTTCCCCACTTAAACCTAAAATATCCTTACATGTCAGTTTCATCATTTTTCATAGGTGATAAACCTTGCAGTGTTAGTGTCTGGTGCTCTCAGTGATATATCACAGCACAAGTAGTACAACTCTTCTGAACTCTCAAAATGTAGTGAATAAAAGATGTAAAAGAAGTCAAGCTGCTTCTCTTGTAAAGTAACTGCAAAATGTGCATGCTAAATGCTTAAAAAGTATGAACGATGCACAGCATATATAAACTGACCAGCGCTCTCTCACTGATTTCATGAAAAAGGTAAAATCTATGCTACAATAAAGAAATCTGAGGCAAAGTATAAGGGAGGAAACTCTTCAGGTAACCAAAATATATGGACCAATGTTAGTAAACTTAACCCCATCATTAGGGAAACTTAAACAATGAAATTCTATCCCCAAACTCACCCCAACTGCTGATAAGACAATATTTTTGGAAAATGATTGTTTTAAGAGCAATAATAAAGTCACATTTGGGTCATTTTCACAATGGTCAGCTCATATTGTTGCTGAAGCTGCTATTTAGAGAAGTTTGTTTTGCTAGTGATTGTAACATGCCTAGAATCAAATCCAAAGCAAAGAGAAAATCATGCAAACAAAATCAGGAGAGGAGAAAAATACAATTTAAAAAGGGGCATCCATTTCACACAACTCACCAAAGCTCCAATGAAGTTGATGTGGATACTCCTGTGAAAACTCTACAGCAACTAGTGCGGCAGACACCCGAGGAAATCTGTGATGTTGTCCAGGCCAGCAGTATCACTTCGGCAGGTGTGCTACCATACACCTTGAGGCCTACAAGGAAAGAAAACCCAGAACTTTAAAAATGCAGTCAGTCATCAGAAGACTCAGATAAAAATTTAATTATTAATTAAAAAAAACTATCACATTTGTTTGAAGTTTTTCAACCCCATATGTGTGATTAATTTGTCTGGTTTGTGTAATTCAGCCACTCATTCATCTTCACTCAGATCTGGTCAGTCTACCATTCATTTGGCAAAATACATAGGAATTCAAGTTAAATCTCATGATTCGTTTTATCAGCAATTAAACAAAACTGATACAAAGGCAAAAGATGACAGTTAGAGGCAAATGACTTTTCAGTACAAAAGACATAGATACTTTCTTCGCAAGAAGAAAAACAATCAAACAATCTATACGAACTCTGTTTTCTCTGAAAGACTTCAAGAGATTGCAGAGGAACATGAATATAGTTTAAATACAACAACATAAACAGAACAGTACTTAAAATTGAAAAACTGCAAATAATTTGTAATTATTACCTTACACTGTGCACTTTGGAAATCTATAATGTCCTGTGCACTTGCCGGTGTTGCAACAAATTTGTTGTTTATTATTAACCGATGTTGTTTCCAAAGATAAATGTGAAATCTCTATTGAAGTTTTATTGTGGCAAATATGGGACACATGTAGATTTTTTAGATGAACACATTAGGATGGTGCAAGAAAAATAGCCGACAATGTGTTCTAAGTTTTATTCGCTTCCCTCTGAAATGTGTACGAATCATTCCATACCATGTTGAAGGTTTTGGTCCAAGCCAAATTGTACATGTGTCCGATTTTTGAGTTTTATTGCTTAAAATAACATGAAATTGCTGCTTTTCAGCAAGTGTTAGATTGGTGGTGTATATATAGGTTATTATAACTGAAATGTCTGTAAATACATGTAAGATGAAATCTATGTATTGAAATATTATATCATGAGTAGATAAGAATATAAAGGCATGCAATTAAAGCAATCATCATTAAATTAAGAATATATAGAAAGTATGTACTGTAAATATTGATAAACTGAATAAGGAAATGAAATACTTCAATTAAACCACCTTGTATGAAAGTTATAAGGTTTTGTTCATTACCAGAATGGATCAGAAGAGATAGCTGTTAACTTCAAGACACAGAGGTAATAAGGAAATGATTTTTGGCACAGCTAATAAGATTTGACAAGATTTAAAAAATGGCATCAGTTCTTAAGGTCTCACTATCGTCCCACACCCTATTTTGACGCAGTGTCATAAACTCCCAGTTTCGAGAGAACGCATCCTTCAATGATGTCATAAGCACAACATTAAACACTGATCAACATCGAGTCACACAGACAGAAAAATTAGTAGAAAATCCTATCCTTATCGGTTGTGAAATGAAACAAAGACACATAGCATGATAAAAAGGCAATTTCACTATTTATCTTTTTTTCAACCAGCAAGTCCTCATAAAAATCCTTACTAACTATTCTGACGGGGCAAATCAACTTGCCGCCATAATAGGCATCCAGTCTGCTACTCAACATGTGTTGGCAATGTGACTCGCAGCTAATAACTGCATCAGTAACACTGTTTAGAAAGGTGTACAATGTTATAGTTTCATGTGGATCTGTCACAACTGATTTTCATAGGTGGTTATTTGTTATTATAATTTGTGGAAATTTACAAGAAACATATACTTTTACAATATATTTCATAATTAAATTAGTATCCTTTACATTTTTGCTTATTTAAATCAAAGTATTAGGATTTTTTATCTGATAATTAAGCAATTTTAATTTAACAGTAAATTTTCAATAATCTTTTAAGACATTATTGATATTTAACTTGTTTTGACCAATTAATTTTTTTAAGATTTGTTTGATATGGCACGAATGATAAATAATGAAAATAAAACCTTCTCCTGTAATTTTATGTCTTCTGTCTTTGATTATTTGCATTCTGGATAAATAAGTTGTGAAGGTAGCAAAACAGTTTAGATATTCCAAAAACAGTACATTCAAAGATTGAGGTTCTGCATGTTCACAATGCCAATTAAGTATTGGGAAAAAGGTCACATGCTGAATCTAATTATTTTATAATTATAACTACACAATTTTACAATAATACCATCATGATTTTTCCAAATTTGATTCTTTTTCCCTTCGAGACAAAATCTGTACCAAGACCAAATTAATTATAAATGTAAGAAAAGTTAAGGAATGCCAAGTTAAATTTCTGTCTGTAATTTTTCCCATAAACTTGAGTTTTCTATGTCCTATTGATGTTCCTCTGTAATATAGTTTTTTTCCCGCGCATATGTACAATGGTGTCACTAATAGAAAAGACTTCTGTGAAGTGCGTCATAATGGGTGACGTAATACACAAAGTTTCCAACGAGGGGTCGTCTGGTTGAAATCATCCAAGGAAGAGTATTAGGGAATATATCATTGTCATTTTTTATGCATACTTTGCTAAAATAACTAATGTTTCTATACAATTGAGAGGTATCACTATGAAAGGAGTATATTTCTGAAAGGTGAAAGTTCTTAAGTGCGTCAAAATAGGGGAGTCCAGGATACAGTTGTTTTGGTGAATTTTCATCTGACAATGACATATTGCAGAAAAATGAGAATAATTTTACATGGAAGATACAAATAAAAACTAGCCAATAATTTTTGTGGAAAGCATGTTTGTAAGATTTTGACTGAGGTATTCAACTGATGGCTTTTATACTAAACCGACACTACCACCAACCCCTCTTGTCTACATTCATTTTTGACAGCAAAGAGCTATTTTGAATATTTTCCAGCAACAAGGAGGCTCAAAGAATCAGTATGTGCCTTGTGTATGATTAAAGTTCACTGGTATCAAATCAAATTAACATACTTCTCATCACCCTTTAACCATCTCGAATTTGAGATACTTACCGCTGTAGCAGACATACATCAATGAGTAAGCCAAGTTGGCTGTTCATTTGCAGCCCAAGTTACGTATTTGATCTCCAATGCTAGTCAACCTAGGACATGGAGTCACCAAACAAGTCAACCCATTTTTAAGCCTAACTCGAAGTAAATGTAAACCATATTACAGATTTAGCTTCTGTGGTGCTAATTAGGCTCATGCCTTCTACCTTATAAATTGGGGGGGGGGGGTCAAAATACTAAACTATACAGTGAGACCAAATGAATATTGCAGATAGGAAAATTGCATTTAAAGTAAGTTAATAAAATTTGTCAAGCACGTTTGCATAATTTTACTTTCAACTGCAGTTCTTACGTCAGAAAATTTTCAGTTAAAAAAATATATATCCTTAAAGAAAATTGTATGTTTTAAAATGGTATACAAAATTTGAAAAAATATTTGAAAAAATTGTCCTGTAAAACCAGATTGACCAGCATCACTGCATGCTGCTATACCACTGACTGAGAACAAAAATCAAGTTCTACACAACTGCACGTCTGATTGGGCTTCAGTATGAAAGGGTTAGCTGGGATTCTTCAATGGATGGGAAATGCATGTAACTAGCTAATAAAAAGTGGACATTATTGAGTTATTGTGTTTGGTGTGACACAGTCATACAGTGAATGCACGTGCAATCATTCAAATATAAGAAAAAGTTGCATTACCAAAAATTTGTGCCGAATTTCTAACGTGACAATATCTTCAATGGCAGCATATTAATTCCAAGTCAATGTATAAATCATTTAAGATACTCACTTGTAACAAAATCCTGCCACAGCCCTAAAAAAAAAATGCCCAAGATGTCCGCTTTCGTTGTGTATAATTGAATCAAGTACATGGTCTGGTAACTTTTGGCGGGAACTGGTCTCGTGACTATTTACTATAGCACGGAACGTTCGTAGAACTGTTCCTATAAATTGGCTAATTACTCGGGCTGGGAAATATTTCCCAACACCGACTTCCCATAATCAAACAACTAATCACTAAAATCTAACTAACCTATAAATGGAGACGTAAATAAAAATGGAACATACCCAAATTTATTACAATATTAAGCACTTGTCATTTTAAAAAAAAAAAAACATGCTTCTATACCAAGAACACAAGAGCAACAGAAATGTCTACTACCGCTATTATTTAAAAAGGCAACTTTTCTACAAAACGAGAACCAAATTATATAAGTAATTTTGGTTTACAATATTATTTTTTAAATCTGCTATAAAGAGACGTATACAAATAAATTGCAACAAAAATTATGAGTGACGAGGGTTAGGAGGTCAAAAACAATAAGCCTATGCGTTAAAAATTCCCCAAAATACTGGCTTCACGATGAAAAGTTTCCACTTTTATTGCTGGTATCATACCTGTAATGTTAACATTGTTTATATTTGTCATACAAAATTTGTTTAAAGAACATTTTAGTGTGATTCATTTTCTGGTAAAGGTCTATATTATGCAATGGAATGTTTACAATATTAAACATAGATTAAAAATACTGGAAAACCAGTAATGTCTCCCTTGTTCATAAATAGTATATTGGTATACCCTGTCGGTTAAATGGGCTCATTGGTGGGAATTAACACTACGGTCGCCATATACAAAGTACGGGAATCTGGGGTTAATGGGAATTCCATGTAAAATGTAAATGGGTTTAATATGTGAGTATGAGTCTGGGGTCACTGGGTTTTAACATTATGAAATAAGCATGACATTTTCCCTTCACCAAATAAATTGTTTTTAGTTTAGATACAAAATGGTACTCTGGGGTCAAGGAAAAAGATAATGTTAAAAATGTTCATAGGATTAACATGTTAGTGGGAATCTGGAGTCAAAGGGAATTCTATGTTCAAATGTCCATAGGATAAAGAGGTGAGCGGGAGGCTGTGGAACAAGGGGAATTTAACATGAACTTTGGACTCAAACGAAAATGCAATGTGAAAAAGATTCACCATGTTACTAATCTACACGCCGTTTGACTGAACATCAACGACACCTACTAACCAATAAACCGTTTGACTGACCAGGGGCCCGGGTGGCCGAGTGGTCTAAGTCACGAGCCTTTACATATCACTCACATCTCACTACTGTCGCGTGAGTTTAAGTCCCGACTCGGCGAACGTGGGTATGTGACAAAGCTTGCAACTAGCTTCCCGTGAGTCGATGGTTCTTCCCGGTTTCTTCCTCAACCAAAATATTCAGGATTAGTACTGGGGGGGGGGGGGTACTGGGGAATTAATATTAGCCCGTAGGTTAACATGGGGGGGGGAGTACTGGGGAATTAATATTAGCCCGTAGGTTAACATGGGGGGGGGGGGGGCATTTGGGGGCAGAAGTGTTTATAGGGCCGAAATGTTTGTAGGGCAGACGTGTTTATAGGGCAGAAGTGTTTATGGGGCAGAAGGTATTTATTGTTGTAGAAGTGTTTATGGGGTAAAAGTGTTTATGGGGCAGAAGTATTTTATGCAGACAGAATAGACACATACACCCAACAAACACACAAACATAGAAACATAGAAACACCATTGGCAATGTTTTTGATTGTTTCTTTTCTAAAAGATGCGGGTGGCCCTGAAAAGGGCCGTTTGTTTTAACTTTGACCTCCCTGACCACCATTTCTTCAGGAAGCCTAGGATGTTCTTCTTCTTCTTAGGTGGATCAGGGATCCAGTCCGGTTGACCCAATCTCCTGAATTTCTCCTGGACCTTGATCCAATGAGCATTCAGGCGGTGGAAGTCCCTTTCTCTCTTTTCCTGCTTCTTCACCATTCTTTCCTGAGCCCAAACCTTCTTGATCTTCACCACCTCCTTCTCTATGACTTCTCTAACAACACCCTTGGCTGTGAGCAGGGCAGCCTCTTCCCTAATCACACTACTGAGGGGTTGATCAAACCAAAAGTCTTCATGCACCCTATCTAGGAAATACTCCACCTCTTCCATCAAACCCAAGGCTTTCTTTAACTTTCCCACTTGACAGGGTGCAACTACCGAGGACACCTTCATCTTCATCGCTTCCTCCTCCATGACGTCATGGACAAGACCTTTGGCTCTTGTAAGGGCTGACACTTGCCTAGTCATATAGTGTAGGGTGACTGGATAACGCCAATAACACTGTATCTTTTCAAGCAGATACTCCACTCCCAGCATCCAAGCCCAGGCTTCCTGCAAATTCTCCATTGTTGTCATTCTTGTCTTCTTTCAGTTGACGACGAATGGCGCAAATGGTGAATGCGTCGCTTTATATGCTGGAAGTACGGACGTGAAGGAAAACATCCCCAAAAAATAAAAAATAAACTCTTACACACAAAACACACCAAGTGCGCGGACTTAAAGGAAAGTTTTTTTAAGATAGGAAGGGCAAGGGAGTGTTTATAGACACACTCTACACAAACAAGCTCCATACAAACACACAAGGGAAAAGGATTTTTTGTTTTTTTAAAAAGACAGACACAAACACACCCAACATACAAACATAATTTTTTTTGGCAAATAAGATTTCTTTTCTTATTAATTGTTGTGGCTCTGAAAAGTTCCGTTTGGTTTTTGTTTTTGTTCACCTAGAGATGTGGACACCTCCCCGGTCTGGCCCCACAGGCAGCACATCTCCCACTCCATCGATCTCTACCCCAGGGATTGATGGAGATGGGAAAAGAGGACGGGGGTTGAGTGGCTTCGCCGTCCCAATTCTCTGTTGCAGGGACCTTGAATATTGTCTGCTGTGGTTGCTGTCGCTGCTGTTGTTACTACTGCTGCTGTGCTTGCTGTCGCTGCTGCTGCGTCCTCACCATTGATTTGACAGCACAGTTGATACGTATCTTTAACTTCTTTTCTTTCTCCCAATTTTTTCTGTCCTCTATCACTTCTTCCTTCAAAGATGCCACGATCAGTTGATTGGAAAATTTTAAGTTTATTATCTTCCTCAGGAATATTTTCCTGTCTGGATCTAGCTCCTCGAGGTCATCCAGGAGGCGATGAACATGCTCTAGGTGAACTAAGACTTGGCTAAGTTTTTCTGCCCTATTACTACTCATTCTTCTTCTTTGTTGATGAGTCAACGATGGAGGGTCCGACTGATTGATTGATATTTGAATTAAAGTCGTGTTCGCCCATCCGGGGATGTACGACTATGTACCACTAGTGCGTGCGAAGCACTAGGGGGTTGGGGTGTGTTCTGAGCACACTAAAATTATGGACAGGTGTGTTGTCACAACACACCTGACACGTTAATGCGTATAAGAAACGCTATTTTATACACCCCTCCATCGCTGCATGGTTTCCCCATAATTAAGGGGGTTCATTGAAGGCGCGGTTAAAAAGTATCGCATTTTTAAATTTTGAATTATTTGCCTGAATCTTTATAGGCAACTATCCCAAGTTTATTTGATTCATATATTCCAATTTGTATTTTGTATTAAATTTTTTTTTTTAATTTTTGGCTTGCCTCTCAGTCCTATCATGGGAGAGGGGTCTCTCCCGCTTAATAGGGCGGGGATTGGCTCGCCTTTGCGGCTTACCACGGCACCCTAGCGTCCTAGCGATCCTGATATACCGATGCAGGGGTCCCCTGTGCGGGGCCCCTCCTCTCCCGCCTTAGACTGATCAGGTTTGCCATAGTAAATGTTTGTTGTTGTTGTTGTTGTTGTTGTTATCTTTCTTAACCAGGGATTATATCTTCCCTCTCTTCCCAATGTCGGTGATGTATCCCAGTATGTTTGAGCACACCGAACTTACGGTATTTCCTGTTTTAAGGAAATCCGGGTAGCTATCTGGGGTATTTAGTTTCTTCTGATTTTCCTGGAATCTTTCCATTTCTTGGGTATATATGGGGCATTCGTTAAAAATGTGGCATAATGTTTCAGGGGTGGGACAGTGTGGACAATTTATTCCTGCTTCTTTTATACCTGGCAAAAATCTTCCATAGCTACTGACCCGACTGATTGATGATGATGATTGAATTTGAGTCGTGTGCGGCCATTCGGCCATGTACGACTATTTACCCCCATTGCGTGCGCAATGAGGGATCAAACTGTGTGCTACGCACACTTATTATTTTCGTCCAGTGGGTTACAGAGCTGCAATCCACTAGACGGAGTTGATGCGTGTATGGACGCTATTTTCGCACCGCTCCATCGCAACATGGTTTCCCCACTAAGGGGGTTCATTGAAGGAGTGATATGGCGGGGTGCGTGTATTTAAATTCTGAGTTTTTGAATAGTTTTCCTGTTCATAGGAATAGAACCTCAATGTTTACAGGATTACTTATTTGTTGCGTTGACACCGTCAGGGCGCGGCAAAGAAGGCAAGGGTCGGCAGGCTACGACATCGCTTCCCATCTATTTTTCATTCTTAAAAAAAAAAAAAAAAAAAAAAAAAAAAAATTGACTATCTCAGGACTAGTCTTCCGGCCCCACCAAGTATTCAGTCCTGGCATGCCGGTATGGTTCCAGGCACCAGTGCTTTGGTAGCAGAAAATCCTACGATCACTCCGACCTTGAGGATACGCAGGGATTCCGCCCAGGTGTATGCTAGTATGTTACCTAGCACCTGTTTAAAAGCGTGACCGAAAAACTCGCATCAGACCAGAGCCCAATCCGTACGACAGAGGTTTAGGTTAATTGTTTAGTAGGGGATCGGTGTTGTTATGGTATAAAATTAGTTAAAGTAGAGAGAAAAGAAAAATTTAAAATTTTTTTAAAAAATTCAAATTTCCTGTAAGTTGCATTTTTTTTCTCCCTTTCTCTTCCTTTCTTTTTTTAGACTTGACCCCAGATCTTATCCCTGGGAGTGGAGATCCTCCATCCCCGGGGGGCTGAGATTGTTTCGTCTTAACGGCGTACCTGTAGCAACTAATGGCCCGGCATACCAATCCCTTCCTCCCTGGGTAGGGCCCCTCCTCTCCCGCCCTGGACCTGTTTTTTTTTTCCTTTATATGCGATTATTATTGCTTCCTATGAGTTTTTATTATTTAATGTTCTCTATATCTATAAGATGTTGATGTTGTTGTTGTTGTTGTTGTTGTTGATAATGATAATTTTAGATTTTTCCCCTTTTACCGATTTCTGTGATATAACCCACTATATTGGCATACACCGATTTCATGTTGTTATTTCCTTCTTTAAGGAAATCCGGATAAGTAAGTGGGGATCTTAATTTTGTCGGTTTTTCTTGGAACATGTTTCTTTCGTTATTATACTTGCGGCAAATATTAAAAACATGTTCCAATGTTTCAGGTGTGGGACAGTTTGGGCAGTTAATTCCTGCTAAGTTTAAATCCGACACATATTTTCCAAAGCTATTTGCTTATAGCGTTTTATCGGTTTTTATCCTATTTATAATTTTGAAATCGTTGGGATTTGCCAGGATCGGATGTTCAATATTTCTATTGATTTTTTTTTCGCAGATCATATAGCCTGTGTCCTTTGTTTGATTTATCCCATTCCAACTGCCATTTTTGTTTAATTTTTTTCCTAATAATACTATATATTTCTTGGACGCTATAGTCCAGTTCTTGTATTGTGGGTTCATTTAATCTGTTCTTGGCTTCTTTATCGGCCCTCTCATTCCCAGAGATGTTTATATGAGAGGGCACCCACATAAATTCCACAGTATGGTGATTTTGGTCTAATATTTTAAGTTTAAGCTTAACCTCTCGCAGTAGGTTTTCTCTGCTGGTGGAATTTCCAGATTCCAGGGAGCGCAACACACTGAGGGAGTCGCTAATGATAACTTTTTTTTTTTTTTTTTTTTTTTTTTTTGTTTCTAGGATCCATTCAATGGCTTGTTTGATGGCCCAGAACTCAGTTGTATAAATTGAACAGAGATCAGGTAGTCTCGCCCCCAGTGTGATACCCTCCCCAGGGATATCCACTGCCGCAGCAGTGCGTTCTGGGTCGGTGGATTTTGAGCCATCTGTGTGTACGGTGGTGTATCCCTCGTATCTTGTCTCTATTTCTTCAAGTATTTATGCCCTCATTTCCATTGGTTGTTCATTTTTATTCCCATATTTTAATGCATTTAAGTTTATTATTGGGGGGGGGGGGGGCTTATTCATCCAGGGGGCGCTGTCTGGGTATTTAATGATTTCCGCCTGGATATTTGGGATGTTTAGCTCCTTCTTTAATTCTTGGATTCTTTTTCCTCCTGGTAGATTTTTTAGTAGTTGGTGTCGGAATGGTTTATCGCATTTATTTAAGGCTTTTTGGGTGAGATGCGCCTTGGTGTGAACAGAGATCCTGGCATTATATCTCAAGAGAAGTTCCTCCCGTCTCAGGTTGAGGGGGGGGGGTCTCCTATTAAGATATTTAACTCTTCCCCGGAAATGTTCCGGAGAGTTCAGGTGCATATAATTAGGGCTTTGCACTGAATTATATCTAGTTTTTTTAGACTGTTGGGGCGAGCCGAGGTGTACGCTTGACACCTATAGTCTAATTTTGACCTAATTAGGGTTTTGTAGAGGGTGAGGAGAGTTGCGGGGTCCGTCCCCTAATCGGAGCCTTTAAGGTTCCAGAGGAGTTTTAGGTCCTGTCCGCATCGTCTCACTAGTTCTTCTATGTGTTTGTCCCAGGTCAAGTGCTCGTCGAAGAGCATGCCTAGGAATTTAGCAGCTTTTTCAAATTTTATTAGAACTCCATTTAATTATAATTTTGGGGGTTTCTGTCTGAATTTTGTTTTTGGGGAGAACATAACGCCTACCGTTTTACCGGGGGAGATTTTATAACCCCACCTGTCAGCCCATCGACCGATTCTGTCCAGTCCCACCAGCAGTTTTCCGACCACAGCTTCGCTGTCAGGGTTTCCACCTTTCCAGATCCCGCTGTCGTCGGCGAACTGAGACAGGTCCAGACAGGATGGATCGATCGATTTCTCCAGGTCATTTATCATTATATTGAACAAGGTCGAACTCAGAACACTTCCCTGGGGGGTGCCATTTTCGACATTGTGGCATTCCGAGTATTTGTTGCCGACCCTGATTTGAATGCTTCGACCTGTAAGAAATTCCGCTATCCACTTGTGTGTTCGGCCTGATAGTCCGTAATGGTTCAGTTTTGCTATTAACCCTTTGGTCCACATTAGGTCGTAAGCCTTCTCGAGATCTAAGAAGATCGCGATTAGGTTACGGTCCCTTTTTCTTTTGACATTGAATGCGAGTCTTATGCTGGACTCCAGTCGCATTATCTGGTCTAATGTGGATCGATTGTTACGGAAGCCGCTTTGATTGTGGGATAGCAGACCTTTGCTTTCCCGGTGGTATTTAACCCTATTGTTTATCATGGTCTCCATGATTTTACAGAGACTATTTGTTAGGGAGATAGGCTTGTATGAGTTTATGTCTGCCGGGCTCTTTCCGGGTTTCGGGATTGCGACCACTATTGAGTATTTTCATTTTTTTGGAATTTATCCCGACCTCCATGAGGCATTCAGCATACATAAAACCATCAAGGCTGTTTTTTACGGTAAATTTTTATATATGTCGTACCCTAACATGTCTTCCCCGGGTGCTGTTGATTTATTTTTCCTATTTAAGGCCCTTTTCCATTCGCTTATGTTGAATTCCGTATTTAAGGGGTTTGATTGTTCGCCCTTATCTGTGAACAAATGTGGGTGTTTTTCCTCTACCATTTTTCGGTGTTTTTTGAAGTTTTCGGAGTGGTTTGCGTTACTGCTCATGCTAGCAAAGTGTTGGGCTAATTTTTCGGCTTTTTCCAAATCGGTGGTAAGCCCTGCAAGTTTTGGGAACGTTCGTACTCCTTTTCCCCTAAGTTTTTTAATCTTATCCCATACTTGTTTTGAATTTGTTTTATAGTTTAGCGATGAGCAGAATGACTTCCATGATGCTTGGTTTGCTTGTTTTATGATGTTTTTAGTGTGTTTTTCTTTTTCTTTGCAAGCAAGAAAGTCAATGGAGTTTTTGGTATGTCTAAACCTATTTAAAGCTTTCTTTTTCTCCTTTATAGCTTGCTTACAGTCGTTGTTCCACCATGGTACGGACTGTTTGCCGGCCCCTCCTCCCGCCTTCGGTATACACCGCTCGGCCGCTGATGACAGTGCATCTATGATATTTTGATAAAACGTGTCAATGTCCTCACTGTGCAGCCGAGCGTATGTAATATCTTCGCAGAGTGAACGGAACGACCCCCAGTCCGCCTTGTCATATCTCCATTTTGGAGTACCAGTTTTGTTGTTTTTGTGTATTTTAGTATTGATGGTGGTCCATATTGGGAAGTGATCACTCCCTAAGGTCCCTGATTGGTCTACCTCCCAGTCGACGATTTCCGCGATCTTGGGAGAGCATATGGTAAGGTCAATGGCTGATATTTTCCCGTTCGTCGGGTTGATTCTGGTGCCATTTCCATCATTTAGGATAACCAAGTTGGACGTCGAGGTCCACTTTTCAATAATTGAGCCCCTCCGATCCAACTGGTTTCCTCCCCACTAATTACTGTGGCAGTTGAAATCCCCGCATATTATAAATTTATCCCCTATATTGTTAGTGATTGCTTTTAGGGTTTCTATTTCAGTATGTTGGTCCCCGCCTGGGTCGTATATGTTGACTATGGTTAGTGGTGTGTTACCTGTGTTTATTTTAATTATTTGGTGTTCGAGCGCGGTATTATCGATTGTGGTTGGTGGTGTGCTCTCAGCAGACTCCCTCGAGATTGCGTCGCTAACATAGATAGCTAGTTCTCCGCCTTTTTTCCCCCCAGGCCTTTGTTTACAGTAATTTGTTGAATAGCCGGGGATTTTCGGTAAGGTAGTTGTTTTATCGTTTAAGAGGAGCGTCTCCAGCAAGCACACCACATCCGGTTTGTTGTTTTCTTTTAGTATTTTATTATTATTATTGTTGATTTGTTATTCATAATAGTTTTTATTTATTTACTTTTATATATTTTATTAATAATAACTTGTTTTGACCTTTCTGAGTTTCCTAGTTGTCCCCATTAACCTCTGGCTTGAATTCTTAATTTGTTGGTAATGGCGGATATCTTGTTGCAGAGATTGTCAACAGATATTTCTTTACTTTTGGTGAGGTTTAATGTATCATTTATTATTTCTTGGATTAAAATGAGCACTTGGTCTATTGTGATGTGTGCTACATTTCCTACTTTGTTTTTTGCTGCATTAATTTCGGGAGTTGATTTTGGTTTAGCCTGGGGTTTTTCCCCCTGCTTTCCCGGTGTGTTTGGGGCTGGTGTTGCTTGTGGCCGTTTAAAATTATTATTGTTTAATGAGTCGTTGGACTGGGGTTTTTTAAGGGTGGTGTATGTGTGTTTTTTTGGATTATTTAAAATCTGGTTTTGTTTTTTTATTTTGTCAGAGTTAGTTTTGTAGTTTTCAGATTCTTTACTATCTACTTTCTTGTTGTTTGAGTCTTGTTTTCGTGTGTGTTTAGTGTTGGTTTCTTCTGATTGTTGGGTTTTTGTTAGTACTGCCGTTTTTGCAACAATGTATGATACTTCTTTGTCGGACATGTAATCGACAATTTGTTTTTCCCTGATGGCTATAGGGCAATCTAAGGAGTTTGCCCTGTGTGGTAGTCTGCAGTTTGGGCATTTAGTGGTTTTTGAACTGCATTTTCCAAGGTGTTCTTCTCCACAATTGTTACATCTTTTTATTGCTCGGCATATTGTGGAGTAGTGGCCCCATCTTAGGCAGTTAGTGCAGAACCATGTTTTGTTCTGGAATTTCTCCAGCCGGTATCGCACTCCGTGTGGGCCGAGTTGAACCATTTTTTTGATGTGCCTGGTTTTTTTTTTGAAGTGTAGCAAGACTACTAATGATTTTTCCCTTGTTTATTTTTAAATCTTATTGCCTGGTCTATCTCGTGGCCTTGGTTTTGTAGCTGTGTTATGATGGTTTTGGGTTCCACTGCTGTGTTGATTTTTACTATTTTTTTGATGGAAGGGGGATGGGTTGTTTTTTCCTTTTTTCCTATGTTTGTTTTTAAGTTCTTGTGGTTTGTTACTGACACACTGTAAGGTCCTATTTTTGTGACCTCCATGAATTTAGCTAGTTGTTTGGTGTTATTGCATTTTATGATTATGAAGTTTTGTCTGGTCTGGGTGACCGAGAACTCTTCCCCGTGGTGTTTTAGTAACTCGTTGGTTACACTTTTGGTGCAGATTTTGTTTATGTTAATATCTGAGCTCTTCAAAAAGGCAGTCAGATCTTTTGGATGGTATGGTTTTGAATGCAGTTTTGCTTTGCCTTTTTCCTGTTGGTTTTTGTGGGTTTTTGATTCATTGTTGTTGTTTTTGTTGTTGTTGTTGTTGTTGTTGTTGTTAATTATTATTTGGTTTTGTGATCCCTGATTTGTTTCCGTAGGTTTAGTTTTAGAGTTTTTGTATATTGTTTTCCCTTTTAGTAGGCCTTTTCCTTTTCCTTGTATTGGATTAATTGTTTTTTTTTTCCTTTTTGGGGGAGAGTTCTTGGGGCTTAGCAGGTGATGGATATAGCAGATCTTCTTCTGTCAATTGTTTTGATGGGCCCGCTGTTTGGCTGCTCTGTATTGTTGTTTTTCATTTATTTTGTTTTAGCTGTGTGGGTTTTGACTTGGTTTTTATGGTATGGTTTAGGACATCCGCATACGATCCTTTGTTAAGTCCCTCGTTTATCCCTTTATCTAATTTTGTCTTTGTATCCTTTGTGTGGGTTGTGGTGTCGGAATTCCCACTTTTCCCCTCCTCCTGATGTTTCTCAGTTTTAGGTGCGGTGGTTGCCCTTTTTACGTTTGTTGTATTTTTCCCCTGACTTTCCACTTGTTTAGAGGGGCCTATTTCAATCCGGACTTTCGGTGGCTGTTTGATGGGTGAGTTAAAGGTATTCCGGGACTTTCAGGGCAGGTTTTATTAAGGTCCCCGTAGCTGTCTCCCTCGAAATTTGGGCCCCTACACTGTACTGAACGATCAAGGGGGTTTGAGGAGTTTAGCCCATTAAATTCAATGTGTGGGGACTGACTGACTGAATTTGAATTATAGACGTGTGCGACGAATCTCGTCATGTACGTCTGATTAATATGCGCACAGCGCACTATTTAATTTGCCCCCAAACTGTTGCTGTAGCATCAGTTTGGGGTTCCCAAACTGTTGCTGTAGCATCAGTTTGGGGTTCGTCAAGCGGTTTAAACAGAGCTGTAAAAACCGCTTGCGCTTTACTGCATGCACCGCATGCTATTTAATTAATCGGCGTGGGGGTGCGAATCGCCCTCACGCCATTTAATTGTGTGCCCAGCACACTGTCTGTTGCGATGCAATGTCCGGGCGCGGAAAAGGCGGAGTCAGGAACGGCAAGGGAGGAGCTTTTGCGTCACAAGTTGGTGTCTGTGGTCCAGGGTGTGATTTTGCCTAAATTGATGTCGTCTTGCACATGACGCTATTCTTTAAAAAGTTTTAATTTTAATGAACTCTATATGATTGGCTGACTGGTACCGTGTTGAAGTTGGGTTAAGTCCAAGGAGCTTTGCCCTATACTTGATGCTATGCATGTTGAAGTAATCGTTGCCACTTTGTGCGGCTGGGCCTGATGGCTTTTGGTTTTTAAGCCACCTTATATTGTCTATGGATTTTTGGGTCAAAGTTTTTACGTTTCTTGTTATCAATGAAATTTGCTGCCTTTTTGTTTGGGAAACTGGGTTTAAGTTGTAGATTTTATACCGCTTTGTGCAGTGGGCCCCTGATGGTTTGGACTTGTGACCACCTTATATTCTTAGGTTCGATTTGGGCCATTGAGAGGGTCCTATTGGATAGTTTTAGTGGATCTGGGATGAAGTATGAACTATATACCGCATTGTGCAGTCGGCCCCTGATGGTTTGGACTTGTGACCACCTTATGCTCTTAGGTTCGATTGGGGCCATTGTAAGGGTCCTATTATTGATTCATTGGTGCGTTGTTCTGATACTCCTTGGACTGTTTTTTTCCGAATATCGGTACCAGTGTGGGTGTTTAGAAAGAGCGTAGAGAAAGCAGAGTATATAGTCATGTATGTATTAACTAAAACAGAAACAGCTTGTTTTTTTTTTTTTTTTTTTTTTTTTTTTTTTGTTATTATTTTTTTTTTTTTTTTTTTTTTCCTAATAATAAAAAGAAAAAACATTCATTCATGAATTCATCCATTCTTTTCCTTCCTTACGTTAGTAGTCATGCATGGGGTAAAAAACAAATCATGCTTTGCTTGTGATTAATTAAGTTTATTTTAGATTTTGTGTCTAATTTTTTCCTGGCTGTCCTAATGATTTGAGGTTCAAATACTTGCAGTGCGAGGGCCCAAGTTCGTTGAGACGTACCCTCCAACCGTAAGGGCTGTGGGCATACCTGGTTCTTCCCTGCGTTGTGATCTGACCTTTTAATTTTATTTTAATTTTTAAGTTTAGTTTTAGATTTTGTGTTTAATTTTTCCTAGCTGTCCTAGTGATTTGATGTTCAAATACTTGCAGTGCGAGGGCCCAAGTTCGTTGAGACGTACCCTCCAACCGTAAGGGCTGTGGGCATACCTGGTTCCTCCCTGTGTTGTGATCTGACCTTTTAATTTTATTTTAAGTTTTAAGTTTAGTTTAGATTTTGTGTCTATTTTTTTCTGGCTGTCCTAATGATTTGAGGTACAAATACTTGCAGTGCGAGGGCCCAAGTTCGTTGAGACGTACCCTCCAACCTTAAGGGCTGTGGGCATACCTGGTTCTTCCCTGCGTTGTGATCTGACCTTTTAATTTTATTTTAATTTTTAAGTTTAGTTTTAGATTTTGTGTTTAATTTTTCCTAGCTGTCCTAGTGATTTGAGGTTCAAATACTTGCAGTGCGAGGGCCCAAGTTCGTTGAGACGTACCCTCCAACCGTAAGGGCTGTGGGCATACCTGGTTCCTCCCTGTGTTGTGATCTGACCTTTTAATTTTATTTTAAGTTTTAAGTTTAGTTTAGATTTTGTGTCTATTTTTTTCTGGCTGTCCTAATGATTTGAGGTACAAATACTTGCAGTGCGAGGGCCCAAGTTCGTTGAGACGTACCCTCCAACCGTAAGGGTTGTGGATTTACCTGGTTCCTCCCTGCGTTGTGATCTGACCTTTTTATTTTATTTTAATTTTTAAATTTATTTTAGAAGGTAATTTTATGTGTATATGTGTGAGGGGGGTGGAGGGGTGTTTTAGTAGGTTATAATTTTCCCTTTTTCCCTATGGCAGATATGAACCCCAAGATGTTTGCATACATCGAGTTGATGTTGTTCGTTTTGGTGTTAAAAAACGTCGAATACTGGGCTGGCGTGTTTATTTTGGTTTGTTTTTCCTGGAACTCTGTCCTTTCTGGTGTGTATTTGGGGCAGGTATTAAAGATATGATCTAATGTTTCCGGGACGGGGCAGTGAGGGCAATTTATGCCTGCTGCTCTTATCTCTGGTATAAACCTTCCAAAACTGCTGGCTAAAAGGGTTTTGCCAGTTTTGAGTCGTGTTATGATTTTGGAGTCGTATGGGTTTGCCAATTTAGGGGTTGGTATATTCCTGCTAACTTGCTTTTGCAGTTGATAGAGTTTTCTCCCTTTTGCTGAGTTGTCCCATTCCCTTTGCCATTTAGTATCTATTTTCTGCCTTATGATACTGTAAATTTCCAGCACGCTATAATCCATTTGGTGTATTTCCGATTCTTTAAGCTGTCTTTTAGCTTCTTGATCTGCCCTTTCATTCCCTGGAATATCGATGTGGGAGGGTACCCACATGAATTCCACAGTATATTTTTGTTGATCCAGGGTTTTTAGCTTTAAATATATTTCCCTTAGCATGTTTTCCCTGCTGGACGAGTTATTTGTTTCCAGGGTTCGTAGCACACTGAGGGAGTCGCTGATTATCACTGTTTTTGCTGTGTGGGTCTCTTCAATCCATTTTATAGCTTCCTTAATTGCCCAAAACTCGACTGTATAAATGGAGCAGTGATCAGGCAGCCTTGCCCCCAGTGTGATATTCTCCCCCGGGATTACGACTGCGGCTGCTGTGCGCATGGGTTCAAGTGATTTTGACCCATCGGTATATATTTGTGTGTATCCCTCATATCTATTTGCAAGATCAGTTAATATTTTTGCCCTGATTTCTAACGGGTTATGTTGTTTGTCCCCATAGTTTAACGCTTCGACATTGATTTTGGGGGTCTTACATGTCCATGGTGCGGTGTCTGGGTGTTGTATTAATTCCGCTTGGGTAGTGATTTCTAACTCCCTGTGTAGTTCATGGATTTTTTTCCCTCCTGGTAGATTTGCTTTAAGTTTATGTCGGAAGGGCTTGTTGCACTTGTCTATGATAATGCGGGTGGGGTGAGATTTCGGGTGAATTGACAGCCGTGTCTCGTAGCGCAGGAGTAACTCCTCCCTTCTAAGGTGCAGAGGGGGTTCACCTGTTAACACTCGTAGCTCGTCCCCAGAAGTGCTAGTGAGAGCGCCGGTGCAAATAACAAGAGCCTGGTACTGAATTCGATCTAGTTGTTTAAGTACATTAGGGTGAGCCGAAGCATATGCCTGGCACCCGTAATCTATTTTCGATCGAATTAGTGTCCTATATAATGTAAGGAGTGTGGTCTGATCCGCCCCCCACTCAGTCCCTTTAAGGTTTCGTAAGAGGTTTAGATCTTGTCCGCATCTCCTTACTAGCTCTGCTATGTGCTTGCTCCATGTAAGGCGCTCATCGAATAGCATTCCCAAGAAACGAGCCACTTTTTCAAACTTAATTTCTGTACCGTTTAGGTATAATTTTGGGGGCTCCCTGCGTGTTTTAAGTTTAGGTGTAAAAAGCACCCCTATTGTTTTACCGGGGGATATTTTGAAACCCCACCTATCTGCCCATCTACCAATCCCATCTAGTCCCATCTGCATTTCGCCCACCACAGCTTTACTGGACGGGTTTCCCGCTTTCCAGATTCCGCTGTCATCAGCGAACTGAGATATGTCCAGCTGAGTTTGGTTTATTGACTTTTCCAGGTCATTTATCATGATATTGAAGAGGGTGGGACTCAGTACACTCCCCTGAGGGGTGCCGTTTTCCAGCTCATGTATTTCTGAATACTGTCCTCCCACCCTCGTTTGTATAGTTCGGCCGGTCAAGAAGTTTGATATGAACTTGTGTATGTGACCAGTGATTCCATATTTGTTTAATTTGGCAATTAACCCTTTGGTCCAGATTAGATCATAAGCTTTTTCGAGGTCAAGGAAGACGGCGATTAGATGTCGATTACTTTTACATTTTGCATTAAATGCCAGTCTTATGCTTGACTCCAGTCGTATAAGTTGATCTAATGTGGAGCGTTTATTGCGGAATCCGCTTTGATTTTTTGATATCAAATTCTTACTCTCTAGGTGGAATTTAAGCCTATTATTTATCATGGTCTCCATGACCTTGCAGATGTTATCTGTTAGCGATATTGGTCTGTATGAGTTTATATCTGTTGGATCTTTTCCAGGTTTCGGGATTGGGATAACAATTGCTTGCTTCCATCTTGTTGGAATCTTTCCCGATCGCCAGATCGCATTCAACAGATCCAAAATCACCAGTTCAGTTCTTTTGGGGAGATTTTTGTAAATTTCATATCCTAGTGTATCCTCCCCCGGCGAGGTAGTTTTTTTCTTGCATAGAGCTTTTCGCCACTCATGAATGGTGAAATCAACATTTAGGGGGCTGTCTTGGTTACTCCTATCTGTGAATAGGTGAGGGTATAGTGTTTCAACCCTGTTGCGGTGGATTTGGAAATTATCTGTATGGTTTGAGTTGCTGCTCATCCCGGCGAAGTGTGATGCTAATTTTCCTGCTTTTTCCCTGTCGGTTGTAAGTCCTGGGAGTTTAGGGGTTGCAAAGGATTGTTTTCCTCTTATTTTCCTAATTTTGTCCCATACCTGCTTTGAATTAGCCTTAAGATTTATGGATGAGCAGAATTTTTGCCATGAGGATTGTTTTGCCTTAAATATGATGTTTTTCGCTAGGCGTTCTTTTTCTTTGTAAACAAGGAAATCGGGGTTGTTTTTCGAGTGCCGAAACCTGTTTAGGGCTCTTTTTTTATCTCTTAACGCTTGTTTACAATCGTCATTCCACCATGGTACGGACTGTTTGATGCCCCGCCCTCCCGTTTTGGGAATACTGTGCTCCGCTGCTGATGATAGTGCTTTAATGACGTTTTCGTTAAAAGTTTCGATGTTTTCGTCATATAATTGGGCGTCGTCTATCTCCTCACAGAGAGTGCGAAACATCTCCCAGTCCGCCTTATCATATCTCCATTTTGGGGGCATTTGTGTATTGTTTTTATGTATTTTAAGTTGAACTGTGGTCAATATGGAAAAATGGTCGCTGCCTAGTGTACTGGTATGATCTACTTCCCAATCAGCAATCTCCGCTACTTTGGGTGTGCACAAAGTTAGATCGATTGCTGACATGTTCCCATTTATAGGGTTAAGTCTGGTACGTGCACCATTGTTTAATATGACTAGGTTGGATAATTCGACCCATCTTTCAATATTGGCTCCCCTCCTATCCAAGTGGGTCCCTCCCCATTGCTCACTGTGGGCATTAAAGTCGCCGCATATAATTGTGTGATCTCCGAGCCCGCCAACGATTGCGTTGAATGTTTCCGGTTTAATGATTTCCCTACCTGGGTCATACATGTTTACAATTGTTATTGGTCTACTACCATTGTTTATTTTGACAATTTGATGTTCCGGTTTCGGCTCGGAGTCTAGTATTAGTTGTGTACATTCGACAGCCTCACTTGATACAGCATCGCTGACATAGACTGCCAGTCCGCCTCCCTGCTGTCCTTGAGGACGATTTTTGGTGTAGCAGGTAGAGTACCCTGGCAGTCTAGGGCAATTTTTCTGCTCATTCAAGTGAGTCTCCTGAATGCACACAACGTCCGGCTTGTTTAGGGCGCTATTTACTCTAAGGACTAAGTGTGGGGACTGGCAAACGCACCGCTTTATATGCTGGAAGCGCGGACGCGATGGAAAACATGTCTCAGATCGAAAGAGAGAAATGTGAAAGAGTAGTTACCTCAGATCGATAGAGAGAAGTCAAAGAGCATATACATTTAATTTTATTAATTCATAAAACAACACAACACCATTTTTTTCAAAAATCAACATTTTTTTAATCAACAAGAAGAAGTTTCTCTGACACAAAATACAAACAAACATTTTTAAACGTGAACGTATTTATAGGGTTGACAACGTTGTGAAGTCAAACTCGACTTCCACTGTTCAAAGTCATTCTGCCCTCGATGCTCACTACGTTTCCGAACTAAAGACAACAGATAACCACGATGTTCACAAAACCATCTTTCTACTTTAACATCGTTTCTAGCGTACTCTCTATCAAAATAAGTCACTAAATGTTCTAAGGGATATCCAAGACTGCGTTGATGAAGAAAATGTACACAATATTGTCCACACACCATGGAATCTGATCCTTGTAATCTCACATTACTGAATCGAGTGGAGGTAGCATTTCTTCTCATAAAGTCAATGATGTCGTCTTCCAAAGGAGGTAATCCATAAGAATCAAAATACTCCACACTGTGAACATTTGGGAAAGTTCACTGCCACCTAATGGGTTCCTGGTCGATCACTGTCGTCGGTATTGATGACATAAGCTTGAACGTCTTTAGGTTTGCGATGTGGAAGTTCATCTTTAGCACACACCACAGGATTCCAAGAAGCGGTGTACGAACTGCGAGTCAACAGGTAATGAAGTTCCCAGGTATCCATGTTTTCACAGCTAATGATAAGTCATCAATTCACCCTTGACTTTATGCTTGAATATGTCTGTCAAGTAAGTCGATGAACGGGTAGTCTCTGTACTCTGTTGCAAGAGAGCTTCGATGCGTTGGGTCTCCAGAGAAGTAAATGGAGGTGAGGAACGATCCTGCAAGTCTTTATACCACTTTCTCAACACCTTTTCTTCTAAGATCTGAGACCATGCCTCATCTAGATACTCTTTCAATGTTTCTTCTGCACTCATCATCATACATTTGTCGTGTTGTTTCTAACTCGGATGCTCGATTTTACATCCAAAACTATATACTCTTGTCAGACCTGTAATTCTTTCGGCCAAATCCGTAGCAAAACAAGAGACTAAATGTTGTTCTTGTTCTGGCCATCTTGACAGATCTTGACATCAATACAGTCTCTTTTTCTTCTTTTGGTTCTGGATCAAAAACATCGTCATTGCAAAATCCCTCATCTTGTATCTCCATAGGTTCTTCGTGTTGCATCTTTAATAGTCTAGAATCACTTCGCTCAAACTGTTGATTTCCAGAGTATTGTCAAATTCTGCATACAAAATGACGTTCATGGTGTTGGCTAGAGCTGTGGCAAACTGAAGTTCCACACGAAGTTGGCCTGATTTTATAGGGTGTAACTGTCCTTCGTCGCTGCCTTGGTCGCGAGTGAAATCAAATCCTCACAAAGCATATCCTCCTGCATAATCCTCGTACGAAATACCGTGGCTGCTGTTGGTGCTTAACTGTCCTGTGGCTTCAAACAGAATCAAGTAAGATCTCAAGTAATTGTTCTGGGCAAAGTTAGGTTCAAAAGGTCTGGCTCCAAACGTCTGGCCATCTCGAGTGACTTCTATTTTGGAGACATTGAAGTGCTGAAAGTCGAAATGATTTTGATCGATGGCTCTGTTGAGGGCTGCATTACTGACGAAACCAATCAGCAAACGTTTGGGCAGCCATCCTTGGAAGACGTGATCTTCGACTTTGGTTCAGAGGCAATAGTAAACGTTGTCACTTCCATTCGTCGCACAGGATACTTGGCGGTGGTTCTGTTCAAAGTTTGACTGATGTCGTTGGCTACTTTAGGTAACACTTCTACACGGCGCACGTAAAGTCTGGCTTCTTCGATGATAGTTTTGTACTCGTTCGCATTAGCCATCAAATGGAAGACGGTACTGCTGCGATTCAGTCTCAGGCGTACATCCACTCCGTTTAACAAATGTTTGTCTTGCAATCACATGTCCAAATGCAAACGATCCATCAGTTCTAAAGTGCGCCCTTGTCTGATTTTCTTTCGACGGTTGTTAAATCCCACATTGTGAGGATTGTCATCTTATGTCAACGCTGTGTCGTTGAAAGTATCCAAGATGTCAGGTTTCCATACCACGGAAGCATCCAGATTGGTGTTCTTGGCTTCTTTTCCGTACTTCAAGAGATTTCCCAAGTAAGCACGGTAAGGGTTAGTATCCATGCTGCTGCTGACCAGTTTGTTATTCAAGTACAAATCCACTTCGCTGAACAAGGAATTCATGAAATTATTGACGGGAGCTACTCTGTCGTCGGTCCCAGGATTGCTGTTGTCCGTTTTGAGCACTTTAAGTTTCAGATACAAGTGACAGCTGTTCAGATCGATGTAATCTTCGGTTTGTCCTTTGATTTTAAAAGACGATACAGGATGAAATTCGACCAATTTGGATTCTTGCATTGTCATCATGATAGGGGGCATGGCAAACAGATCCAGTTCTGACTTGGTACATTCGCAAGAATCTCGGTGCATAATTTAAATGGTTAGTAATCAAACACTTTTAATTCTCTGACAGTTCTTCTTTTCTTATTCTTTTCTGAACACCGTGTTTATGAGCTCTGAAGGGGTGTCGACGTTCAAATCGACAGGGTAGAGAAAAATCTTGCAAAATCGATCGTTGTTGTGGATGTCTTTCATGGGAGCTAGTTTTGTGTATCCACCCAAAATATCAAACAACCCAAGACAAAAAGTGATGGACAATATTCTGGGGTTCGAAAAAATGCATTTATAAGACGATGTGAAACTTTATGGTACTCGATCATGACAGTTTTCTTGGCTTTGTCCAAGGCTTTGCCAAATTGGTCGTTGAACATAGCTGCAATGGTGTCCACCAACTGTTGAACATGTTGAGCAATAATACCCTGTAGGAATTCTCATAGTATAGCTAGTCAATGAAGGAGGATTGGTGTGTAATGCTTTTTTGGATTCGTAAATGCTAGGATAATATTTGTCCAAGTGTTCTTGCACTTACTCGTTCAGGATATCCACGATGAAAGTGTTTTGACCTTCGTTGTTATTGAGGGTTTGCGTAGGATGAATGATTTCTACCAAAGCCACTTCCCAATGAGCTTCGTGATCCAATTGTATGGACTGAGGTAATTTGGCCGTGAAACAATATAAGATATTTTTGGGAAACACATCCATAGAACTGTCATTCGGTAAGGGTAAATAAAATCGGCTATTCATAGTAGTTCGAGGGTTTTGGTGTCTCAGGAGTCACTCGTGGTCAAAGGAGAATGATGTTCAAAATGTTCCAAAAGAGGGCTGCTGTTGTTGTTGTGACTGGAAGAAGGATGACTGACGTTGGCCGTACCGTTGTGGTTGTTGCTGTTGTTACGGTCCGTCGTATATTACAAGGAAGGACTAGGCAGAAGATAACTGATGCAACTGTTAAGTAAAATGGTCCACAATTGTTTGACACCTTCTTGCAAACTCAAATTGGCAATGGCTGCTCCGATGACACAATACACCACAAAGATTTGGCAGAAAAAGACGATTTGATTTTTTAGGTACACGTTCTCCGCACCACACCAACAAAGGTTGTTTTTGTAATTCTTTAAGAGAGGAACTCTGCGAAGAAGAGGTAGCTGCTTTGTTGAACGGCATGTTGGTTACTTCTTCTTTCTATAGTCGATGACTTGGGAAGCGGCAATCCAAGAATCAAAACTTGGAGGATATCCTTTCCAACGCACTTTCACTTCTTCCACTCGACGTTTACCCACTTTACGTGTTCTTCGTTCAAGAATGCTTTCGATGTCGTACACGTCATCTTCTTTTTTTGGTCCCTCGTTGTAACGCACGCAATTAAAAATTTCCTTTTAACACTTCTCCGTGCATGTCTTCCAATTTATAGACAGGAGGATCACGTCCACACGAACTTGTCCAGTGACACGAAACAATTCGTTATTCCAGTTAGGTAAATAACCTTTGTCAAAAGTGCGTTTGGTTTTTCCGATGCGAACCCAATCTCCCGCTTGAGCACCAAGGTTTTCTTGTGTCCAATCTTAATTGTACCAAACAATTTGTTAAACACCTTAACTTCGTTTTCAGGATGACTTCTTCGGGAGCACATCCGATGTTACGATGGTACGATTGTTTGTAAGCTTTGACCAAACGTGGTAGCACGTCGATGTACTTGAGAGTGTGTTGATATGTAAAATATTTCCACATGCGTTCTTTCAAAGTTCTTTGAAAACGTTCAACGACACTGACTTTGGTTTCAAGATTTTCAGTGGTACAAAAATGAGTGTGGCGTTGTTTCAATTCTTTTTGAAAAGCTTGGTTAAAAAAGTCGGTGCCTTTGTCTGTTTGTCATCGTAAAGGGTGACGACCACTTTGTTTCAACACCAGTTTTAAAGCGCGAAGTAACTCGGCACTGCTTTTAGAAGTCAAAGGAACGACCAAACCGGACTTGGAAAACACGTCAATGACACAAAACAAATATTTGTAATCACGACTGTAGGCTGCCAAATGAGAGACATTGGCTAAATCTGCTTGCCATTGATGATCGATGCCAGCCACTTTGGTGTGACTTCTTGAAAATTTTCGTCGAATGGTTTGTGTAACGTGTACCACGACTTTTCTTGTAACCATCGTCGTACTTCTGGCAAACGTACACTTTTCAATTTGCTTTTAGCTACCCGATACAATTTTTGAACTCCTCTGTAACCAGCAGCGTGGGCAGGATTGTAGTAAATGCTGGCTAAAAGTGTCTCCATGATTTTACTCCTCAGTAATTCACCCACTGTTCGATACTACCACTTTTGGTGTCGTGGGGTAGGGGAGGTTTGGACGAAGCTTGACGCATCCGACGAGCCACAGGAGTTGGTTGTGAAGTGGTGAGTCTTTTCGTGGTCTCTTTTTTCACTTCTGTCTTCCCTTCTTTCTTTTTTCCTTCTGTGGAAGAAGGAGTGAACATCATCTTTTAAACCCAAGCTTTCATTTCTTCTCGTTGAGGCGTGGGAGAGGGTGTCAACAAGAAAGTTGCAATCTTACTAGGGATGGGAGCAGACGGAGTTTGAAACACATCTCGTGGGTAGTCTTCTTCTGTCATCCCCGTGTCGGTTTCTGTTTTTGGTGTTTTAGGTTCGCTTTTCATCATGGCCTTGAAATCTCTCAGAGTGGGTTTAGCTGTTTCTAGTGAAAGAGTTGAAGACGTTGTAAGAGTTGACCATACGGTTGCGATTTTTCTGCTTCTGACAATTCACTTCGATCCATGAGCGATTGTAATTCTTGTTGTAACTGAGACATTTCGTTGAGATTAGGATTAGGAGGTAAATGAGGTATCCTGTGTTCGTACCAACGATGGAGTTCCATCCATCGTTTTTAAGGAACCAAAGTCAGTTTTCGTCCTTCCATAAGATCCAAAGGTACAAATGTGTTGTCTTTGCAGAGAAGGGTGTCCTTTTTATCTTCTTTTTCTTCCCGTCTTTATCTCATGACTCCTCCTAAAAGAGATCCAGCAATCGTTCCTAACAAAGGAGCCGCTATTTTTAACAACGGTCCTATCAGCATGGATAGAAATTCTCCTCGTTGCACCAGCATTTTTTTCTTTTGACTGAGAAGTATTTTCGTTTTGACCATTTGGCGAAGAACATTCCGATGTTTTCCTAATTTCTGTTTCTGTATCTTGGACAAAGATACCGTTCCTTTCAACACATTCAAACAACATTCACACACTGTATCGATAATTTCTTTTGGGGCTGTTTGAATGAGTTGTTTTCGAATGGGAGGATTGGATTTAGTCAGGACGGACAACACATCCCAATGTATGGCAAGACGAGGCGGAAGTCCTTTTTTGGTTTTGCTTTTCTTGGGACGACTAGGGCTAGTGTTGTGGTGTGCACTTTTTGGGGTCATCTTGGGTGTCAGGAGCAATAAATATAACTGCGGTCATTCTGATGTCACACTTCTTTTTTATACTATAACTCGTATCAACTGATGGTCTGAACGGCGTACCAACTTCATGACAGGCATCACTCGACGTTCAGGTGTTTTTAATGGATATAATCATGTTAGTACTTGTTTGGATAAATCCAGTAAACTTTGTAACACGCCGGTTCTCTCTTGAACTTTGGTTTTAGGGTAGGTCACTTTTTTTAGCCACAGCTGCAGTGGCCAAAGCAGACGAAGTAGAAGCCCCCGGAGAAGAAGAAGTGACTTTCGAAATGGGTTTCCATTTTTGCATCAAATTAGGAAATACGGGTCCTGAATCAGCATTTGGACGCATCATCCCGAAGGGCGAAGAAGAAGGAGAAGGAAACACCGTCACCGCAATGCGTGGCTTTCGGGAGTACGTGCGCGTCCTAGCAACAGTACATCTCTTTCGGGCAGGAGGAGATGTTGTTGGTTTTTTCTTAGAGGGGCTTTTCTTTTTCTTCTTAGGGCTTTTCTTTTTCTTGTGTGGTGTGTTGTTGTTGTGGCCGTCTTCGAGGGTTTTTTTTTTTTTTCTTCTTTGGCATTAGGATTTCATTTCAAAAGAGAACGAATAATGACACCCCCTAAAGAACCACTCCCACCAGGTGTCAAAATGATTTGTTTTTTAGTGTGTGGATCGATTCTGGGATCTGCCGGTTGTGACAACGCACTTTTATGTTTTTCAAAAAAAAAAAACGTTGGGTTTGATGGGGGATGTGAATGATGCCTTGAATTAATTGACGTGCTGTCAAAGTAAAGCATCGTAAAACTTTTGTGAGACTAGCTTCTAACAAAAGGGCACTGACTTGTGCATTTTTTTCGCGACTGATGCCATACAGGGCACGAATCAATTTGGCAGAAGGATGAGTTGAAAGGAAGTCATCTTGAAGACTGTGGGAAAGAAATGATGTGGTGGATGTTTTTATAGTTTTTTTCTTTCAGAGAGTTGCCGAAGGGGACGTGTAATTGACAGGACCTCCTTCTTGACACCAATGGTGCAACAAACTGGTACTAAATCTCAAATAATCAGGAGTGGTTGGTTTTAATTCAATGAGTAAATACCCATGAGGTGTTTGAGTGGCATCGTCGTACGCATAATTCAGCCAAGGAGTACCTAACTGTTTGGCTAACACTTGCACTTGAGATTTGTCTCTGGGGCTTTTAAACAACACCACAGAATGGGCATTTAGACTGATGGCACGATGGGCTTTACTTTGTTGAAATAAATTTTGAGTAATGTAAATGATACTGGCATTCCGATGATGTCCTTTTTGTGTAAACCAAAGATTGATTTCTTCTTCGTTTTTTCCTAACATGTCATCGAAGATGATGTTATGTATGATGTTTATATAATATTCTAAATATTTTAGGAAATTATAAATGTTTCTTGACTTTAATATTTGCTTAAACCTTAAATTTGTTTATCAGGAAAACACGTTTGACTAGTGTCCTTGAATTAGGTTGTTTGTTTAAGATTTGAGTTCAAGGATAGTTTTGATAAACATGATGTTTATTCAATTTGTGGTCAAGGTTGATTTTGTTTACAGATAAAACTGGAATTCTCTTAAGAGTTATGTGTCAAAAAGCACACAGGCCATTTATTATTCTAGAATGTTCTGTCATGTGACCTATCTTTATATATACCATGTTTAGTGGACAGTTTTTCAGTTTCGAAATTGCCATCAGTTGTGGAAAGTCATTCCAAATTCTGAGAGAGGAAATATTTAAAATATTCATTGGATTATAAAAGTGTTCACAGACTTTTGGATTTTGGAGTTTGAATTGATGATTTTTGAATTTATGTGAACTTAGTCAAGTATATTTTGGAGTACTTCATTTTGGCATATCAACACATTAAAGACTACTGACACATCATGACATTAAAGACCATTGGCACATCAACACATTCAAGGATACAGCCATTCATTCGGAACATTCTATATTTAGGACTTGTGATTAGGACACTAATTATTCTTGGATTATTTGGATTTTAATACACGTTACTGTAAGTCTCGTTTTTGATTTTCATTTTAATTATCTAGAAATAAATTGCTTGTTGATTTTTACTTGATTTGTTGGTTTCACTTTCTTTCTGTTGCATTTTTCTTAGACCATAGAGTCGTAACAATGGCCAGATGTGTTTGACTCAAGTCAGACACGATCCCATCGTCTTCGCGAGGAATGCCTTCGACAAACGAAATGGCTACTCCTTGACTTTCTTGAAATAAAGTGCAAGATGATTGCCACTCTTTGTAACACCACACGATACACTGAGGAGGACGATCAAACAAATGTGATTTGTGTTCGATCAAACGTTTGACACATTCGGTTTTGCCTGAACCACTCGGTCCAGCAATCAACATGTTAAAAGGATGGCGCAGATACAAAGCTTCCCAACTGTGACGGTCTAACTTTTCGTCAATCACTTTGAGAACAGAAGAGGAGGTAGAAGAGGATGCAGCCATGACTGAAGTATGGAGAAATTTGAGAGGAACATGAAAGACACAAGACATTTTATACGTTTCATTCACGTTTAATGTTTTAATTTTTTAAATTGTTATTTACATGTCATGAAGCACGAAAACACATAAAGCAAAAATTAGTCTGTACATCAATGCGGCACACACTAAAAGAACCAAAGCTGTATAAAAGCATGTCAATGTACAACAATAGTCTCGATGGATGTGTGTCCCACGAAATTTACGTACACGCACTGGTGGTATTGTCTCTGTTGTGGAATGGAATGTCTCTGGTTGTTTGTTTCTCAGGTGTTTCCATTTGTACGAAGGTATTGTCGTCCGTTGTGTCAGGTTCTTCTTCTACCACTGTTACTGATGTCAATTTTTACTTTGGTTCCAAGTTCACTTTTTGTCTTGACGGATTAGTGACACGCAAGGTCTTTGGCATAGTGTGCCACTTCTTGTACCCAAGCATCGAAACCAAAACTTTCCCAGTCACGTACATCTTTCCAATCGTAAAGTTGTCGGTGTAACCAACAAGCGATACACACTTCTTGAAACGTATGAAGTGTAGATAAAGTTTAACAAATGTCTTCTTCACACGGAGGTACACAACTTATGCTCATCAGGATTCTCAACACTATGAGCACAATTTGTCTTTCGTGCATCGATAAAGTGTGAATGGTCATGTCTTTGACGCCTGTACCGTTCATAAATAATCCACAACGAATACTATTCGTCAAATATAGTCCACAACGAATGTCCTGGGAAACTAAATCCAAGAAAAGTAGTCACTAACACACACACCACATATCGTCCAAAATTCAATGGAAACAGTTCGAGTATCAGTTGTCTGTAATCCTCTAAGCTCTGAACACTATCATTGACTTCCTTTCTCGGAATTCGTTCAAAGAGTGAAGACAACGGTCGTGGCATGGTCAGCTTTTATATCCAGGCTCACAAGGTTTGTATCTTTTGCAATAGTCTACCTCAAGGCTTCTGTGATAGTCTCTCCCAAGAATCAGTCTCCTTATACTGTGGAAGTAGTAATAGTTTAAAAATCGAGAAATGACTTTGAGTTTGCGTTTCACTTGTATCTTGACAAACTCTCTATAAATGCGTTAACGCAGCTCCAAAGGCAGCTTCTGAATGTGCTCTTCTAAACTAGTCATTCACAATTGCCAAATGGAATCGGATGGCAAAGAATATCCAAGCCATTCAGTGATTACCTTACTACACCTCAGACGGCATGAAGGCGTTTTGTCGTGAGGTGACACTTCTTTTAAACGTTTTTTGTATTCCTCTAAGTTTGTCACTTTTTCCTGATCTTCGTTCCATCGAATTCTGTGTAACAGTGTCACATTGTAGGTTGTGGCACCCAAGCTCTTAAAGGCGCCATCTAGTCCTTCATGAATTACTGACCATTTGAATACTTTTATAGCATTCAGATACCAATGGTTAAAACGCCTATGTCGTAAAGGATGCAATTGTTCTTTGCATTTCACTTGAATCTGGACCAACTCTTGGTAAATGCGTTCTCGCAGCTCCGGAGGTAAACAATGAATGCGCTCTTCTAAAGTATCCGACATGTTACTTCTTTGGACCGACCAAAGGCAGGTACTGACAGCGCGAAGACCATCTGGCATGTTCCAAGTAAGCTGAGTCATTATACTCCTATTCGTGAAGTGCCACACCGCAGCTGAAACACTGAACTTTATCTCCTTCTCCCAAGTAGACAAATCCAGCTCTGGCTAATGCTTTACGAGTAGGTCCTTCCAGATATTTAGGCCATTTATCTTTGAAAGTCTGGAATTGACTTTCAAAGTCACAAATAGCCAGGCAAAGCCACAGGCAATGTGAATTCTTTGCCAGTGCATGGATGGCGTCCGCAGGTAGGTACACGTTTAGCATCAACAATAAAGAAGAAAGGGCGTCGTGCTGCATCGCTTTCGCTAGTGGGGCGGTATGCACAGCATCGCTTTCGATGGTCCCAGAGGAGCGGTAAGGTCGTGCTGCATCGCTGATGTCAAAGCGTACGGCATCCGTCTCATCGCAAGGCACTGCATCGCACTCGATGTCGTGATCGAACTTGGAGTTCACAGTAGGTCCCTCACTCGTTGGCTGTGTCGAGATCGTCAGTATAGGTGCCTGTGTACTGGCCTCCACATTGAATTTGAAGTACACAGTGAGTTCCTCACTCGGTGGCTGTGAGGAATTAGTATTCATCGTCTTCTTGCTCGGTCAACGTTTGGAGTCACAATGAATTGTTGGTCTTGGAAGTTGTCCCTTTATATGCTGAAGATCGGCGTGTCCATTCGGTAAAGTGGTGTGGTCTAGAAGTCGCACTCGTTTCTGGTACACAATTTGGAAGAATTTTTCTAAAGGGCGACTGACAATTTGGTGGTTTGGCAAACGCGCGATTTTGTGGGGTTCTAAAGTTTTCACTCGAAAGTCCTCAGCTTGTCCAGACTGTAAAGCATTTTTCAAGACATCAAAGTTCACTACTTGGCTGGCTTGATAGTTCAGTGTCAATCATTTGACTTTAAAGTTGGCCTTGTTGGTCTCGGTATCGGTAGCCATAATGGTTAGGACCACCGCTGGCGAAACTGAGAATAGTCTCTTGGGGGTGCTCGTCCGTCTATGCCCGTAAACGATCTCCTTCGATGGTGGGGTGTGGGCTACCAGGGCGATGGATGTACATACAACTGTCGTTGTCAAAGTACAGGACTCGATCTCCCAACACTTCTAAAGCCTCGTCGTACAATTTTAAGCGAGCATCGGCTGCCACCTAGGCTGCAATGGCCACATTGCTAAAGTCGTCGGGGTGAACAAACTTGGGCTCTTCTTCGTAGTTGACCAAGATCAAATTTTTACGGATGATTTCCACGTGTTTCATCAGTTTTCCTTTATAGTCCACCAATTGAAAGTAGCGAGACCTGTCAAGTATTCCGTCTTGGGTAAGATCGTACGTTGTGCCATTGTTCCCCACAAACAATTCAACATGATTTTGACAAACGATCTTCTTCCTTCATTCTTCCCTACGTCTTCCAGAGTGAAGCCTTCTACGGAACGATACTGTTCTTTGGACTTGGTCTTCAGGCGTCTGACACCAAGAAGGATAGCCACCGGCTTCTTGTTTCAGTTTGAGAAATTCTTTGACATAGCTTGAGAAAATGCCTGGATTCGAGGCGTCGTCCTTTTGGCATTGTGCTGAGGTAGGAAAGTGCCAAATCTCGTATACTTTCAACAAGCGGTGTCCCGATCCAGAGCTCGAAACAATTCGATGCTGACACACGCTCCTGTCAAAGCGCGCTCTTCCTCCGTGTGGTGACAACGGTGATCTTGATTACATGTGCAGCATAAAGGAAACATCAGTTTTCCTTGGCAATGATGGGGCAAGACAGGATGGTACAAGTTGGTTGGAGTTAAGACTTTGCGTTTGATCAATCCTTCGTATTGACGAATGTGTTCCACGTCGATGTGTTCTGTCAGGATTTCAGAGTGTCCGGTAGGGAATCATTCATATTTGCACACCCAAGGATACAACGAACACACGTCGATGTATTTGATTTCTACTCCTCGAGATTCGTCTACGTCGTACAGCAAGCGTGTAGCATTGGTTCGTCCTCCAAACAAACTGTGACGTGAGGACCAAATGTTCGATGTCTACTGCGTTGTAACTTTAGGCAATGCGTCTAAATTCTGGATCGGTTTTGAAACGTCGATCGTACTCGTGCTCCCACATTTCTATCACTTGGTATCCTTGACTTTCTAACTTCAAGCGCCGCTGGTACGTGTGCTCGTATAAATCTTCCATGGTGAACTCTAAAAAAGGACTTTTCAGGTTTCGTTGAGGAAAACATGTTAGGCATCCGTGAAATAAGCATCCCTGAAATTCGTACACCGTCTGAAGGTTTTCTAAATCCCAGCCATTGACAAAAAGACTTCCCATTTTCCTTTCTCCCCCTCGGTTTCTCTCATGTTGTATCCATTTGTCTTATTTTTCACACAAGTAATGCAACCAACGCAATGCTTTGGCAGAGTATTGGCGGCTGACCGAGAGATAAGTGTTAGAAGCTATGATATCTAGTTCGTTCTTGGGCATGAACTTTTTTCGGTACACTAATTCACACGCTTTGAGTAGGGTACACGCTTCCTTCAAAGGATCGACTTCTCCGTGATCTTGAAATAATTGTCGAAACTTTCCACAGCAACGGCGTAAAATGTCCACATCGGATCGGCAATACTTCAGCATTTCTTCTTGAATGTCAAACGGTCTGAAGCGTGAGCATGGTACCAAGCGTGGGAGGCTTCTCGGTATTCAGTGTGCATACCATCGGGGTCGTAATAGTGAAGGTCAGGCAAGTGCGAGAGCACTACGTGTTGATTGGCTTCGGTATTAAAAAAGTGGGGAAAATACCCTTTGGCCATTTCTGTCATTCCAAATGTTTTAGGCATTCGACTCAAAGGCATGGTCAAATAACTCATGGAATCTTTGAATTGTACTAATCCCACTTTCATGTAGATGCGCTTGACTCCGTTCGTGGTGACTTGGGGGCATTCCGTACCTTGTTCTGAATAATATTTCAACAGAAACTGTCCATCGTATTCCGAGAAATTGTGAACCATGAAACCGTAACGTTCAATGTCCTCATAGCTCCGAGTGTCGTCGATAGGGTCTAAGATCCATTGGGCAAATCGGGAAGAGTGTTGGGGACACGAAAGATTTTTCACGTCCTCCTGGAATCTTGCTACATTGGGGACAATGAAAAGAGGTTTTTGTATGCACTTCTCACAAGCCCGATGAGCGACGCAGAAATTAGGGATGAGAATACCCGTCTCTTGCATACATTCAAAGTCAAAAAAGATAAAATCCATTTTTGTCTTGTTCTTCTTCTGCTGCTGATCACCCTTAATTCTTTCTCCAGTTGGTTGTCATATTTTTTAATGTAACATTGATGTTCAAAGTCCACGATTTGGTCACAAATACGACATCTTTTCTTTCCGGGACAAACGTGTGCCTTGGAGTTATTGGTTCCAATCAGTTGTCCACACTTGGAGCACAATCTCAATAAGTCACAAGCACTTTTCTGCTGGTGAACTTGTGTCATGCGATTTTGTTCGTAACACGCAGAACTGACAAAGGTTCGTTGACACGTTGAGCAATGAGTGTGTTCTTCAGGAATGCATGGCATGGAAGCTAAACAGCCCCGACATATCTCTCCACAATGAATGTGTTTCTCCCGAATGTTACATCCTTTGTCACATTTCTCGCAGTAGTAAGAGTATCCAAGAAATCTTGTGATACTGGTGATGGCATCGAAATGATCTTTATGATGATACACGTGAATGTATATTCCCTCGGGAAATTGGGTCCTCGAAACACCAGAGCTTCGCGAACCTCTTGAGGGTGTACTTTTAAAAGTAAAACAGAGACAAAGGGAAAGATGGAAAGATACCTGTTATCATTGTCAATAAACACGACATTGATCTTCAGAGTACCCTAAGAAAAAAAAGAACAAGCAAGAGAGGGAGGAAGCAGAGAGCTCTTCATAAACAGAAGAACTCTTCCCCGTCGTCAAGAAATGTAAGAAGACAAGACGACTGGAAGACAGTGAAGAAGTAGAACCCATGATGCCTGTGAAGAAATTCAAGAAAAGAGACAGACAGTGAAATATGGACTTGAGTGATGTGCTATGTTCATTGTGATGTTTAAAAAGAGAATATACTAAAAAGGATAAATAAGTAAGTGTCTATTGTTTTTTATTTATAGTATAGACGCACACACGCACTCATACACAATCCAATGGTGGGATTTAAGTTTTACTTGATTTGGCAATTTGATTTCTTTTCTAAGAAATGTGGGTAGCCCTGAAAAGGAGCGTTGGGGGTGTTTTTTTTTTTAAACAAGCTTATGGACTGGACATGATGAACTTTAACTGTCTCAATCCCTTTCCACGGCCAAGTCCTACTCTTCTACCTGCTGCTTCTTTGGTAGTGGTGGTAGTAGTAGTAGTCAATGGTGGTGGTAGCATCTCAGTAGTAGTAGTGAGCGTGGATGATGTGATGGGCTTAGAATGTTTAGCCCGTGATGTTCTCTTTCTCTTGGGTTGAGTTAAAGAAATCTGATACATGTTTCTCAGATTCTTTAACTCTGCTAAAATATCTTGTAGCAGACTCACCATTAGATTGTCACCACTCCCTTCCTTCTGTCCTTCACACTTCTCCTCTTCTACCTTTATTCTTTCCTCTTCTTTCCTCTTGAAGAAATGCTTCTTCTGCTTCTCTCTGACGCTGCAAAAAAACATTCCAATTCTTCTTTCTGTCTCTTTCTAAAATCATCCACCACGGGTAAGGAAGGTGGTACTACGGTGGTTGTTTCAGGCAAAAATTCTTGGGACGACAGAAAATCCACAAAATCCAAACTAAACTCTTCTGGTTGAATGTTGACCACTGCATTCGTCGTCGTACTATCACTCCGAGTATACGAGGTTTCCGTCGCAAGTTCACCCCAATACATCGTCTTCGTTGTATCAGCCATACTTATACCGAAAAAGATAAAACCTTACCAACGCTGTGACGCCTATATACTGAAGGTGACGTCACACCTCCGCTTTCTTCTGGTTGGAAGAGAGACCCTACCTGTTGTAACGCACTTGTGGATTGGTGGATCATTTCGATCCGTTTCGATCCGCTCTTTGGCTATATATACCAGCGATTTTGTGACATAGTTTCACCTGTTCTCAAGACAAGAAAATGTATTTATTATAACCTACCAATTTTCTACCCAACAAAGAGCCAGAATTTTACCATCATTTCCTACAAGCAGGAAAACGATACTATCCTTTTCAAACCCGTATCACAAAACTCTCAAACGAGGCTGAGACTACTTTATCCTCGAGGTTTCCTGGTAACAATAGCAGCGCCCCTAGCGATGGAATGCCAGTACTAGCAGTAAACAAAGCTCTCACAGCGACGTTAGTTAAGAGACCTTACGTTATATGTAAAATATCTTAAAGGTCTAAAACATGTTTTTGTCACAACAACAATAAAAAAGCATTTTTTCCTTTATTTTCAAGTAGTAAAATATTGCCAAAATGTTTGTCTGAAACAAGATCATATTCGGAAATCGCGTACCAAAACATTACAGTTGTATAGTACAACCCATTTACGGAAATTCATAAATGGTAACGTTAGTGAGTTTCACGCATAATGGATGAATTTGAAATTATAAATGAGTAATATTCTCTGCAACAAATCTGTACCATCAAGTTCCAATAATTTCTGCAATCCTGTTGTAAATAACTGTCAAAATAATGTTGTCATTCCCGTGTCGAGTTCCCATCGGAGCCTCTCACAATGTTCCGCAGTTCTACCTGGCCTCTGAAATAAACATCCAGTCATTCAGCTGGTGAAAACTTCCGTGATGCAAAATTTCAGAACTACACAATAACTGTATATCACATATATGAGTAGTCTGCCCTCAAGCGTCGAAGAATTCGTGTTTTTGACAGTGATGGTAATCAAACTGAGCGAGCGTTGTTTCACAAACTTCATTCATAAAACTAATATTCATGCGCATGTCAGCCTTTCAAAAAGTAATTCGGTTTATGCTTTATGATGAAGTTCGTATTATAGAGGTTGAAATGTTTAGCAATTTCTTGTGTTTTTCAACTACATATAGTGATTTTATTAAATTATCTGAAAATTGAAAGGTATATAACAAAAATATCATTCTCGTTGTCAGCTTCGCGTCTCGTAATGATCCGGATTTTCTAATGCTGACAACTCGACGTGATCTAGCAATCAAGATTGCGTTACTGTGATAATAATATGTATACATCCGTGGAATCTTCAAGTATCGTATCGGGCATGCTCTTCAACCCGAACTACCCCGTGTACGTCAAAGCATCATGAGCTATCACAAAGATGACAGCTACAGCTCTTTGGAATAGACGAATCTATGTGTAGAGACAAGGGTGTCTATAGCGGGTGCTCCTCTACGGACCTGAAGTGCGTAGAAGTTTAAGGAGAAGAAGACCCGTGAAGATGTGCCATATGTGTTAACTTGGTTAACAAAAACTCCAACGGCCCTTTTCAGGGCTACTCAGATCACTTATTTAAGAAACAATCAAAAACATTGCCAATGGTATTTCTATGTTTCTATGTTTGTGTGTTTGTTGGGTGTATGTGTTTATTCTGTCCGCATAAAATACTTCTGCCCCATAAACACTTTTACCCCATAAACACTTATGCCCTATAAACACTTCTGCCCCCAAGCGCCCCCCCCCCCCATCAATGTTAACCTACGGGCTAATGTTAATTCCCGCACTGCCCCAGTACTCCCCCCCCCCCATTACTACTTACAGGCGTTAAACCCACAAACCAACCTTGACTGAACAATACTTACACTTCCTAGCCAGTACTCCGTTTGACTGAACATCAACGAGTCATCTACTGACCAACACCCAAACGTACTAACCAATACGCCGTTTTGACTGACCAGCACCCACTCATCTATTAAACAATATGCCGTTTTCACTGACCAGTGCATACATTTACTAATGAAAGAATATGGTATGAGTGTTTCCACAATATACACACAAACATCTAAGGAGAGAAAAAAGTAGAAGTGCTCACATGCTATACATACAAGAGGTAGGAGTGCTTGCATCACACACAAAGACAAAAGACTGGAGAGGGGGTTAAGTTTTAGGTATTGTGGAAGACAAGGACATACACACAAAAACATGGAATGTTTGGCAATAACTGAGTAATATGTATCTGTTTTTGAATGACTGGGTGGCCATAATAAGAGCCGTTGTAGTTGTTAATCAAAAATGAATAACACATGCCACACCTCTTTACTTTTCTTCGTTGAAAACTCCTCGAAATTTTAAAGAAAAAATAAACAGTATGCAAGAGATTATTTTTAATTGGTGTTTCGTGTTCAATTTGAAGTGAATAAGTCTAATCTGGGAGATCCAAAAGTACAAAAATTATTTACTGAATGGAATCATGTGAAAACCTAACTCATGGGGCAAATAAAGCGTTGCTATGAAAGCTCATCATCATAGTAGTTAATATTTGTGATTAATATCAAATGATCTCGGAATTTATATATATTATAAATACATAATTGTATGTATCACTGTTTGTCTCTATATTGTGATTTAGATCAGTGATGAATTCCCACTGATTAATCATTATCGACATAAGAAATGAACGAGGAAAAAATATTTTTAAACATGGTACACAATTTCATTGAAATTCCCTCTGCTCTCTCTCTCTCTCTCTCTCTCTCTCTCTCTCTCTCTCTCTCTCTCTCTCTCTCTCTCTCTCTCATATGCATAAAGGACACACGTACGTGGAAATCTATGGAGAGAGAGAGAGAGAAGGAAAAAATCTGAGCTGAATGAAACCCTTGAATTTGAACTTACACCAAGTAACCTACACAAAAACTTGGATCGTCGTAATTGTATGCTTACACTTTTCATGGGATTTATCTACAGTGTCCACAATACAAAATGATACAAATTTACAATAGCCTGTCGAGACTGTATGGTAAATTTATACTGTAATTGATGTAATGCTTTTTTTTTTTTTTTTTTACACTATATTAGGGTTCTAAAAGCATTATTTTTAAATATTAAAATCTGTGTGTGTGTGTGTGTGTGTGTGTGTGTGTGTGTGTGTGTGTGTGTGTGTGTGTGTGTGTGTGTGTGTGTGTTGTTTGGTTGGTCAGGCAGCAGACCAATTGACCAACAGAGAAACAACATAGGGATGGACAATTTTTTACAAATCTTATGCTAAGTCTCCCCAAACCCTCTCTCTCTCTCTCTCTCTCTCTCTCTCTCTCTCTCTGGATCGTCGTCGCAAGCTACAGGAGACAATAAGTGAAAAAACGAGCGTAACGGATTTTCGCCTATCATGCGACGATGTATCTGGATCTATGAATGATAGTAAAATGTACAGACAAGCCGACCAACGGAAAGGGGAAAGAGAAAGATGGAGGCTAAAAACAATCTTATGGTCGGTTTCAATGTTAATTATAGCATAATAATGATTTAGATCAACTGTAAATAAATTTAAATGTTTGAATTACCTCTTGTTGGCTCATCATTTAGCTTAGTCGATATTCCACACTCGTTTCAATATACTCGACGGTGACTGAAGGGCTGCGCGTTCAGTGTTCAAGAAGATAACCATGCTGTGTTTATGGTGCTCTACTTTCTTCACTTAAACAATCTTTCATTTTTAAATCATAAGTGTGTCTTATATTTATTTAATCATTATGAATAAAATAGAAGCTAAAAAAAGAAAAGAAACGAAGCTACTTATATTTGCAAAGAAAATTGTGGATAGCCGCAATAGGTACAGAACTACATTTTGTAGCCGACACACTGGGTAGGGATTTGAAGAATTCACTCACTCCGTCAATACCCAGTTTCCTGTAGTCAATCTTAACTCCGTTGGAAATGCAAGTATGTGTATTTGTATGTCATATAAATAAAATATATGTATAGTATGTACGCTGTATCTTTGATATACCACTCAAATAAATTTATATAAATTTATATACATTTTTCATTAAAAGAAAGGGAGGTACTATGATTTATATTAAAGTCGTCCTCTTAGATCAACACAAACAAGATTGGTTATCTGTTTTATAAACAACATCGTCCACACAGAGTAACTACAGGCTCAGGGTTTCTGGTGGTCAGAGGTAGTCGTTGACTCCCACCGGCATGTCATCCTGGCCACATACAGCTGCAGCCGCTGAAGAATTCCCGTTGGTGGTTCATGGATGGTACCTTCAAGATTGTCCGAAAGCCGTTTCAACAGCTATGGTCAATACACGCCTTCATCCACAAAGGAGAGGAAATGAAATAAGTACAAAACTCTTTTCTACCCATCTATTTATCTGTCTATATCTATATACATGTATATCTGTCTTTACTATACTAATTATATCTGCATTCTAACCCTTCCTTTTTCTCATCTACATATCTATCTACATGTACTATTTACATATGTCTTATCTGATAACGTTAATTATGGCCATATGATTTTAAGGTGTTTACAAAGGTAAAAAGAAAACAAAATTTCATTGTAAAATAAATATAACGTGATTTCGCACTAGTGACTATATCGTTATACTAATTCAATGAATACTATAGCACAGAGGATCTGCGAAAAAGTAAGCTGCTTACAAAGACAGTAGCGATGTATGGGAACCTGTAGTTTTATAACCAGGGACAATTTTCAATATCTTTTGATGTGAGTTATATTGCTTAGTTTTTGTATTAAAAAAACATTATGATATATTAAAACATTATTAAAACTTGGTTAACACAGTTCTGTTCTTATTTTTTTAATTTTTCAGTTAATGATAGAAATAAAACAAAATTGTTTGTTTGTAAAATTAAAATAACGCGATTTGGCACTATTGAGAATATCTATCTACAAATTCAACGAATAATCAGTTGTTGTCTGAATCGCCTTAAACACACTGTTTCATTCATACGAGTTTGATTTGTGGAGTTCAGTTTGTAAAAGAAAACTATCAAAATGCATAAGAAATTTATTGGGCTGAATAGAATATGGGACGAATACAGCACAGGCGATCTGCGAAAAATTGGGCAAGTATGTATACTTTAACTCAGGGGTCGGCAACATATGGCTCACGAGCTAAATGTGGCTCAGTGCAGAACAAAATATGGCTCTTTTGTCATCCCGAAAATACACGAAATTATTTTAATTAAAATAAAAATTAATTTAAAAAATAAATAATGCTTAATTACTCACATCAATTCGGTCTTTTTGTAACTTTCTATTCTTCTCATAATATTAATCAACATGTTTAATATCAATAATGTTAAATTGTATACTGTCAGTTACAAATGGGCTTTCTTTTTCTGGCTCTTTGTCGATCTCTTGCTCCGAATTGTGACATAGTTTGGTTCTTTAAGAATAAACGGTTGCCGAGCCCCGCTTTAATTAGTGTCTGTTTTATGAAGTTGGACTGGACAGGTATTCTTTTAAATGTCACCTGTTCGATTACACTGATGCTTGATCCACCATTTGCTTATTTCATCAAAATACATAATCAGCTGATATGTCACTATGATCATTGGCATTTTGTTGTTCAACGTTACACTTATTCCAATGAAAACATCTTTATTGAAATAGCACAGTATGTCCCTAATAAAACCTGTGGGGGCTGAAACAATCCAACCAAAAGTAGCGTTTGTACCAAATCGACACGGGCCGAACTGGCTTTGGATCGAAATGACCCTAAGCCGTTTGCAAATTATTCAATGTTTGTCTTTGCAGCAGTATGTACCCGAGTCTGTGGTCTTGTTTGAAGTTACCATGGTACATACCAGATGATCCTTCAGAATTTTAGGTCTATGATACGCAATCATACGAACTTGTTGATATATATCCTTCAGTTTTGTAAAATTTGGATCACTGATCACTGAATGAAATATTGATTTAAAAAAAAAATCATTCTCTCTCTCTCTCTCTCTCTCTCTCTCTCTCTCTCGATCAATAAATACTTCGAGTGCCTAGGTTTGGCATATTTTGTATATATGTAAACTGCAGTGTCTATATAGAAGATAGATATATACTTTTGAGACATTAAACAAAAAAAAAAGGAAGAAAAAAAAAAACATAATTGCTTCCTTGCTTGTTTGTCTTTCACATTCACTTATATTACGTGTTTACATAGCTGATTTAATCAACCATTTTCTCCTAGTTCTGTTTGTATGCGTTTACCAACATTTCTATAGTGAGTGATTTTGTAGGAAATCTGTCCGTTCATGGTCCACTTTCCTCTTCACTGAAGTAATATTTGGAACCAATTGTTGCCCCTCTTATATCAAATATCTCCGATTTTGTTAAGTATAGATTCTTTATGGAGTTGAAAATTGCGAGTTTCGGGGTTTTTCACGCGCTGTTGGGAGGGGGCTGGTGTGACTCTAATGGGGATAATCATACAAGGATCAGCTTTGTCATGTCGGTCTTTTTTATATATTTATTTCTCTATTCTCCGATGAGTATGAAAAATGTATAAATTTAATGATTATGGAGTTTTATTTTGATAGCAGGTGGCTTTAAAGGTAGGAGGGTACATCATCGTTCCAACCCGTAGCCGAAAACTGCTTGCTGTCGTGGAATATGGGCTTGTATCATCAAGATTTCGGACAAGTTCGATAATGAGCAAGATCCACGCATATTAACGAGGCGGTCTTGCATCTTATTGACTGAGCTTTTTTCCACTCTGTATACCATATTTTGTTATCAGATTTTGATCATACTTGGAATAGAGGCTAATATCATCAAGTTTTTGGATGAATATGATAATGAGTCAGATTTATGCATAATAATGAGTCAGATTTATGCATAATAATGAGGCGATCTTGTATCTGATTGGCTGAGCTTGTTACTACTTAGGAAGTTATATTCGGTTCTGATCAAACTTGAAATAGAGACTTATATGATAATGATCTCGCACAAGTTCGATAACGAGCGAGATCAACGCATGTTAGTGGGATTACCTTGCATCTCATTGGTTTAGCTTGTTATCCCTATATAGATTGTATTCCTGATCTGACTTTGATTAAACTTGGTAAACAGAGACAAATCGTCAAGAGCTTAGATGGGTTCAATTGTGTGCGAGATGCATGCATATTCAGGAAGTTATTTAGAATCTGACTGGCTTTGCTTGCCAACACTTTAGTAACTCTATTTCTGATCAGATTTTCATCATACTTGGTATAAAAAAAACTTGTATTATCAAGATATCCACTGAGTTTTATTATGAGAACAATCTGCACATATTAATGATAATATCTTGCATCCGACTGGCTGAGTTTCTTACCATTCGAGTGATGTTGTTTCTGACCCAATTTTAATTAAACTGAAGGTAAATTGGCAATCTGATAAATATCTATATCTGCTTTTAATATGTCAGAAATGTCAATTTTAATGGGATTGGGTAAAATTGGGTAATCTTATTAAAATGCTGATTAGTCTTATTATGAGCCAGATCTATGCATATGTATGATGTGATCATCCATCCGATTGGGTGAGTTTTATTAGCACTATACAGACTATACGTTGATAGGATTTTGATCAAACTTGGTAAATAGGTTTATATCATCAAGATCTCCGTCGAGTATGATTATGAGCGAGATCCATGCATATTAATGACGCGATCTTACACTTGATTTTCTGAGCTTGGTAACACACTAACAACTATATTTTTATTTTATATCAGATTTTGATCATACGTATTAAATAGTCTTATATTACAAAAATATTGGATGAGTTTGATTGTGAGCAAGTCTGCGCATATTAATGAGGTAATCTTGTATCTTATTGACAGAGCTTGTTAGCACTCTGGGGACCGAATTTCAAATAGATTTTGTTCGAAGTTGGTCAAATAAGCTTAAATTTTGCCTCTCATTAGCTGAGTTTGTAACCTCTCCAGATCTAAAAGACTTTCGTCCGATTTCGCTAAAACTTGATAAATAGGTTTTTATCATCAAGGTCTTGTACAACTTCGATTATGAGCAAGAGACTATGCATATTAATTATATCTATATTTTTTGTTAATAATATTTGTCCGACTATAGTAGAATAGTTAAAATTGATATGATATGAAATTAGGGAAAGAGTTTACATATGGATAAACTTCGTTTCTACACCACAGAAGACAACATAACAATAAAAGTATTTTTAGTAGTTTGACATGTGAAATAATGCTTTAAAATGTGAAAATAAGTCATTTTTAGATAATTAAATCGAAATGATTATAGAATCTGGTGATTAGATTTATATTCATGATTCTATACATTAGATTGTTGTAATAATATATTTATAGGATTTGGGTGTTTTATTCTATTTTAAGTTATATATATATATATATATATATATATATATATATATATATATATATATATATATATATATATATACCCACGAAGCATGGTTTTTGGCAACATTGTTACATACCTGGCATTTGGGAACACCAAGTTCCCGAATGATTAGCTGTTTGATATTTTGTAGGTGTTTGAATCATATCAGTAGGTGTCCAAATATGGAGAGAACTTCACAGGTGTATATATACCCATATCATTTAGGAACTTTTTTGTACTCATATAAAGGATTCAAATATATGGAGACTGTTCCTATATATCACGTGTGTATATATATACCCATGTCATTTGGGAACTTTCTATACCCGTATACAGGATTCAGATATACTAAGACTGTTCCCATATTAATTTTTTTTTTATAATTTTTTTTTTTTTTTTTTTTTGGGGGGGGGGTTATCAGATAAATCATATAATCTAGGGATAATATATATATATATATAATGTACAGAAAAAGAAAAGAGAACACACGTGCGCATGCACACATGTATATAGCACACAATCTCTTTAGATACACAATTTAAATAGACTAACACAAGTTACAGCGTCAAGGTGACATAGACTTTGTGATATTACATTATTTTGTTCCTGTTTATACATCTTTTTCTAGTTCAATAGAACTTGATTGAATTGTGCTGCATTTTTATTTTATTTTCTACTATCCCAGACTCCATGTGGCGTTTCTGGTTGTAAACAAACATGGTGATGGGAAAGTTGCTGTTCACTTAAAACAAGTTCCAACACACCTAACAAACATTTATGACACTTATCACTGTATAACGTTTTTATGGACAAATATAAAATATGACTCTACATAGGCTCTGTTTAAGGTCCCATAAACCAAGTTCCTGATGTAACTTTGCTTAAAAAGAGGTTCTTCTGTTCATATGCACCTGCACCCTATGACTTACATCCTTGTCTCAAAATATACCAATATCCATGGTTTCTATCCAAAATTTTTGCATATCATGCAATGACATGGGAACACGAAACTTCAATTTGAGCCGAGCCATGTTAGACTGGTGTTATAAAGCTTTTGTCATGTTCCAATGTAAACTGTAAACAAGAGGTCCAGGTGGCCCTAATGCTACTCATCTGACAGACCAGCATCATTTTTAGGAACTTGAAAAACCTTGATGCAAAGATAATTTCTGTGCAATTTGTTCCAAAATGACTTTCACACATCTGTACCTCCTATTAGCTGATACTCGCCACTTCTTGTGAGATAATGTGTGGTCTGACAATGAAGGAGTATTGACTCAGTGACTAACATGAGCATAATTGAATGAATGAATAAATGTTTAACCAAAAGAAAAATATTTTATGGATATATAAACTTGCCAATGCGAGATAGGCACAAAAGGGCATGCACTCGAGGAGAAATGATCTATTTAACCTGCAACTTTATGAACATAATGATATTTGATCACTTTTTAAAATTGTTTAATGCTTCAACTTACTTTGTTTTAGTGAATGGAGAGGCAACTGATTTTTCATCTCATATAAATGATGTTTGAGAAAATCTTTGACCATTCATCAAGAATCCTCATGAAGAAAAGTGCAAGAATGCTGTTTTTGTTGCTTCATATAAAACATGCTTTCTAGGAAAGTTAAAACATTGCCTGCCAAGCTTTAGTAAGAACCATGTAACACAAATTGTACCAGAATATTAATCTTCATAGAGAACAATGAATTTTATATTAATCCCTGTAAAGAATATAAAATACAAAATAGAGAATGAATTTGTTGAGCTGTGTTATGGCTCTCTGAAAGTTCTTAACCATCTCCTAACAATGTATCATTATTTGTGAGAAATTTTTGTTGTTGTTAAAGGCGATTCTCATTTAGAGAAAAAGAAAATTTTGGATACAAACTTCTATGTCATTTTCTCAATTACAAACAAGACATAATTTGCCTGGGATAACAATTTTAATTGTGGATAGATAGAGAGAGAGAGAGAGAGAGAGAGAGAGAGAGAGAGAGAGAGAGAGAGAGAGAGAGAGAGAGAGAGGCATTTATGCAAAATTACTTTGCAAACAAGTTTTTGATTCTCTAATTCCCTGGGCATATTTTTTTCACTAATGATCTAATTAATTCAATGTGTGGTTTCACCAGTCATCTTTTAAACAAATATGAATTATAAACGAAATGTGCAAACAAATGAAGAAACAGATGTAGGAGCAGTGACAGTAATGAAATGAATAAATAAATTAATGAAGAAATGAATGTACAAGAAAAGAGACAAATAGAAGAATTTGAAATATATGAATGCACAAATGAAAACAAAGAGGATAAAGAAATAAACATTACAAGAGTGTACACTTATAAGATCAAATAGAAAACTTACTTGTTTTCATACACCAAGTAACTTTTTATTTCACATTTTAACTATATAGTGAAACCAGGAAGTGAAATAGTTATTAAGTAAAAATCACAATAATGACAAGCCACTAATCTCCCCAAATTAAAAAATTTTGGATAATAAAACTAGTCTTAATTTTATTTAATCTGCTACATCTGGTGTTTGTCTTTTTTTTTTTTTTCTTTGGTACACATTGATACGAGCTGACAATTTAATTAAAATAAGAGCGTTAACAACTCTCAGGTGACATAATCATCTGATGTCATCGCTTAAGATGCCTTCAGTAAAATTAAAACTTGTTAATCTGTGGCAATTCAGGGATCTATATTTGTTATTATACTTTTTTCCATGAAATAAAGCATTACTGCACAAAATATAAGTTTAAGATGCATCAGAGTTTAATTATTCTTTACTAACAATTTCTCTGTGACGTGCGGATTAAATGACAAGTTTGCCTCCTCTAATGAAATCTCAGAAGATTCCACTGGATTTATTGTTATTTGAAGAACCCTGGGCATGTGCACAGACAATTTGCAATTTGAAAAAGGTCTATTGGCCTAGCTATTCTTGAGGTAGTAATTTTTATCTTCTATTTTATGTAACAGCGACCATATTGGATTGCGCATCAGCTATATTTCTACAAACTTGAAATTAGTATTATGCAATTATCATTTCTATGAAATTATGTCCAAATTGGCCAAGTTCTTGAGAACAAGTCATTTTAATTTTGCTGCTATTTGAAGTAAGCGGCTACAGTGAATGGCAGATCAACATCATTTGTGTGTAATTTTAAAGTCCTTGATACAAATATCGTTTCTGTGAAATTTGGTCCAAACTGGCCCAGTGATTTCTTCACAAAGTCAATGAATCAACTTTTAGTAAATGCAGCCATATTGGATGGCAGATTGGCATAATTTCTACATAATTACTCTTTGATACAAGAACAATTTCTGAGAAATTTGGACCAATATGGCCAAACTGTTATTCTAGTTTTTCTCAATTTTTAGCAAAACCAGCCGAAGATTAGATATCTATCATTTAAAAAACTGTTAATTCCTTGATTTAAGGTTAATTTCTGTGAAATTTTATCTAAAGTGGCCAAACAGTTCTTGAAAAGCCCTGCAATGGTTTTGTTCAATTTTAGTAACAGTGGCCATATTGGATGGAGGATCCTCATCATTTATGAAAACTTGAAAGCCCTCGTCACAAGGATCATTTCTATAGTTTCTTGGTTCTTAATAAGTTTTTCAAAGCTTCAATGCAATTTATTAGTAACATTGTCCATATCAGATGATGGATCAATATTCTTTGTGTAAAAGTGAACTGTTTTGACACAAAGTCATTTTTCTGTGAAGTTTGGTCCCAATCAACAAAGCTATTTGTAAAACGATGCTTGAAGGTTTTGTATTATTTTTAAGTAATGGCAGCCATACTGAATTGCAGATTATAAACTTTAAAAACCTAAATGCAGAGGTCATTTCTGTGCAATTTCATCAAATTTGGTCATGGGGTTCTGGAGAAAGACCCGTTTCAAGTTTTTATGCCATTTTTTATAACAATGGCTATACAGAACATCAGATCAACAGCATTTGGACAACTTGAAAGTTTGCTTCATTGAATTTTTGGTCATTCTATTTCGCTTAATGAGAAACTACAAAATGTGTCCAGAAGACATACAAAGTTATATACGTATGGGCAATAGTTTGATAAACTGACCGATGGAGTTACGGACAAACAAGACTAACACTATAGGCCTCTTCCACATTTGTGGGTGATCATATAAATGAGGCAATATATATATAGATGGTACTATGCAGTGCACGTGGATATTTTACATCACCGATTTTAAAGAGACACATGCAAAATGTCACAGATGCGGAATGTATAATGTTAGGTCATCCTAGCTCCATTTCTTAAACAAGATGTCCAAAGGAAGATGATGTCCTGCCTGCTTGGTTTTTGCCTGAAATTTTTCAATGACCTTGACCTGTGGTACATACTTGAGTAGGGATGTGTGCACACAAAAAGTATATCCTGACCAAAGCTAATGTCCAGATATGAAAGCAATCCCACATGGGGATATGACTTACGGTGGCATAGGAAAACTTTAACACAAACTTGAACAAAGATTTTCAAATGACCTGGACTTTGACATTTGGTCACATGGGTGAGTGTGGATATACAAATATGAAAAGGGCAGCACTCACTTAAGTCATGGTCCAAATATGAAAGCAATTACCCAAGGCACTCTGAATTTATGTTGGTACTGAAGAAAAAAAAATGAAACCAGGTGTTGAAACCACCACAGCCAACGTCAGAATTAATGACTTCTCCATCTCGCCACTGCTAAAGCAGGCAAGACAGAAATGTGATGGAGATGTAATTTTCATTTCTCAAGCTGCTGCTGGGGTAAATATTTGATAGAGCTTTACAGAGTCTGTTACACCCAAACAAATGGTTGCTAAAGAAGCATACTCAATAAGTGTGACAGATAAAGAGACAACTAAAAATGTGTTCACTGAACACAAATGACCTGCCGGTATGACCTACATATAGATGATACAAGTGGTATTCACCAAGACCCATGTACATGCCAAGGTGCATGACTGGAACTTGCAATGCCAAAAAAACTGACCTAAATGCAAAACTTTACCAAACTGTGACAGATGGACGGACAAGGATACCACTACATGGCCCTTCCACATTAGTAGAAATGCATAAAAACGATCCAAATCCTTGAAATGTTGTATATTATGATTTATTATGATTTATTAGTGTAGAAACAAAAGCCTTTCAGCACAGTAAATATTCACATACAAACTTTGAAAGTTCTGACAGACTTTGAAATATTTGGATGCAATGAAAAAAAAATATTCTCAATAAAACAAGGATTACAATGAAAACCTGCCATTATGATTAACGAGTCACACAGAAAAACAAAATCCATCAAAGGGATTGACGCCCTTCTGGACAAAAAGAATTTCTAGGAATCCAAGATAAGGTTGTTGCGTTTTTCTAACTGCTGAGTTTTGAACCATCTCGGATATTCTGGAACTATAAAAAGGTTTTGAAGATGGCCACTGTGGTGGCCATATTGGACACAACATTGGCACCATTTTTATTCCAGACCAACTGGATATCATAATAACTTTTTGGTTAAAACCCCTTATCGATATAACCATCCATCCATCCAGAAGAAATGTTAACAAGACTTTCAAGTTGGCCACTATGGCAACCGTGTTGGATTCAGATCAGCTCCATTTTCATTTTGGACCAAGCAGACACCATGAGAAGTTTTCTGGTGAAAATCCCAATTTGATATGACTTGACTGTTTTTTAGAAGTAGCGACAAGATCGTCAACAGTGATCATAATGCATGTCAGATCAGCACCAGTTTTATTAGGAGCAACTAGATATCATAAAAAGTGCTCCGGTGAGAACCCCATGTTGATATGACTTTCCATTCAGAAGTAGTAGTAATAACAAATTTTACCAGATGGATGCAATGGTGGTCATATTGGAGGTCTCATCAGCTCCATTTTCATTCATGACCAACTAGATATCATAAGCCTTTTAGTGACCCCCCTCCCCCATTGATATGATATGTATTCAGGAGTAGTTATAACATTTTCAAGATGGCCACTGTGACAGCCATATTGGATGTTCACACTGCACAATTTTCATTCAGGACCATCCAGACCTTGGGACGAATGATACATCCCATAAGTTTTTTTGGTCTGTGACCAGTAGAGCTAGTTAATATATTTTCCTGCAGATATTACAAGAAAAATTATGCTGCATTCTTTATACAATAATTACTATATTCAAGAGCATTTAAGTTATTGTGGAAAGACTTATAAAGTCTCTATATGTAGACTTGCTTACAGGCTTGTGTATCTGATTGCACTAGTTGGGACGTTGACCTGGATGTGCATGATGGGTGATCAATGTCTTACTGCCTGAATAATCAGTGCCGCATAGCTTGTTTCGAGGTCAGTTGACCTAGGAACTAGAGGCCACATTTTCAGGAAATACCACACAAAATAGTTGGCAGCCCATATTGACAATGTTGCACAGATTGGTTTGTACTAAACTTACTCTAATGCCTTTCTCCTTACTGAAGTATATCCAGGCACAATTAAATGGTTTAGTTTTTAAAACTCTGTGTCCGCCATTTCAGTTGACTGAAGAGCGATGGTAGCAGTGGGGAATGCCAAAGTTGGTTAACTTGCGATATATTTTCTTTAATGAAACGTATATGTTTGATGAAATTTGGCCAAATGTGATTAGCTGTATTAATTTCATTACAGAAAGTTAACCTTTACTTCAACCAACTTCAGCATTCCTCAGCTACCATCGCTCTTCAACCAAATGAAATGGTGGTCACAGAGTTTGTGAAACTCAACCCCTGATTGTGCCTGGACATACTTCAGTAAGGTAAATGGCATTAAAGTATAGTATGACTAAAGCAATCAGACTCCAATCTGTGCAACACTGTCAATATGTGCTTCCAACTATGTGAGATATTCTTGAAGATTTGCAGTGTTCTCCTGATGGCCTTTTACCGTAGCGGACCCACTACGCTATCATTTCAAACTCCGATAACCCCGACGCTTTAGAACCTGCCGCTACACTATGCTCTTGTGCCGCTACGCTTTAATGTTTCCCACTACCCTTATAAAATTAATCTGTTAAACAAACATCCTGTCACCTAATTCAAAGCCCCACTCAAATGACACCTGTTCTTACCTCTTCTGGGGTATTTTATCAAGATAATCCAGGATAATGGCTCACTCACTTAACCATTATCCTTTGTACCTGGCTTGCGTGACCGCCGGTGCGCGACCTTTGGTGAGGGTTTTGTCTGCACCTAGTCACATTGACCAGCAACAATGGAGTCTACTGGTAGTGTGTTATATATATGTCAGTCATTTTCATTAACAGCCAAAGCAGTTACACAGATTAAATTAAAAATTATTGTGAAAAATGAACACACCACCTACCAAGAAACGAAAAATTATCCAGCGCCCGGCTAGCCCCATGGTGTCCTGGTTACGAAAATCAGAAATTGGCGTCACGAATAGTGGCAGTGATTCTGATTCTGATAGCGCCAGCATGATTTCCAAAAAGAATGATATCAAGAAACGAAGGACGGGATTTAATAATGAATGGAAGACGTTATTCCCTTGGGTGGAAATTGCTGGATCGGATGGTAAGTTTTCCATATTGCTAACTTTAGTGAGTGCTGCCCTATTAATTTCTCATTTCTCTTTTCTGTCTATCCAAGTAATAAACGGAACAATCATTACCTTCAAGTTTTACCTCAACATCAGGTAAATAAAACAGTTTTAAATTTGAACTATATTTTAGCTTAAAAATAGCAAACATTTTGATATATTTTTCCTAATGGAAAGGAATATGTATTATCTTATTCTGTGATGATTATTGTAAAACACATCACTGTCTTGATTCCTAAGAATTTTTCCTTGGCAATTAACTTAATTAGGATTCAGGTATATTTGTCTCTTTTTTTTACATTTATTAATAAATTTTATGTTCCATTTTTTTCAGATAGTGAAAGGTCATTCTCCTCGATGAATAGAATTAAGAATGTTTTAAGGAACAGGTTGTCACAGAGGGTACTGAACTACCTGATGACAATCAGTACTGAAGGACAACCCTTAAAAGACTTTAATTGTGATGTTGCAGTCAGTTTATATGGTGAAAAGAAGAAAAGACGAATATCATTTATTTAAATTAAGAAATAAATGAGATATGCATTGTTGTAACTGTTATAACCTAGGTAAATAAAAAATACAATGTAAATATATGCACTTCTTTTTATTTCATTGATATTAATTTGTTTCACTTTTAGGGCGTTAACGCGCGCTTTGTAAAACATTTTATGACCCAACCACGCATACCCCGATGCTATCGAACATTTCTGGGGAGATCACTGATTTGGCCTCTAGTTCCAAGGTCAACTGACCTCAGAACAAGTTATGCAGCACCAATTGTTCAGGCAGCAAGAAGTCAACACACCATTATGCATATCACGGTTGGCATCTTGCATTGTAGGACTACCAACTCCTCTAACATGTCTAAATAACTGACACAATATACCCATCTCTGCCTTATGGCAGGCGTATACTAATTATAAAACCAGTGGGTAATCACCAATTACATAGAACATCTCTACATTTACTAGTCTCTATTATCATGCTGAAAACAAATTCAGACTAAAGTGATCTTGGCCCCTTTCTAACTAGATTTTTTTTTCTCAATCTTTCATCTGAAACATTATACTTTTAAACTTGTTAACATTTAAAATGTTAACATTCAATCTGCACTATTTAGCCAATATTGTGTTGACATACTGTGAAATCAGCCACCCACCTACCAAACATGATGGTTTAAAAGGCATAAAACAATAAACGAGTCCCTTGAAGGGACTGACGCTCTACTAGCTGAAAAGAATTTCCAGTAATTCAAGGCAAGACCATTTCTTTTTAATTGTGGAGTGCAAAAACCATCTCTGATATTCACGAGTGACATGATTTTAAAATTAGCCACTGTAGCAGCAATAGTGGATCTAACATTGGCACCATTATCATTTAGGGCAAACTGGATGGTATTAGAAGACTTTTGGTGAAAACCCCCATGTTTATAAGACCATTGTTTCAGGAGAATTAGTAACAAGATTTTCAATATGATCTTTGTGGCAGCCATAATTGAGGTCAGATTGGCACCATTTTCATTAAAGACCAACAAGATATCATAATTAGTCTTCTCGTGAAAATCCTATGAAAATATGACTTTCCATTTATGAGGATTAGCAACATCATGATTTTCAAGATGGCTGCTACAGTGGCCGTATTTAATATAAGATTGTCATCATTTTTATTTAGGACCAACTAGACGCAGCAAGAAGTCTTTTGGTGAAAACCCCATGTCACTAAAACCATCAATTCATCAAGAAGTAGCGATAATAAGATTTTCAAGATGTACACCAAGGTAGCTATATTGGATTAAAGTCAACCTCATTTTTTATTTAGGACCAAGTAGAGACCACAAGAGCCCATGCTGATACTTCTTGCAGTTTAGGAACAATAACAATAATATTTTCTACATGGCTGTCATACTGGGTGTCAGATTGGCACTATTTTCATTTAGGACCAAGTGGACCTCACAATAAGTCTTCTGATGCAAGCCCTATGTTGATATGATTTTCCATTCAGGAGTAGTGATGACAAGATTTTCAAGATAGATGCCATGGTGGCCATATTGGACGTCAGATCAGCAGCATTTTTATTTATGACCAACTAGATACCATTAGTCTTTTAATGAAAATCCCTGTGTTGATATGACAGGAGTAGCGATACAATTTTCAAGATGGCACTGTGGTGGCCATATGTGATGTGTGAGTGGCACCATTTTTATTAGCACCACATAGACATTGGATTGAATGTGTCAAGTTTTATGTCAGTCCTCCAAGTAGTTTAGGAGTTGCGATAACAAACTTGTGCCAACATATGAATGGATGGACGATGGCCCACAGGTCATCACATAGGCTCTTCTTGTCTATGACCAGTAGTGCTAATCAATGTATTTCTCTGCTGATATTACAAGAAAATTGTGCTGTGTTTCTGATTCAATGATTACCATATTCAAAAGAGGAAAAATACATAAAAAACAAAACAAATGGGTATTCAAGCAACTGTGCAGACTTTTTTAAACTTGTGTATGCAATTCCTTGAACATATCCAAATAACTGACAACACAAGATAATATGCCCACCTCTGTGTGTGGTGGGCATATACAAATTATAAAACCAGAGGGTAATCGATGATTACATAGCTCACCTCTATGTTAACTAGTCTCTATTATTATGCTGAAAATAAATTCAGACTAAAGTGATCTTAGCCCTTTTTCTACCTAAATTTTTTTTTATCTTTCATCTTTAACATTTGAACTTTTCAAAATCTAAAATGTTAATTTTTAATCAACACTATTTAGCAAGATTTGTGCCAACATCCTGTGAAACCACCTACCTACCTACTGTGACAGAGCATAAAAGAAATAAAATGATAAAAACAAACATTCTTTTCTATGATATCAAAGTAGAGATACTATAATGAGTTGATAAAAACCAGAGATTAATGTTGGGGTCTTTTTGTTAAAAAAATTGTTTTTTAAAATCTGCTTCAGAAGATACTATAATCGTCAACCCCTAGAATCCAGATTTAACGGGTGAAAATCGGAGGCTTTGAGTAACCTGGGAATGAGAGCCAGCTCTATATACATAGCCCATGCATCAATAATTGTCATGATTAGCTACAGGCGAGACCTCTGGTGCAAAGCATGCTGCATGCAGTCCCATCATGTGATTCCCATACTCATTCACATGTACAATACACAGTTAACCTGTTTAGGTTAACATACCACAGTATACACTAAAGAGAAATCAGTATGGAAAGTTTACCACCGAATAAACGTATTTATTCCTACTTCCAAATGCACTGTTCAGAAAGGGCCTTCTCTGCAGGCTAGGATGTATATAGGTCTAGCATGGATTAATCTAAGTGATCATAAACACAAATACTTAACCAATGTTAGTAAAGCATATCATGTAGGTCACAATGACTTGCGGTTTCAAGGGTGCATCCAATTATCAAGTTTCATGGCTGGAAAATAAAAAGCACGTAGTAAATGAACTTTTAACACAAAATTGCAACGAATTTACTTAAGCATGAAATACAGGTCACACTGACCTCTTTTGGCAACAAGGATGTAGAGTTTAGCAAGTTGCATCCACTCACTAAGTATCACGATTCTAGGTAGGATAGTTATGCATATAACATGCAAAAAACTCGTGTGGTTATGAGTTAATTGCTAAAATCTAAGCAGAACCAGTAAAAGATATAATATAGGTCACGATGAGCCTCTTTTGTTGTAGGGGTGTGGTAGTAAGTGAGTTGCATATCATCTTCAATTTTAGGATTCTAGCATGAACACTGATCTAAGAAATGAATATCAAACGCAAAATTTAACCCAAGTCAGTGAAGCCTAAAATATGGGCAATAATGACGTACTACTTAAATGAGGGTGAAGTGTTCATCAAGATTCATACCCAAGTGCAATGATTCTAGACAGGATAGGACACACACAACATGCCAGAAACATGTGTAGTCATGAGCTAACTGCAAGAACTTAAAGCCAGTAAAATGTGAAATATAGGCCAGAGTGACCTTTTTGGTGTGGCTTCAGTACAAAAATGTATAGTACTAAAATGTAAACAATTGTCTAGTTTAATGATTAAATCATGAACAGTCAAAACATCAAACTGAACCAAAGTCATTGGAGCGTGAAATATGGATCACAGTTACTAACTTTCAAGATGCGAGTGTAGTACTCATCAAGATGCATCCTCACCCAAGTTTCATGATTCCAGGTACAATATTATACAGTACATAAAAAACCAATGTTGTCATGAAATAAATGCAAGAACACAAGCCAGTAAAATTTGTAATGTATGTCACAAATACCTTTTGCTGTAAGGGTCAGGTACTAACAGAGATGCATACAATCATCTAGTTTAACGATACTGACATGAACAATGCATCAGATTGCAACCAAGTCGATGAAGAAATATAGGTCACTGTGACTTACTTTTATGAGGGTGTAATACTCGTCAAAATGCATCCCCTCATCAACTTTCATGAATCTAGCTATAACAGTATATATGTGCAAAAAACTTGACTGGAAGAGCTAAATGCAAAACCTTGACCCAAGCCAGTAAAATGTAAAATGCAAGTCAGTGACCTTCCTTTGTGGTAAGGGTGTGGTACTAACAGATATGCATACAATCATCCAGTTTCATGATTCTAACATCAACAGAGCTCGAGAAAAAACCCTAAAACACAAAATTTAACCCAATTCAGTGAAGCATGAAATATAGGTCAGTGACCTACTTTTCTGATGAGCAGGGTTCCCCCACTTTTTTAAACTAACATTTCAAGGATTTTCCAGGTTTAGTCTTGGAAAAAATTTGTATTTTTCAATGTTTGCTTATGACCCTTATTGAACAGAATTAAAAACATTCTGGCTTAGAAAACGTGCATTTTAAAATCAAAAGCTGTTTCTATTTCTCAACTCTCTCATAACATCTGAATTAGACATATGACCATGCATTAAACCACAGGATGTACCACTAGAAACATGTATAACTATTTAAATTCATATAAATTTGCATGTAATTTTAATTTACAGAACAAAAATGTTTAATTTACTCTGCTAAACTACATATATTGATATGAAGATAGTATTTTAGAAAAGGGTTATTTTAAATTCTGACAAGTCCTCCTCAAAAATTATATACCCTTGTATAAAAAATAACTGAATATTGGAAAGTCACCTCAGTTTCAGCACCGCCATCTTTAGCATCGTCTGATACTAAGATTTGTTCGTTCACTGTCGCTGTGCCTATTGACAGAAAAATCTGCACTCTGACTATCATTATAAGTATTACTGATAAAATAATGAAAACGTGTCCGAGTTTTAACTGGTTTTGCTATTTAACATTTTGTCCCGCCAAGCTAGCCTCAGCATCAAACATCGATAGCCCATTTCCGTCAGATCGTGAAATAGGTCTTTGTCAAATTGACAGAAAAGCAGAGGATGTTCCTATTGCATCAAACGTGCTCTCCTGGCCTTTCTTAGTAATCAATCAGAATTGAGCACGTGACATACAGGAAATACGTGACGTATTTCACAACTACACAAGGACAACATATCCATTGAAAGTGACAACTGGGATTTTTCATTAAAAGAAAACATATATCAAAATAGCGCATTCTTAAAAAAAAAATGCGCACACTTCTTATCTTTTAGGCGATTTTGCCCGCATATAATTTGACATTTTGCTGGAAATCTTAAATTTTGGGGGATTTTCACGATCGCACGTCCTAGATGCAACCCTGATACAGTGAGCAAAAAACCTGAGCTAAATGCAAAAACTTAACCAAGAATGTACAACTAATGTACATGTATGTACATAATCACCCCCCTCCTTTGGGGGTAGGAGCTATGAAACCCACTCCAAACTGCTGAAATGGACCTAAAAAGAATCACAGAGATTCAGTAAGGATGTACATATGTATTTGCTTTTATCTGAGCCAACACCGATGCCAGAGGTAGTACAACAGCTTACCTCTACTTCAGGCAAGACAAAACTCAATGCTCTAATAATACTAATTGGACCAAGATTCATATAAAAACAGTACCCAAATTTGTAATAAAAAAGAAGTGTTTTGTTACATCACACTTAACCAAATAATGGTCGGTTACATATAGTTGGAGCCTTTTGCTCCATCCCCATGTATTGGTGTTAATTACATGTATTTCAGTTTTTTTCTTCATTTTTACACTTTTTCATCAAATGTTGAAGCTTGACTTTTATTTGTTCCTTGGTCCTTCCACGTAAAATGGGATGCTTCTCCAAAACTCTCTCTATATGTCCACCAGACAGGTACAGTTCTCTTTTCAAAAGCAAACCAAAGTTGCTCTGTAAAACTTGGCATTCTTGTGAGCTCCATCTTGCCCGTCTTCCAGAACCTAAAAGAGAAATTTTTACAATTAGTCCACAAGATTGCAACAAAATGATCCTGATTCTAATATTTGTGCAGGAGTACATACTATGACCCCTTGCCATGGATAGTACTATTAATCATACCGTATTTTGGTGTGTATAACGCGCACTTTTTTCACCTAATTTTCTTATCTTAAGTCGGGGGTGCGCGTTTTATACAAGAACTATAAAAAAAAGTTTTTTTCCAGGTCGATCTGACGAGAGGATGAAGGCACTATAGCTGCCTACATGTGTCACATTCACTCCTTGTGAAATATTAAATCCATTGTACATTGCATTGTAAATAAATTGTTTACCGGTACTAGCCGTATTAAAGAAATAAATAATGCTTACAAATAGTCTTGTTCTTTGATTGTTTATGTCAATAAACTGGTTTCATTTCACATCACTGTGTAGCGTTTTGTTCTGTGCCTCGACCGGAAATACATGTACATAACGACTGGCAACTTGTTCAAAAGCTGTGCAAAGTGCCGCATTGGAGCGGAACAAATACCACTGTGAGGATTACCGTACTTGTTCCGTAAATGTTCAGTATTCCATAACTGTTGATCTAATACATTTTTTCTTCCTTTATTCTTGGTTGAATTGAAATATAATATGTGTAGAATTCAAGCAGTGTTAATGTTCTCATCAGAGGCACCTTTAGGAGACATATTTTTTTGCGACTACGGTTTCTTTCTTACGGTAACACTGACACGTTGTGGAACAAAATAATCAATTAATGTATGAAGTCAGAAAATATATTTTTCTTTGGAAAATAAACTTGGTTCTTAGTTTTTATTTCTCATCTTAAATGATAGTATTTTGTATTTATTTCTGACTATAGAGTGATCAATGTTTCATTGACTAAGTGTGGTCTTTTCAAGGTTATCAGCGGAACAAATATATGATTACCATACCTGTAAATGTTCAATATTCGATAACTGTGGATCTAATTAATTTTGTCTTTATTTATTCGTGTTTGAATTGAAATATAATATTTAGAATTCAAGCAGTGTTAATGTTCTCATTTTTTTCGTGACTACGGTTAGCCTGTTATGGTAACACTGATACAGCGTTAATGTATGGTCAGAAAACATTTTGTTTTTCCTTTGGAAAATAAACTTGTTTCTTAGTTTTATTTCTCATCTTAAATCATAGTATTTGAGATATCTTTGCGACTATACAGTGATCAATGCTTCATTGACTCAGTGTGGCCTTTTCACGGTAATCGGCGCCAGGTAAGCTTTGATGCGCTCAACATAGTTACAATGCTTTGTCTTGGTGAGCAATATTTAATTGATTCAGCATGGTGTTTTTAACGGTGATCAGTGCTTCATTGACTCAGTGTGGTCTTTTCAAGGTAATCGGCACCGGCTAAAGCTTTGATGTGCTAAACATAGTCACCATGCTTTGTCTAGGTAAATTTGCAATGTATTTACTTTTCTTCAGAAAATAAACTTGTTTCTTTGTTTTATTTCTCATTTTAAACAACAATATTTGATACGGTACTTCTTTGTTACAATATAGTGAGCAGTGTTTAATTGACTCAGCGTGGTGTTTTTAAAGGTAATCGGCTCTGGCCAAAGCTTTGATGGGCCAAACATAAGTATAATGCATTGTCAACGTAAATTCTAGCTTGGACATGGAGATATATTTTAGAGGTGTAATGATAATCCAAATAAGTATAAATACTGGACCTAAACTTTCACATGGCATATTGTGTTCGATCTTGAATCTGAACGAATATAGTCAAAGTATCAACATGGGTCATATAAGAAATTCGTACAATGCGAAAGACAAGCTAACCATCATTGCCTATGCAGAAACACATGGTAACAGAGCTGCTGGGAGGGAATGTAGGAGAGTCTTCTGTTAGGGAGTAGAGAAGAATGAAAGAAAGACTGAAGAAAATACCGAGAACAAAACAGGCATACAGAGGGACAAGTGCAAAGTATCCAGCCGTAGAGAGTGGAGTCCTTGAATGTGTCATGGATAGAAGAAGACAGGGAATCTCAGTATTCAGGCAATATTGATTGCAAAACAGAAGAAAATAGACGACTACAAGGGGTCTGTGAGCTGGGCCGAGCTAGATCCAAGCATCATCATCCATGCCTTCAAAAAGTGCTGCATCTCAAATAAAATGGATGGCACAGAGGATGACATCTTGTGGGAGGACAATGCCAAGCGTGAAGACCACTCAGAGAGCGAGGACAAAGACGACAATGAAAGCTATTATGCAGCAACACCAGGAATGATGACAGACGAGGACATACAGCGACGACGAAGAGGAATTTGAGGGATTTGACGCAATAGATTGAACTCCATCAACTAGACGAACCTTTAAAGGGCCCTTTTAAGGGCCAACCATAAAATCGGAAAGATACAATTTCAATATTGCCACTTTTTCATTCACTATCCAAAATGACAGACCGTTGTTGCACTATGAAAACGGAGCGAAATACCGGTAGTTACAATTTTAAAATGTATTATATCACATGCGCGTTATATGGCAGAACTACGTTTTTCCACTCATTTTGGGTCGAAAATCGGGGTGCGCGTTATACATCGGTGCGTGTTATACACACCAAAATACGGTATTTACTCAATAAGAACCAACAAGTTCATACAGTAAATATGACAGCCAAGTTGAAGGTCTACAACACACCATGTTTCAAGTCCCCTAGCTATGTGGTTCATGAAAACAAGTAATATGAGCATTTATTTATGTTTAATCACTATGACCCTTATCCAGTATCAAGTTAATACATTTGAACAAATTCAAAAATCTAAATGATACAGAAGATGTAATTCATTCTTTGGCTCCAACAACATGATAAGGGTCATTTATTTGGTCAAGATCAAACACTTTCCTTGTATTCTTCATGAGTAAGTTGAGGAAAAACAGGAGTCCCTCACAGGAACTGAAGCTCCATTGACCAACAAGAACTTTGCAGAAATCCAAAGTCTATTTACAGCCACACTGACCTCAACCCTTCTGAAACCAACATCAACAGGAAGCTTTACCCCCCCCCCCCCCAATGATAATGCACCAATGATATTCCATGAAGGTTGGGCAATGGAAACTTGTTTCAACAAATGGAAACAACAGATGTGACTTCCAACATCAGCAAAGTGATTCTCTATGTGCATGCCATGCTTTAAAGATGACACAAAAACACTAAAAAAATTTATGAGTCACCAAATCAATATACACACATTATCCATATTCATTATTATATACATATGAAAAACAAAAATTTGCATACTTCATTACAGAGTAGTAAAAGTACCTTTGCGGCTAAGCCTTTTCCTTGATCTATCAATTGGCTACACGAAACTAGAACAGTCTATTCTAGAACTGAAAATGGTGTGCATGTGTGTGAATGTAGGATGGATTTAATGAAGAAATAAAGTTAGGGCTTTTTCCATACATCTGCTTTTTTATGGTGCATCCTAGAACAGACCATGAGTAGATGATTTGATGTAAACAAATCTAGGATAAAGATGGGAAATTCTTTTGAAGAAGTATATAAAATCATTAAAACACAACAGCTTCTGACTGCCTAACAAACTCTTTAGGTCATACAAGGAATTGCTACTAAATGAATCGGAAAGGTAAGAGTACTGAAGTAAATCAAAGTCAAACTTTGATCACATCATGCCAAAATACACAAAGGCTTTTATTCCATCCTAAATATTGCTGAAAATAAACTGAAAGAAATGTCATTTCAAAATGAATACCCAACTCCTATCAAAGTATCAAAATTATCTGAATTTCTGAAGAATTTTTTTTTAAAGGTAAATATAAATAAAGCAATAAAATCATAGGGAAATATTGGAATGTTGACATACTGTTATTTCTGTCCACACCTGTACGTTTCCTTTGGGGCTTTTCTTCATCTGAACTGGAGTCTCTGATGACTGCAAACAAAATTTAATAGGTTTTACATGTACCTTAGAAAACTACCATAACAGTGCTTCAGGTAAGATAATTCACAGAGTAAATTTTGAGAAATGCATCAGATTTCCTTGTACAGCACAGTTAACAAGCAATGATGCAAATCAGGATTTTGGCACCCTAGGAGCCACAATAATTTGTTGTAGACAGGCCACAGAGTTTTTAGTAACTTATATGACCACCTGTACAAGGAAATCTGATGCATTTCTCAAAATTTACTGTGTGACTGCATGGCATCGTATCCTTATTCTTTTTATTATTCTAATTAACCTGAGAAAAAATTTAGTTAACTTACTTCACATGTGACACTGACTTATGTCAGTAGATAGCTCATTTATAAAAAAAAAAGTAGTTATCAATTAGGGCTGTTCAGTAAAACATACTTAGGACCCAGGGAAGGCATTTTCAATGTGGAGTAGCCACCCATACATGCAATTTAGAATTTTTTTTATTTTCAAAAGAATTCCAAGTAATCTCAGTACTCTGGGATATATTGGTAGAAAACTGCCTTCCCTGGGAACAAAGTATGTTTAAATGGAATAGCCCTTAATTGAAACTGAATAAAAAAAAAACAATGATCTTTTTTCTCCATCACCACCAGTACTGTATTTGTCATAGTATGGTCTTTCATTATCTGAAGATTTCCATATGATTTTAGCACAGAAATAATACTGTCATCTATGTGTTTTATATACAGAACTCTAGACATGGATTTAACCTAAGGAATATTTTACTACCTAGTTCAAAATGAAATGTGTAATTTTAATTGCTAGCTCAAAATTCAATCCTTTGTTAGGATAAGACAATGCTGGTATTCTCTATCAGCAATAATGTACAAAAATTACATTGGGAGTAAACTGTATTACATAATTAACTCTATTAATGTGAAATGGGACTAAAATTAGCCATGGAACTTCACTTTCCATGCTGTACTGAGACAAGAATGACTGTTCCCTAAATATCAGAAACTATTGCATACCCTGACATAACACCATTTTTGAACAGAACAGAAATTCTTTAAAGTTTTGAAGTTTAAAAAAGGCATTTTAAAATGTAATATTTGCCAAAAATCTTAAGATTCTCACCACTGACTGCAATTGTTTAATCAGTAACTATCCCCATCACGCTTTTGACTGTGAGCTGTTTCTAAGCACTGACAACACCCAAATTAATCAGGTCAAGCAAGATACAATACTTTGGCCTTTACTTCTTAGACTCTGTAAAAGTTTGCAAGTCCAGTGTATATTTGGACTGAAAAAGTTCTCTTGTTCATCTTACTTTTAAAATTTTCTTAAAATGCTGTTTGCATTTATGTCTGCTATAAATTCACAAGCAGGAGGTTCGATACCATTCTTGATCTACTGTGAGTATTCAAATTTCAAAAGCATTGGTATGATTGTAAGGGTAGAAGAATGAGACTATTTTATGAACAATACTTGCTATATTTACTTTACACAGATGTGTGCAGACACCAGTCTACAACTACTGGGGGCTTTACTTTTTCAACATGCCCATATGAATTCTGCCATATAAAAGGTGTCATGTTGCAAATTACAATCAAATAATGTACTGTAATTTTGCAATGTGAATTGTTTACACTGTATACATATCTGTTTGCATTTTTTAAATAATTTTAATGTGTTTACATGGACATGCAATTTATCTGGAGCTCTGAATATGTTTACAAATAAATAGAAAACTTTATGATCTAAAAACTAAAAGCAAACAAGTACAAATGTACAGTTGATCATTAATCACTATCCACAAAAGGGTCACTTTACTGCATGTGAAAATGTTCTCATTGAAACAGTAGAAAGATCCCTAACTCACCTGGCTGTATAAAACTTACCAAATTGTATATAATTTCACAAATGTAAAGATAGAATCAGAGGAGGAGTGAAAAATTGCAAACATTTAGTCGCCATGTGTTGAAGTATGCTAGTAGCTTTTGGATGGTTGATTTCTTGAGGCACATAAAACTAGGATGAATTAAACACCATCATTTAAAAGATATGAGAAATAATAAAGACAGACTTTTGTTACTAATTTATCAAATGAAAAACCCGATAATGTTCAGTACTCTACCTCCAGGATGTTTCTTTTAGTTCTATGTTCTTTCTGTGTTGTGGTGCTTCTTTCTTTTGAAAAATACATAGTCAAAATTCACTTTTATAAGACACTTTGCGACAAGTTATAACCAATACAGGTCAATAGAAATTTAATGTACTGATTAGTGACAGACACTAAAAACATTAAGTACAAAGATAGAATCAGAGGAGGGCAGCTGAAAATTGCATTGTAATATCCTATAATAAAATTATAAAGTGAACAAACAAGAGTTTGAACTACTTTTGTTTCCACACCCTAGCATTACTATTCAGCCAGGTTCTTTTGTTAGTGGGGGAATATATATGTTGGCACTAGAATTTTCCAAATGGTCATGAAATTTGGTCCCATGAAATTTATTGACGTCTTCAATTGTCTGGTTTACCATAAAAGAGCAGTACAGTGGTATTTTACATTCCAGATCTTGCCCTCATTTAACATTGGTCTTTACTCATTTATCTGTCATCTTCACCCATCATTTACCATCGTTTCAATCTTTCTCTCAATTATTTTTTCTTTTAAAACAATTCACTGAATTAAGGCTAAATTATTTATTTCTACATGTTTCCGTCTTAAAAAAACCAAATCTCTCGCATCATCAATCCGACTTTGAAAACATATTACACTAGCAGTCAGATGTGGCTCTGCAATCTAATTTGGCTGACAAGAGGAGCATCCTCCAATATTCCTATTGCAAAATTTGTTGTTTAAAAGTAAGTACATCATGATATGAAATTGACACCATTTGGTGATCGCTACCACAACATAAAATGTGTATCATTTGCAATGCTGAAAATAGGGGACTGAACGTCATGGCTGAAAAATTTGTCTACAAGTTTTGTTTTCAGAACAATGTATGATATACTTTTTTATAATGGTGTGCAAATTACATAGTCAAAAAATGCTCTTAGAAATTTGTTTTTCTTCCTGTTTCATATCACCTTTAAACCCCCATCAGCCCTAAAGCTAGTATTGGTGCTTAGGACTGGAGTCAGATATAATGTTAAAATATAAAACCCAAGAGCAACAAACGAAAATAGATTTTTATGAGAGCTACATGTAGACCGTTTAATCAGCTCATTAAGATAATTAGCTCAAAAAGAAAGTCTCACTTTACTTCAAGTCCTAAAAACAGCAGAAAGTGATTGCCAAGTCTCCTGCAATATTCAATGCATTACAAACATTTCTCACACTCTTGAAACACATCTATGATCAAACACATTCTGAAAATTTCTGAGAAGTATCTCTAAACATGCAAATGATAGTTGTTAGGGGCTTACATATACGATTTTCCTTTATGGCTGATTTCAATGACGTTCCTTTATGGCTGATTTCAATGACGTATGTATCATCTTCAACCTCATCAGAGATTGAAAAAAATGCCTTTGTATTCCAGTTGGAATTCTTGCTTAGCAAACACTCCTCTTCCTATGAAAATGAAAGGAAATAAATTATATGAAACGTTTTAGTCAAGATACATACAAAAACAGTTGTTAAATCATTTTGCAAAGTTTGAAAATTCTTCAAGTCTTAGGTCCCACTGGACTTGCGGCTTTCAGAAAATAAAATGTATAGTTCCTTTTCATAAATAACATTTTGCAAGCAGGGATCATCATTGGGGGCTCACAGGGGTGAAAATAATCAACATGTATTGTCAAACTTTATGGTGAGTAAAGTAGGGATATGATGTTCAGGTGACCCTAAGATTCCCCGTGATCAATTTCAGGAAGCAACAAAATGCTCCAAAAATAATTTTCACTTGTACATTATAATGGATACAGTATAATACAGGAGAAATAAATGATGTAGTCAACACTAAACCTCAATAAATACAATTTATTGCTTCCCAATCAAGATGAAAGTGATGTCTGTTCTCACAATATTAGCTATATTGGCAAACTGAAGCACAAGGTTAAAGTATATGATACAGTCCATCACACTAAGCTTAAAGCAAGCATTTATTGTGACTCCTCTACAGAATTGAGGGTTCGAATAAAATTTTTTCAGTAATAGCAAAATTCTAAAAGTTGTAATATTTTGAACAAAAATATTTTGCAATTTACTAGTATTTTATAATTGTAACTAGCAAAATGCTAACTTGTTGGTAACAAATTTCAAGCCCTGGAATTAGACTAGGGTAAAATGGAATTAAACATTCGTTGAAGTTTTATTCATGAACTTCAACAAAAATGTAATCCCATGGTCAGCAATATGTACATAATAATAATAATAATAATAATAAAAGTTTTTGATTGGTACCAATGCATTTCTGAAGTGGACTGAAGGAAATTTAAGATGGACTTAGTTTTATGTGCTCTTGTGAAAGGGCCTCATGTAAAGTTTAGCGAAACTACACTTAAAACAAATCTTGAACCAAATTAAACAAAGGATGCTTTCAATTTCAGTCAAACTTGATTAATATTTGAACTGTGTGTCTTGAAATGAAAATGTTCACATAAAAATTTTCAAATGTTGACTAATGAACAGTCCAACATGCTCACTTTGCCATTCTATTAAGGTGAGCTATTTATCTGTCTGCCTCTCAACTTGGACAATGATTTTGAAGTTGCTTCACTGACAACTATTATGGTGAATCTGAACCCCTAACAGAAGTCTATTCAGATCAAGTTCATCATATTTTAGCTGCATATTCCTATGGATACATAATGTCATAAAACAGTAGGAAATTTTTCTATTCAGGTTATGTCTGAAACGTACCTGTATCTTCATCAATCCATCTTACATAAAATCTGGACAATTCTTCCGTTTCTAACAAATCTTGGACTTTTTTGTCCAGTTGTTTATTCCTGCCGATGGACATGTGACTTTTGTCTTCTTTTCTAGAGCTGGTTGACATTCTATTAAAAAAAAAAGGATTGCATATTACAGAAACTTGGTTAATATTTATTTCATACATTGTGCATGCATTGTATATTCTGGCATGCAAGTCCAGCCCTACTGCGAACATTGTATACAGACATCTGCTTATGCATGTGCTGGTATGAACAAAAAAATGAACAGCATAGACCCTGATTGGTCTGAGAATTACAGATCTTACACAGTAGGTTTAGACTTGCAGACAAAAAAATATGGTTAACGTTCCCAAATACCAACACAATACATAAAACATTATAAAGCTATTAAGTTACAAATATATGTTCTTTAAATACACTAACTATGATATAAAACTATTGTCAAAGTAAAACAGAACAATTTAGTAAAAATCTACTACTTGAGTAGAGTTATGTTTTTCAGGAAGTTTGACTTGTGATATTAAGGCTTGAAAATAATGTCTGAGTGGCAGGTCCAGGACCTGGTACCCAGTAAGGGAGTCAGGTCTGACATGCATATTAACTGGTTCGTGTTGGGCCCTACTTGTGAGAAACATCAAATTCTTTAGATAAAAGCACAGTTGCAAATGCTCTTTGCTTCTTGCATGAACATGAATTTGGCCAACTTTTAAGGTGTCAGGTACACCAGGAAATTTCAAATGGTTTGAACACAATAGTTTTCCTGCCACCCCATCATATTCAACCTATGACCAATGATTTAAAGTGTTCTTTAAATGTTCATCATACTTTGTATCCTTGTTGGATTACTCTTTGTTCTTATTGTTGGGTGGGTAGACATTTTATAAATTTATAGCTTCATGCAGCTTTTGGATTTGCCACTGGATGAGAAGTCAAAGTTAAATAAACTTGTGAATTGTCTTGGTTGTCTGTTATGTATGTTGGAATGGAACCATGTGTACAGGTCGGTTCACGTTTTAATGTAGTTTGTGGCTAATTTAACCCACACATCTTTACTACCAGTCACATAATATGCACATATCTTTTAGCCAGCCATTGCATCGGGCATCACAAGTATTGTTGGACAAGGCTTCAGGTGGACATCTTTGGAATTTTCTGTTTCCATGTAACAAGAGAAAGTCTCTTTGAATGTAATTAGACTTTCGGTCTTGCGGTTTTGATATGCTTGTTGATAGGTACTAAAACCAGCAAGCAAACCTAGCACTGAATTGTACACTATTCACAGACGATGCCTGGTCTGACCGTCATGTAAACAGCAAAACATAAACATGTAAACTTCAAATAACACTGACTGGAACAAAATTTTAAAACCAGTGCAATAGGAAAAACAATTTTTTTTGGCCTTACAGGCAATGCAAGCACACATATACAACACGTGCATACATCGATCAGTAAACTATACAACACTGCAGACATCCATGTTCCCATATACTATACAACACTGCTGACATCCAAGTTCCCATATATTAAGTTCTCACATTGCAGATATCCAAGTTCCCATATACTAAGTTCTCGTATACCAAGTTCCCATATTACAGAACATGACCTGTAAACAAGATACAATATTGCCGACATCCAAGTTCCCATATACTAAGTTGCATATTACAAGAATTTAACCTGTAAGGGATCATACCACTAATTAATTTCTCACAGAACTTAATGTTAATACATTAAAATATAACAGATATAACAGAGTCCTTTGATGGGACTGATGACCTACTGGCCAAAAAGAACTTTTAGGAATCCAAGACCAGGCCATTTCTTTTTTATAACTGCTGAGTCTTAAAACCAGCTCTGATATTCTTAAGTGATAACAAGATGTTCAAGATGGCTGCCATGGTGGCCATATCTGAAGATTAGCACCATTTTCATTAAGGACCAATTAGATATCATAAGCCCCCCAGCCCCCCAATGTGTGTTTCCAGTCGACCAATCATCCTGTTTCTCATTGCTGACCTTAGCACCACCCCTCAACCCTGCCATGGTGTTAAAAAAAAAAAAATCACATTGCCAAAATTGATTTGTGCATCTTATTGAGCTGGTTTTGCCTAATACTTTTAAATGCTGAAATATTATTCGATTTATATATAATGTTTAAAAAAAAAAAAAAAAAAAGACCTGCCTACCCTAATTTCAAAACCAGTGCAATAGGAAACAATTTTTTGTTTGGCGTAAGAAGTCTTCTGGTGAAAATTCCATGTCGATATGACATTCTATTTTGTAGTAGCAATAACAAGATTTTGAAGATGGCTGCCATGGCAGTAATATTGATGTCAGATTGGCACCATTTTTATTTAGGATCAACCAGACATCATAAGAAGTCTTTTAGTTAAAAGCCCATGCTGATATGACCATCCAACTAGGAGGAGGAATCATAACATGATTTTTAAGACTGCCTTAATTTTGGCCATATTGGAGGTCAAATAGGCTCCAGTTTCAATAAATATTAACTGAACTCTGTAAGAAGTCTGTTAGTAAAAGACCGATGCTGATATAATGGAAAAATTAAATCCATTTACTAGCCAATCGGTGCATCAAAGAATATTTAGTACTCATCTTTTATCCCCCCCCCCCCTTTCTCTGGCTGTAAAATAATTAGTGGTCTGATATCATAAAGAAGATACAACACTGCAGATATCCAAGTTCCAATATACCAAGTTCCCATATTACAGGTAATGCAGACATGGATATACCGCTACTACATTACTTTTAGGAGAAACATTTCAGCCCAATAAACATATTCTAGTTTTTATCATCTTTAATGCATTTACAAATACCATCTAAAGCTTGAACTATATATAAGAAGTAAAGCCATACATTTGATTATATGATTTATATATTCATGTTATAGGAATAGAAATGTTTTATCATCTGTGCCATTTCCTTCTCCATTTCAAACGGCAGGTTGTCATAAAGTTCTCAATCAGTGTGAGCATCTAGTTAAGAATTACATGTGCAGAGATTGTAACTTACCATTATTTACTCACTGCAATTAGTGGTGGCTTCTCTGATGAATAGCCAATAATCAGCAACTCATTTGGAGTAAAGAAATTTGACAAGACCAAGCCATCGGTCACAAAGACAATTCAAGTTTCAAAAAGATAAATACACTCACTTTGCATGACAAACGCTGTTCAGTGAGTGGACACACTGCCTTGAGCAGTTCAAATTAATACAGAATTACAATATGCATCATCACATAATGCTAATCAGTTGACACAATGAATAGTATCAGCTTTGGGCACACATGTATTGCTCACACATGTATTGCTGCTCACTATCGCAGAAATTACATGAAGCACACAAGTGATTGTTTTTGTTAGCGAGACACAAAAAGGGCAGTTGCAGTTGAAAAATAATCCCTTTAATCATATCTACTCACAGGCATGTCAAATGCCGTTCAGGGAGCGGACACACCGACACAAGTAGTTTAAATAATCAAAGACCTATGTAGCTTACGATCACAGAAATTATATCTAGCACACAAGTGACCGTTTTTGTTAGCGAGACATGAAAAGGGGCATTTTGCAACAGAAAAAAGGCCAGTTGGGATGTAAAAAATGGCATGGTATGAGGATAAAATAGCATCATGTTCCCACATTAAAGGAATGTAACCTGCAAACAAGATACCAAGTTCCCATATTACAGAAACTTAACCTGTAAACAAGATACAACTGCACATTTCCAAGTTCCCATATTAGAGGTAATGCAAACACAAATCTACTACATGGGCATCACTCAACCTGTAAACAAGATACAATTGGTCCCCCCACTTTTGTACATCTCTAAATACTGTGTAGCTTAAATAATCAAAGACCTATGTAGCTTACGATCACAGAAATTATATCAAGCACACAAGTGACCGTTTCTGTTAGCGAGACATGAAAAGGGGCATTTTGCAACAGAAAAAAGGCCAGGTGGGATGTAAAAAATGGCATGGTATGAGGATAAAACAGCACCATGTTCCAAGTTCCTACATTAAAGGAATCTAACCTGCAAACAAGATACCAAGTTCCCATATTACAGAAACTTAACCTGTAAACAAGATAAAACATACAAACTGCACATTTCCATGTTTCCATAATACAGGTAATGCAAACACAAATCTACTACATGGATCACTCAACCTGTAAACAAGATACAATTGGTCCCCCACTTTTGTACGTCTCTAAATACTGTGTAGTTTAAATAATCAAAGACCTATGCAGCTTACGATCATACAAATTATATCAAGCACACAAGTGACCGTTTTTTTTAGCGAGATATGAAAAGGGGCATTTTGCAACAGAAAAAAGGCCAGGTGCAATGTAAAAAATGGCATGGTATGAGGATATAACAGCATGGCGTGACACCATCGTAAAATGGCTTGTGGGAAACAGTATCATGCACCAAGTTCCCACATTAAAGGAATGTAACCTGCAAACAAGATGCCAAATTCACATATACCAAGTTCCTATATTACATATATACCAAGTTCCCATATTAGACACTTAACCTGCAAACAAGGTAGAACACTGCAGATGTCCAAGTTTCCATATTACACATATACCAAGTTCCCATATTACAGAAACTTGAACTCTAATCAAGATACAAACTGCACATTTCCAAGTTCCCATATTAGAGGTAATGCAAACACAAATCTACTACATGGACATCACTCAACCTGTTAACAAGATACAATTGGTCCCCCCACTTTTGTACGTCTCTAAATACTGTGCAGAAAGTGCACAACATCACATCTTTATCTGGGTAATATTTCAGCCATTTCTATTTGTTTCCCAACCAGTACTCTCAATTTCAAGAGACTGAGGGGCTATGAAAATGATATAACCTATAAACAACAGACAACACCACAGACATCATAAACAACATACAACACTACAGACATCCATCATATTCAAAGTTCCCAAATTACAGTCAACACAAACACACACAAATATGATGCTGGGGTTGACATAACACTGATTTTTCCACTGGCCAGCTCAGATGAAAATCAACTGGCCCTTAAAAAAAAATAATTAAAAAAATAACGACTTCAGAAAATTTAACAGGCCTGATGAGTATGCTGCTAAAACCTGCAAAAAGCATAAAACTTGCAGACATCCAAGTTCCCTTAAACAGGCAATCCAAACAAATGTGACTTGTATGCAGCTCAACAATATGGAAATAGAATTAAACTCAATTCCCCTATACAATTTCCAATATTACAGGGAATGCCAAGAGACATATATACAATACAACTTATATGAAGACAACAGTAGTATATAGGAACATTTATAAGAGCAACCTGTAAATATTGCATCTGTTGGGCAATTGATGTCAGTAGGAGACCACAATAATCCATATGTATCTGCTACTCATTTTTGTATCAAGTAATCACAATCCATACCACCTGTCCCTCAAGGAGAACTCTTCAACAAACAAAATGTGTGAATGTTGGTCTTTTGTCAAGACGTGAACATATGGTAGCGGTTTCTTTAATCTTCAGCTCGAGACACTAAATGTCTATGATTGAGTACATATATTATGCTTTCTCATTGATCTGTTGAAGAATGGGCACTCACTATCGAGCATGCAACAGTTGCTTATGTTGGCTGACTTTAGCTAAAGGAATCATTCGAAAACTTGTTCAATCCTACAGATCACACCTTGAATGTATGCCAACAGCTGACATTTGTTGATATTCGGACCAATGCAGCTATTTACAAAACAAGAATTGAGAGGGAAGTTGCAAATGCAAATCATTTTTTCATTCCCAACTTCTCAGTCAATCCTAAGGTCAATCTAATCGTAGAAATAAATGAGGTAGTCTGAATAGACTGCGGAGAAATTTCTGGTGATCTTCATGCATGATTTTACCCAATGAATTACCCAATGCTGTCCGAATGCTAAAGGAATATGTCATTTAAATAATCAAACAAATCAATTGTTGCTGCATACTACACTGGCTTACTGGGTAAGGACTACACAAAAATCACATATGGAAGGTTAACAGTAGGGGCAAAACAATTCATAAAAATATCGACGCATTGATACTTTTGCCATATCGATACACGCACCGATACAAGAGGTGAAGAATCGATACAAAATGATACTTATCCTATAAAGTTACTTTAATCTTCAGCAGTCACAAATAATTTTTAGTCACTTGGCTTTTTATTCTTTAAACTGAGCATTTATTTGAGACGGCTGTCGCAGGCACAGGTGCTGATGTTTGTCAGTAAAAAAAAGAAAAACAAAAAATGCTGAAAACACCCACTCACCATTTGCAAATTAACACAAGGTTGAGTGGTTCGAAATGTGACCCTCCCCTCCATTCGGTGATTACACGCTAATTATTTTATCCCAACAGCATGTTCAGCCACGGATAATATATATCAACGCAAAGGACACTTTCCAAATTTGTTCCCCATGTATGATTAAGTACTTTACTGATCATTTAATAACCACTTTTACGCGGAGTTTCTGTTGCTTCGTATCTTGTCTATATGGATCAAATTTAGAGGCTACACTTCCAGTGTGTCACTCAGTGAAATATGTTACATTAAATTCTGATTGGTGGTTATTGTTTGCTGTAGTCCAGGGTAAACAATAACCACTAATCAGAACTGACTGCAGCTTATTCAATGTGTATCGTAGACTGTGTATCGTGAATCGTATCGATACGCGGCACAGGTGTATCATTTACACCCCAGCTTCCTGACAGTTCTGACACAGGATTAATAACGTTGGTAAAGTGATACTGTGAACCATGAGGATGTAAACTCAGATCAAGTAAAATACATCAAGTGAAACCCCTCAGTATTCCAGAATCTATTAAGACTGAAAAATGTTTGAGTAGCGAATTTTTCCTTCTTTAATATCAACATTTTTTCCAGTAAACAAAAACCCTCAATTCCAAATACCGGAACAAATTTTGATCCCAAATTTTAATTTTATGCTTAAAAATCCCCATTCAACCCGAAATTCACTTCAAACTTGGAAATGTATTTTAGCTGCTAAATTCTGGACACACACTGGAACAGATCAATTATGGTAAGCAGGTACAGTAATAGGCTTATTGGCGAGACAAAGACCCGGGAAATGTCCCCAGGGCATGCGAGGTTAAAACAATACTTGACATGACCAACACAGATTAGGGCTGACAACAGGCTAATATGAAGTCTTTGTATGATAAAAAGAGCCAGCTTTTTATGGTGAATTACTCATTCTCTCTTGAAGATTCTTGGTCATTTTCACCTGAAATGGGGACAGGAAACATGTTTCTGAGGTTACTTTTGATTGCATCCAAATACATCTGTTTCAGAGAGATTTTCATTTTGCCAAGATACTCAAATGTAGAAAGACATGTTCAATTGCCTAATTTGCCCACACATAAGCAGAAGGGTAATGATTGGCCTTTTGGTTTTTTGGGGGGCTTTCTGAACCCACAATTTTCTTATCCAGGCCCCTTTTACTCCAAATCTCAAACTTGCACAACTTTTTGAAAAATTCATCTGCCCATGTGCAGTCTAGACCAATCTGCTTTAGATCTAAGAGCAGAAAGTCTAAAATCCTTAGAAAAACTCTGGTTCTGGAACCTGTAATTTTCAGCCTTACAAAAATCTGGTCTCAAAACATTTTTTTTTGCCTGTAGTTTTAAATGCGAGAAGAAAGTCTACATTACTTGGTATCATTCCCCTTTTCTGCAGTACCATCAGCTTTGTTTTATCATGAATGATGTTGATGCCAGACAGCTCAGAATAAGGGTACCTCATGATGCAAAAACGTGGCATGCAAGGTCAACGAGTTAATAACTAAAGGCTAGTAGGTAAGCCATTTAAGAAAGATTATGTTTATCTGCTTATTATCTAATTGTGATTGAAACCATTCATTTGTATACATGATCAATATAACATTTTTTGTAAGGTCTTTTAATTAAATATCAGGGCTTTATTAACTAGGCAGGTGGCCTCGCTTTTTATGCGTTGCCGACTGAGACAGACAAAACAGTATCCTAAAAGTCAGATTCACTCAACTGATTTTTGATGGAGAAATGTCATCACATTTAAGTAGCCATGAATATCATATGTCTTCACTCAGATGTCAATACGTCAGAATGACCAGCTAAACGTCATAGGATAGAAATTGTCTGATTAATGAGTAGGAACAGACTATACTCCATGCCTTCTTCAAGCCAGGCTCTTGAACTGTGAACATTATGAATTATACAAAGTATTTAAACATTATGGATTATCATTCACAATTCTAATGGACTTACAGTAAAGTTATAAAAGTATAAAAGTATCTCATTCCTCAAATGTTTCTTGTGACAAGGACTGTATTTATTCATGTGACAATGTGATTTTTGTAATTAAAATCTGCTGGGCAACTTAGTTCTAATATTAGTACCCCTACCTCCTTTGTAAACGGGGTACTAATCTGGATCTGATACCAGTGAAGCAGCCCGGTGTAATTCAGACCTGGGTGTTTTTTCCCCCCACTTTCTTTATGTTCATAATAATGCATACATACTATTACAGACTGAAGTCTTCTTAGTTTAGTCCAGCATAAAACAAGTGCAAGATCTTACCAAAAACGACTCAGTGTCCACTAACTATCGAAACATAATATCTTAAAACAGGCAGCCAATTTGAATACAGCCCATATACTGACACTGTCGCACAGATTAAAGTTGAATTGCTTTAGTCATACTATACTAATGTCTTTCAAGTGGACGCGTTTTCAACATCCGTTGACACATATTTCAGTTGGTTGCAATGCAATGGTAGCCGAGGAATGCCGAAGTCGGTTAACTTGTAGCATACCCTCTTTAACGAAACAAATGTGTCTAAGAACATTTGGCCAAATGTGATTCGCCATATTAGTTTCCTTAAAAAAGTCACCCTTTAGTTAAAAGAAATGCTTTTTTTTTTCTTTCTAAAATCTTGTTTGTCCCCCACCCCTACCCCAAAATTAAATGCTCTATTGTACGATACAAGAACGTTTATGAAAAATTCCTAAAGCCTTGTACTTGAATGAAAGTTCCATTTACTTTAAACAAAACGTGGTTGACATCCTATATTGTATAAGGATCTAAATAATAAATTTGTTAGGTATATAGGCCAGCAAGTCGGAGAGCCTACATCATGAGAACATACAAAAATGGCGCGCGGTTAAGTGCATGGGTTGCCGACGCAAGCTTAATGTTTAAAAACAGGAATAATCTGAATTAAAAAAATAATCATACCTAGTGACAAAAGTTCCTCAATTTACTCCTTTGACCCGTTCTGACACCGGACCCTGCCTATCGCATTGCAGGTAATTCTTTTTTTAGAAGGTTATGGTGGAAAGCTCCTGGATGTGACTCCGAAATACGAAATCCGGAGCTTCTGCAACTACCCTAGCAGTAAACAAAAGTTTGTAAGATACCGTAGACTGGTCTCACGTCATATTCTTCTTGAATCTTCACACGGTACGGGAGCCAGGATATAAATAACCGTTCGGGAACCAGGAAATAAAACTTCTATGTTGCCAAAAGGTATCACGGTACCAATTGTTTTTCCAAAGACCTTAATGTGGTAACATTTGGTGAAATAAATATACCTTCTCTCCTATTTTAGCATGCATGTCACACACTGTCATAGACAGCAATGTTAGATTGTCAATTTGACAGTGATAGAACCAGGTACTCCATTGCATTTAAGAGAGATAACTCTGCTGGAACTAGACAGGGGTAAGAGTTGTCCAGTCACAACAGACACATTTTCAGTGATGTGCATCACATTTTTAAAAAATCATAAAAAATGCAAAACATGATCTACATATGAATTAACATAATCTCACATGTTGCTAAGAGACTCAACTTTTTTTTAAGCCAGACAGAAACTACAACTCTTACATAATACACCAATCACAGCTAGTTTTGTTGTTTATTTCTGAATACAATGTTCCTACACCTTAAGCTCCACCCCCTGGGCTTGCGCAATTGGTACCGTGATACCAGTAGGAATTATCGTCATCGATCCAGGGGAGACTATCCAAACTCTTATTTTTGGGATCTAAGAACATGGTGTCACTACACGATTTAAACGTTGTAGACGCAGAAAATAATATCGAAAACCCATACATGGTATTTGGGAACGTGGCATGTTCCCACATCCAACCGAAGGTTCCCACATCCAAGGTTTAAAAACATACGATGGTTCCCGGATACCAGGTTTTATCAGAGTATATATATATATATATATATATATATATATATATATATATATATATATATATATATATATATATATATATATATATATATACATATATATAGTAACACGCACATGGGTTCCTCTACAGAGCGAATCAAACACCTGCGTGAGGTTGGGCTGGAAGTCCATTGTTTTCCCCTATTTCCAAGAACTTCCCGACAACAGTCGTTGTCAACTGGAAGTTCTCGTAACGCGCCACGGCTATGATAGATACAATTTTTCTCTAATCAATAAATTAATGACCACAATATCACAGCTACAACTTCACATTTGCATGGCTTTTCCTTGTTAGCATGCCGTGGCATGAAGCGCATAACACAATTCAAACACTCAATGCAGGGAACTATAAAAATACTAAAACTGCATCAATAGAATCTTATCTCTATTTTTTTTTTTTTTTTTAGGTACAGATAGGATCAGCTCATAAAATAATTTTTTACTAACATTTTACTTTTCATTATTAACCAATTATGGACCACCAAACCCGTATATACTCTGTTGTATCTGAACCCATTTTTAGACTCGTTTACAGTTGTTCCGTATAATTAGTACCGTGAGTCCTAAAAACAATAGTCTGAACCGCGTTTCGCACGTGTACTTCCACTAACTGCTACGATGAAAGGCATCTTCAAACAAAGGGATGTCCTCTTCCCAATTATTCCAGGGCACAAAACGGTCGTTTCTGTCACGAATATCTCCCACCGAAAGGCACAATCAATCAATGCCTCTTATTAAAATAGGAACTACTTGGCTCTATGCCCACTTATGCTAGTCTGACCCCATCTCAAACTACGAAACCAATCCGCGTAATTGCAAAGTCTCTTAAAAACTCTAAGTATGACGTCTGTTCCTAGAAATTGGCTAATTACTCGGGCTGGGAAATATTTTCCCAACACCGACTTCCCATAATCAAACCACTAATCACTAAAATCTAACGAACCTATAAATGGAGACGTAAATACAAATGGAACATACCCAAATTTATTACATTACCCACGCCTCCGAAAATCACTCATCCCCGAGTGATCACAAATGTCAATCTTTTGTGGTCATGAATTACGAATGATTACTTCCCCAAATATCAACCACCAACCCGATTTGTGATTCCCAAACATGATTAAGATAAGACTCAGAATCAATGGATCTGACCCCTTAGATCCGTCACGCTCTATCCAACTAAAAAATGAAAGCTTAATAACTTATCGCTTAAAAATAAAGTAAATAGCAACAAGGAACAAAAACTATATAAAGTTGAATCAATCATGACACTGTTCTGACTGGCTCTTCTTGATGCAAACTCGCTCACAACAGCTTTCGAAATACACTGTAAAAAAAACTTCTCAATACAGGTCTCCAACAAGTCAAATGTCAATCAAAAAAACAAAAAAAAAAAAACCAACAGGACCATCCTGTTTACCATGACCAAAACTCGGGTCAGAGACTGCGTTTCCCGCAACACTTCTCCGGCAGACCCAGCGCACTGCGCCAAACATATCTTCGTCTTGTCTTCAGACTATGCTAGACGACACTGTCTTCTCACATCTAATTCACCACTAATTTACCCATACCACAGCGACAGAAAACCGTTCCAAGAAACCTTACTCCTGAGAGAGAGAGAGAGAGAGAGAGAGAGAGAGAGAGAGAGAGAGAGAGAGAGAGAGAGAGAGAGAGAGAGAGAGAGAGAGAGTCCGAACACTATCAAAAAGATGATTACAATTAATCGATAACATGCAGTATCACCTCTGCCATAAAAATAACCAACCAGTTTTAAACATAACACTGCGATGGTAAATCTATCAATGCTGCAAATTAATTTTCATGTGCTATGAACAGGTCTTCAAGGATTCGTGTTGGAACACTGATCTTTCCAAACAGATGATTCAATCTATGCATGACGAAAACCATAGCAAACTATTACCAATGTTAGGCTGGTAGCCAACAGCTCTCCAAGTTCACTGTATGAAAAACTTCCCAACCGGCAGGTCTCTACCAAGTCAAAATAAACCCAGGCCCACCCTGTTTACCACGATGAAAACTCAGGTACAGAGATTGCGTTTCCACCAGGAGAACACTTCTCAACCAGAAACTACAAGTCGCTCAGGACTTTAGAGCCCATACTGGCGTAAAATTGTCGTCCTCGCCCAGACCCTAATAGATAACTGACACTGCCTTGCCGCATCTATATCGTGTTACGACTAGGGGTTATGTAACAAAAGAAAAGACTCAAACAAGCTTTCAAGATTTAAAATACAAATCTTTAATTTCCTAAAATATAAAAATATTTCAGCAAACAATTAAAGTGAAAGAATTAAAAATAACTTACAGTATATAATATCCTTAAAAGTCCTAAATTGTTTTAAAGTTCACTGTTTCGGAAGTTAATCCAACTATTCCGAATGTATGTTCCGAATGAAGTAGCCTTTACTGTGCTAATATGTTGATAAGAATTATTTATATCCAAGTAATCCTTGTGAATCTAGAATCTCACAAGTTTTATAAATGTTTCCGATAATTCCACGGAGCTGTATAATAATTCAGGTTGAAGACACAGTACTGAATCCTAAATGTACTGTATTAATTAATAAATATCCAAAGAATAATATCCCACACTCAAAATGAATCAAATTCGTAATGATCTCTCAATCTCTATGTAAGTATGAAGAATGCCAGAATGCGGCTAATAATCCCTATATATATATATATATATATATATATATATATATATATATATATATATATATATATAGCCTTAATGCGCAGAATCGAAATAAAAACCTATACTACGTCTTCGATAAACAACTGGGTATTTCGAAATAATTTCCTTCTTGTAAACACGATTCATTCTTCGGATGTGACCTTTAACTATAATTCCTAGTCAATAAAATGTGTACTCCTAAAAGTACGAGAACAAGGTCAAAAGTTCATCATCGCGCGCGGAAAATACGTCACATGACTAAAGCTACAAGCAACTAGGTGAAATATTCATCCAAAAATACCGTATGTGTACTCACGGCAAGACGACAGCTGTTAGATAAAAAACAGAGATCATAAACTAATAAACTATACCATTATTAAAAGGAAAAATATATATAATTCCGTAAAAATCGCCACTAATATTCTAACTCTAACTGCCACCTTCCACTCTAACAGTTAACTCTAAAAGCAGGACCTTCCAATCGGTAATTTACAAATCCAAGTTGTTATTTAGGTCTGCTGCTCTAAAAGCACAAAAAACTCTAATTTACACAAATCTTGTTCAAAGCAGCAAACACATGACTTCAAAAAATTGTCCGGACTTAACACTGTACATAATCAATTCCAAACAAATTTTTTAAAAATATTACTAATATTAACAGACATCTGCCTTCACATACCAAATCACGAATCGAACTAGAATCACACTATGTACAGAGCCGATGGGCACAGATCTATCAGATTTTATCTGTGCGACTTTCTGTATTCAACCCGTTGGATTAATGTCCCTACCCAACCATTCAACGGTCACGGGGACTGAACCGTTGGCCACCCAGTTCCATCCCCTTTTTCTTTTATTACCGAGCAGTGAATTAACAATAGCAAAAAAGAAAAAAAAAAGTGAAACGACCGAAGAAACTAAACGAAGTTTAAGACTATGTAGGAGATCTGCAGTTCAAATTCAACAAAACACCTTGCCGTAGCCTAGGTGCGCCCTTCTGCGCTCGATTAACTTCGTTCTCTGATCAGATATTGAGTCAAATAGCAACTCATCGGTACTTGCATTGCCACAATTCTCATCTATGTCTATCTCGGATTCGCGGCTTCCCCTCCGCCGTTGCACAAGCTTATCTCTTTGAAACGTAATGGGATATGGCGACACGTCTTCTTCTTCCTCTTTTTCATCACACCCAACATATGACTCTTCCTGACTGTGGGTAGGCTCATGTTCACTTTCGGGTCGCACGAAGCATTGTTTCAACCGATTGAAGTGAACTATCTGAGTCGTCTTATGACCATTCCTCACGATGAGGTATGTGACATCCGTTATTTGTTTTACAATACGCCACGGTCCAGTCCATTTGACCTGCAGTTTAGGTGATTTCCCCTTCTTTCGTAGAGCATGATGTAACCACACAAGGTCACCATCACCGAAAGACTGACCATGAACCTTGAGATCAAAGGCGGCCTTCTGATGCCGAATAGCGGTGCCTAATTTTTCTCGCACTTCCCTGTTAGCCTCCCACATTGCCTTTTTATATTCTGACACGAATCGAGGCAGATTCTTCGGGGCCTCGTCTGGTGTTTGGCCTACCAAAAGGTCCGTAGGAAGGTTCACTTCTCGACCCAGCATCAGTTTGTTCGGGGTGAATCCGGACGAGGCGTGTTCAGATGCACGATATGCCATGCTCGTAAGAGAAAGGTACTGGTCCCAGTTTTCGGGTTTATCTTCAACGTATGTCGCTAACACCTGGCACAAAGTTCGGTTGTATTTTTCCACCATCCCATTGCATTGCGGATGATAGGGAGACGTTCGCGTCTTCTTAATCCCTAACATGGCACAAAGTTCTTTAAAAACAGCACTTTCAAACTGTCGGCCTTGGTGAGACAACAATACACGAGGCACGCCAAATCTACAAATAAAGTTGTCAAGCAATGCTCTTTCAACCGTGGTGGCCTCAATATTAGGCCAATTCACCGCTTCAATCCACTTAGTGAAATGATCTCCAATCACAAGAATATATGCGTTTCCTCCCTCCGACTTTGTTAGAGGTCCTAAAATATCGAGGGCTACGAGCTCTCCTGCTTCACCAGCCGTTATGCCTTGAAGTTTCGCTCGGCGCTTCTGGTTGGGGTTTTTGTACTGAGCGCAAATGGAGCATGTCGCACAATATTCGCGAATATCATCCCTCATACCAGGTCAGTAGTAACGCTGGCGCACTTTGCTGAGTGCTATGTCAACGCCTAAATGTCCCCCGGCGGCTCCATCATGGCATTGCTGTAAGACTTCCCGCCGCCAGCTGTACGATACGACGATGAAATTTTTTAATGGCTTGCCAGTTCGATCTATCCAAAGCCTCACAAGCATCCCGTCGGACACTTCTAGCAAGTTGTATGCCCCCCCCCCCCCCATAATGCTTTAGCTTCGCCACCGTCCCCAGATACTTCTTCCCAGGAAGGGAGCTGCCGAGCCTCAACCCAACCAATTACCCGCGACAAAGTTGTGTCTTGTCTCTGCATCTCTCCAAAATGAATGCCACTGTCCAGCCGTATAGCGGAGAACTTTACAGTACGTTTGCTGCAGTACTTGCAACCTTCGCAAGGTAATCGGCTTAAACCATCGGCATTGGCATGTCGAGTCCCATGGAGGTGCTCTATCACAAAGTCATACAATGATAACTGTTCCAACCAACGGGCCAACTGTCCCTCGGGCTCCTTAAAACTCATGAGCCACCGCAGGCTACTGTGATCAGTACGCACTTTGAAATTTCTGCCGTAAAGATAGGTCTTGAATTACCGAATGAAATGTACGACGGCCAACAGCTCATGACGAGTGACACAATACTGGCGTTCCGTTTTGTCCAGGCACCGACTAGCGTAAGCTACCACCCTTTCTTTTCCGTCAATGTTCTGGGAGAGGACTGCTGCTATAGCTTCGCCACTTGCGTCTGTGTCAAGTATGAAGGGACAATTGAAATCCAGTACAGCCAACACTGGTGCTGAGGCAAGTGCTTTATGTAGCTTTTGGAATGCCGCTTGATGATCATCTGTCCAGTGTAAAACGGCATTCTTTTTCGTAAGCTGGTGCACGGGAGCTGTAATTTCAGCAAAGTGATTTACGTACCTCCGATAGTAACTACAAAACCCAAGGAATCTCCGTACCGCAGTAACTGACTTTGGAGTGGGCCATTTCATAACATCAACTTTTTCAGGATCGGTGGCAACTCCTGCCGCTGAAATGGTATGACCAAGATAACAAACCTCTCGCGCACAGAGCGTACATTTCCTAGGTTTCAGCTTCAGACTGGCTTTTTGAAGACACGTCAAGACCCGTGCCTGTCTTTCAAGCAGCTGCTCGAACTTGCTTTCGAACACTACCACGTTGTCGAGATAGATTAAGCAAACTTTATATTGCAGCCTGGATAGAACGGCTTCCATTAATCGCTCAAAAGTCCCGGGCGCGTTGCACAAAGCAAACGACATCAACTTAAACTGATACAGCCTCTTTCTCGTTGCAAACGGCCGTCTTAGGTCGGTTAGCCTGCTCTATTTCTACTTGCCAGTACCCAGACATCAGATCTAATGTCGAGAACCAGCTCATGCCCGACAGTGAATCAAGACTATCATCGATTCTTGGAAGAGGGTACGCATCCTTCTCAGTAACCGAATTCAGAGCTCTATAGTCCACACAAAATTGCTTCTTCCCATCTTTCTTGGCAACCAATACTACTGGAGCTGCCCAAGGGCTTACTGACGGTTCTATGACTCCCTTTTTCAACATATCTTCGACTTGTGTGTCAATCTCCTGCCGGAGATGAAATGGTAATCTTCTTGGTGGAACTCGAATCGGCGCGGCATTTCCCGTCTTGACAGAGTGTTTAATCAAATTTGTTCTACCCAAGTCGTCATCATCTTTTGCAAAAACTGTGCAAAATTTGTTCAACTGTGTACCGAGGGCAGCTGCCTGATCGGGTGTCAGATGACTGCTTGATCTCTCGAATAACTCCTGTAAATATACAGGGAGACTGCTGTTCGAATCCTTGGGGAACATTCGACATTCTGCGTCGCTAGTACTGCACTGGCTTGAACGCAACAAACACCAGCCTGCAAATTTACTAGCCGTATTGGCACCATTTCGTCTGTCGTTTTAACAACTGCTCGCGCGACGAGTATTTTCGTTTTATGACTAAACAACAATTGAGGCTCTAGTAGCGATTCTGTAGACAGCCTTCCACATCCAACATTCGCCATCCAACCTCGAGTGATAACTTCCCTCTCTGCCGGGATCCTGATGTTCTCAGCCAAAGTGATACGATGACAACCTAAAGATCATATATATATATATATATATATATATATATATATATATATATATATATATATATATATATATATATATATATATTTTTATATATATATTTATATATATATATATATATATATATATATATATATATATATATAGAGAGAGAGAGAGAGAGAGAGAGAGAGAGAGAGAGAGAGAGAAAGAGAGAGACAGACCGATCCGACGTAAGATGATTATATTGTTCAAGCAAAAAAAGATGCAAGGGTAAGTAAGCATCATACTTCTGGTGAGAAATTTACTGAAAGTCATTTGAAATTACATGGTATGAAACAAGACCTATGTGGATACTCAAAGCCACTCACGAGGCCAAGGTAAAAAATATCAGTTACGTATGTCAAAAGCAAGGGCATCGGGCACCTGAATGTCCACAACGTCAAAGAAGAGTAAACACTGATACCAAGAACTGTGAAACCGAGACTAGCTAAAAATTAACGTTTTGTGTGTCACATACAAGGACTTTAATTGGTCCTATGACTGTCCAGAACGCCAAAAGAAAGTTAAGAAAAATAACAAGGAGGAGAACGAAGAGAAACAGAACGAGGAAATTTGGGAACAAGGAGCTACTCTCTCAAAGAAATTAAAACAAAGATGCTGTCAAGAGATCGTTAGAGGTTTTGGAAAGTTACCCCCCCCCCCCACCCACCCACCCACCCAAAAAAACAAAAAAAACAATTGAACTTTATAAAATGACGTGTTTTCATATTTTCTGTAATTCCTGTTCACCAGAATTACCTAAAGTAAATTATGATCAAATGGTCTTGTTGTTTTATTTATTATTCTCCTCCTCTCAAATTATACCTATATATGTATATATTTGTTTGCTTTTATTAAGATAATGGAAGATTTTACCATACACCCACGTACCCCCTTTTTTTTTTTTAAATGGATGATTACTATCTTTTTTCTAAGATGAATGGATGGTACTGAAAAGAACCTTTTCAAATGGTCACCAAAAAATCACGGATTTCCTTCAATAGCAGTAACTGCAGTGTTCCTTCCTTTGTCCAATTCAAACTGCACTGCCTTGGTCGTTGTCTTTGTTTCTGTTGTTGTTGTTGTACTGACTGCAGCTTATGGTTTAGATTTTTTCTTGTTGTTGCGATGCAGGCCTTTCCCTCTTGGGCTTTGACAAAGACGGTTCATATAGAGCTCCCATCTCTTTTAGTTCAGACAGGATTTAATGTAATACTCACACGGTTTTCGAAACCAATCATTTCCATGTCTCATTCTGTTGATTTTTGAAAGTCATTGTTTTCATTTCTTGTTTTCTTTTCTCCTCCTGTTGTTGTTGTTGTTGTTGTTGTTTTAGAAAAGTCTATTCTTCCTCCTTTTGTCTTTGTACAAATGTCTGTAAGTTTTCTTCATGTTTCTCTATAAAATCATCGTATTCTAGCAATTATGCTGTTGGTGATATCTTAAATTTCTGCTATGAAACAAAATCGCAAAGAGTCATATCCGGTAAATCTGGCTGAACTAGTGCTACCATCGGCTGAGTAGTAGCAGTAGCGGTACTGTCGTTATTGGTATAAGGAACAACGACAGACCCGCCCCAACAAATAGTGTTAGTGTTCATTTCAGCCATGGTACTGTATTATATCGTACTATATAATACACATCGTTCTGTTCTTGTTGTAGTAGAAATTGTATTTTTCAACACAGATTGAGTCACACCACACGTAGATAGAAATCCCACTCTGACTGATTGAGCCAGACGCACTCTGATTGACTAAGCTAGAAAAGGATATACCAAGGATGGCAATATGCCAAAATTAATTTCAATCCCTTTTCTTTCTATATAAAGTGAGATTTGTCACCAGTCGTACCATCCATTGTTGACCACTGAAAGTACCACTGAGAGATATACACTACCTTGATGCATTAGGAGAGAGTGAAACTTCTTGCACAGCGTTGAGGAGGTGGATCTGATTCGAAACAGACGAAGAATGATCCAGAGAGGAGGGATCCATTTCAGGATGGTCCAAAAACCTACTACTAGATCCGCTTGAAGAGAAAAAAAAAACATAAAAAAGAACAAACAAAGGAAACAAAGAAAGAAAGAAAAAATCAGGAACAATATCATACTCCACTGTACCATACTCAACAATAACATAATCTACTGTACCATACTCAACAATATCATACTCCGCTGTTCCATACTCAACAATATCATATTCTACTGTACCATACTCAACAATATCATACTCTACTGAACCAAATCAACAATATTATACTCTACTGTACCATACTCAACAATATCATGCTCTACTGTAACATACTCAACAATATCATGCTCTACTGTACCGTACTCAACAATATCATACTCTACTGTACCATACTCAACAATATCATACTCTACTGTGCCATACTCAACAGTATCATACTCTACTGTATCATATTCAACAATATCATACTCTACTGTACCATAATCAACAATATCATACTCTACTGTACCATAATCAACAATATCATACTCTACTGTACCATACTCAATAATATCATAATCTACTGGACCATACTCAACAATATAATACTCCACTGTTCCATACTCAACAATATCATACTCGACTGTACCATACTCAACAGTATCCTACTATACTGTACCATACTCAATGATATCATAATCTACTGTACCATACTCAATAATATCATCTACTACTCTATGCGCAGTTGTGTGTTTGTTTGAAACAAAAGATTGCTATGAAAAAATATTATGCAACACCCCTATTTGTATGTGTGAATGTGTGTTTGTCTGAGAAAAAATATTATACCCTACCACCCTTTTGCATGTGCAATTGTGCGTTTTGTATGCATGTGCAATTGTGTGCTTGGATGAAGAAATATACCGTACCCTAGCCCTCTTTTGTATGTGCAGTTATGCGTTTGTATGTAGAAAAGAAGCTCATACCCTTTTGTGTGCGTCTACCAACATTTGTATGTGTGATTGTGTTTGTATGGAAAAAATAATACATTGCTGCCATTTGTATGTGTAAGTGTGTGTTTGTATGACAAGCAATAATTGGTATGAAAAATTAATATTATACTATAAATCCATTTTTGTATGTGTAAATTGTGTGTTTGTATGAAAAATGAATATTATACTATACATCCATTTTTGTATGTGTAAAGTGTGTGTTTGTATGTGTAAATTCTGTGTTTGTATGTGTAAGTGTGGGTTTGTATGTGTAAAGTGTGTGTTTGTATGCGTACAGTGTGTTTGTATGTGTACAGTGTGTTTGTATGTGTAAAGTGTGTTTGTATGTGTAAGTTGTGTGTTTGTATGTGTAAATTGTGTGTTTTTATCTGTAAATTGTGTTTGTATGTGTAAAGTGTGTGTTCGTATGTGTAAATTGAGTGTTTGTATGTGTAAATTGTGTTTGTATGTGTAAGTGTGTGTTTGTATGTGTAAAGTGTATGTTTGTATGTGTAAGTGTGTTTTGTACGTGAAATTGTGTGTTTGTATGAAACATTTTATACCTACCCATCGTTTGAATGTGTGCTTGTGTAAAAAAAAGGACCCACATCGGCCTTTATTTGTAAGTGTGTTTTTTTATGAAAAAAATATATTACATCCCCATTTATATCCGTGACTGTTTGTTGGTATGAAAAATATACCACACCCTACCCCGCTTTTTTAGGTAATTGTGTGTATTTGTATTTTTTATTTTAAAAATCATACTAGACCCCCAATTGTATTTTTGCTGTGTCGTAAAACACCAAACCAAGCATATTATCATGCAGAGGAAATGGAAACTAAGTGCCTTTTACAAGGACACACAGAGGCAACCGACCCGGGTTGGCATGGTAACGTACCCGCGACCCTTAGATTATGAGTCCGATGCTCTACCAACTGAGCTACCGCGGATCCCAGTAAAGAAATAGACAAATGCAGCAGCTTTAAATATCTAATCAATATTTATACATATCAAGGATTCACAGATACACACATGAGCGTGCGCACGCACGCACGCACACACACACACATAAGGCGCCGTTTTATTATTCAATATTTTTTATATCAAAAAGTAAATCTTTTATAAATTCGAATATTTAATATCAAAATATTTTGTTGATACCAAAAGTTAATTTTCAAAAATTAAGTTCGATCTAAAATATTCGAATTCATGATAACGAATATTTAAATTTATGATATTAAACATATAATATTGAATATCAAATATTGTGCATCATTTTTGTATCAAGAATTCAGTATATTTGTTGAGGACTGGAAAAATTATAAACCAATGACCGCTCCACTTCATTAAAACGCCATCTGGTGAGCCCTGCACTGCGTTGTGATTTACATAAATCTGATATTATCATATTACTGTCAATGTTATTTATCTGAAAGCAACGGTTTGCCACGAGAATAACCACTGTGCATTGTCTAAAATTTATTTTCGTCTCTGATTCTTATCCCGGTTGTCAGGCATCAAGAGTCAGCGGCATGACAAAGTACCGAATCCATCCAAACCGGAGCGAACAGAACCAGATCGGACAGATCCTGTCGGCAATGTCTGAGGCAATGTTATTCCATTGATTATGTATTGTACAGTAAACACCAATTCTAATCCTGGTTGGCAGGGCGGATCTGAGGGGGTGGCGTGAGGGGGTGGGGGTGGCGCGCAAAATCAACAAGAACGTTTCCTAGAGTAAGTTTTCTTTACAGTTAGATAGTTAAAATTATGTCCTGAAATCGCTTAAAATGCAGGAGCTACCTGGGTCCAAACAAGGGGTTCCATCCCACAGGCTCCCTTGCGATCTCATTTAGGTCCAAACAAGGGGTTCCATCCCACGGACTCCCTTGCGATCTCATTTAGGCCCAAACAAGGGGTTCCATCCCACAGACTCCCTTCCTGGGTCCAAACAAGGGGTTGCATCCCACAGACTCCCTTCCTGGGTCCAAACATGGGTTCCATCCCACAGTCTCCCTTGCGATCTCATTTAGGCCCAAACAAGGGGTTTCATCCCACAGACTCCCTTGCGATCTCATTTAGGCCCAAACAAGGGGTTCCATCCCACAGACTCCCTTGCGATCTCATTTAGGCCCGCACCCCTACGCCCAAACGATATTTCTGGATTCGCCACTTGTTTATCAGTAAACACTGTGATAAATCTGATCCTGGTTTGTCAGTTAGCACTATGGTAAGTTTGATCCTGGTTTGTCAGTGTATTCATTAACAAAGGATGGTAACTTGGTGGTAATATCGTTTCTTTGCTGTCTGAGTGAATGTCTCATCATTTTGTAGAGGCACGGTAGCCAGTTGATACTTTAAAACTTGATCCATTGCAACTTCAGTGAGATCACAATGATTGCTTGCTTTATGTATGAACAGGTTGATATTTTGCCATTGATGAAATCCGTACAAGTTGATAAACTCGTCAATCTATCTGGAACATTCTACACAAGAATGAATTTTGCCACTCATGAAATCCGTACAAGTTGATAAACTCGTCAATCGATCTGGAACATTCTACACGAGAATGAATTTTGCCACTGATAAAACCGTACAAGTTGATAAACTCGTCAATCGATCTGGAACATTCTACATGAAAATGGATTTATGGAGTTAGCCACTGCTTACTAACCAGATCATTTTCTTTTCTTCTGATTCATCTCTTAAAGTCAGCTTACACCGCTGTCACGGTTCTTAAATTTTCTGTCAATATGTCACACAAAGCGTTGAACAATGTATTTCAGAGTGTCTTTTGACTCTTGACAGGATATGATAAATTAAATTCTGAACGAGGGGACATACTTAAAACGCAAAAATAAACGTTCCTGGAATAAGGAAGCTTTAATTAACATTAAATCTATCATAAACTATTAAAAATATGAGCAAGAGAAACTACGCGTGTTCAAAGAAATAAAGAAGAATTATGTAAAGCAAATTTTTTATATGCTATTCAGTCAGTGGTTTATTCTTGTTCTTGTTTCGTAAAGACGTCAACAATATGAAGAAAAAAAATTAATTTAAAAAAATAAAATAAAAAAAAAACAGAACACGAGAATTGCCTACAAGACAGATGCATCATTCAATGTTTCAATGCAAATTATGCCGTAAGTACTTATGCGCATGAGGACTGACACGATTTCTCGGCAGAATAACAATTCTTTAGTATCACTGCCAAATTGCTTGTACTAGATGACAGTTTCTTGTGTGCCTAGAGGATTTTGATTTTTTTTTTTTTTTTAAATATTATGTACGGAATTGCATTGTAATGGAAACGTTCCATAAAACACCCAACTGATTGAAAAAACGTAATTTTATCTATAAATCAACCATTCAAGAGTAGATGGCTACCCTATTAGGATGTTTATACCTTCATGTTATTATACATCGCTAAGTCATTTGAAAAATTTGCTTTGATAGGCTTAATTTGCATTGAATTTTAATGGGCATAGATACATGTTGTGACCTTGAACTTTGATCCCCAGACCTTATGGCACACACATTGATCAACTACTATCTAATAGCAATTTTGCTCTGTAAAGTTTCAGTATGATTACATGTTTCAGTATGATTACAAGTTTCAGTATGATTACATGTTTCAGTATGATTACAAGTTTCAGTATGACTACATGTTTCAAACAGTTTTTAAGATTTTGGATATGGAATTTATTATCACATTACGGGTGACCTCTGATCTTTCTCAAACCCGTGAAGAGTACATTAAAATTACGGCTATCTGGCTTGTTTCGTAACCTTTCTGCCGTGATACCACTTAGCCCTTGTTGTACGAAGGGTACGGATATCGAGGCCAGATTTGGCACAGACCGCTAGCATAGAATATAAAATACCGTATGTACTCGCTTATAAGTCGGGTATAACATCAAACTGCACAGACCCTGATCTGCCGTTGCATAATGCGCCGACAGATCTGGGTCTATGCATTTTATAAGGAGCAATCAGTAGAACAAACAACGTAGACCCTGATCTGCTGGTGTATGATGTGACGTCAGATCATGGACTATGTTCTATGCAGTTGAGCTCAACTTATACGTGAGTACAGACGGTAATATCTTATTGTTAGTTCGGCCACATTTCTGAAAAAGATTCGTGTACCATATATGGCCACATTTCTGACAAAGATTCGTGTACCATATATGGCCACATTTCTGACAAAGATTCGTGTAGCATATATGGCTACATTTCTGACAAAGATTCGTGTACCATATATGGCTACATTTCTGACAAAGATTCGTGTACCATATATGGCTACATTTCTGACAAAGATTCGTGTACCATATATGGCTACATTTATGACAAAGATCAGTGTACTATATATGGTGAATAACAAACTCGACGGACATGTTTTAAATACTTTGCATTGACATGGATTTAATACATCCGACAATTGACTTCGTATTTGATTTCCAGTTGCAACAGTCATCCACTGAATGACAAGTGAAAGACGGACGGACACGGCACAGCAGTAGACGGAGTGCAATGACGGACCAGACCATGCCTAAGCTTGACGGTTTTTCGAACAAAGAAAGAACACAGACACTGAAAATTATTCAACGAAATTTATGAACTAATTAATATTAGTGGCTGACTCTATGTGGATACATTTTCGAGCAAAGATAAAGCGGTCAGAAATGCTATGAAGAGTAAATGCATCGTATAAAATATAGCTTATTCTCAAGTCATATAAAATGCATCTTGATCACATATGCTGAAAAAATACTGACATCGTAAATGCAATATTATATAAATATGAAAAAAAAGTCTAACCCTGCTTACATCCGAAGTTTTACTCTAACCCTGCTTACATCCGAAGTTTTACTCTAACCCTGCTTACACCTTAAGTTTTACTCTAACCGTGCATACATCCGAAGTTTGACTCTAACCCTGCTTAAATCCGAAGTTTAATTCTAACCCTGCTTACACCTGAAGTTTAACTCTAACCCTGCTTACACCTTAAGTTTAACTCTAACCCTGCTTACACATGAAGTTTAACTCTAACCCTGCTTACATCTAAAGTTTTACTCTAACCATGCTTACATTTCAAGTTTAACTCTAACCCTGCTTACATCTTAAGTTTTACTCTAACCCTGCTTACATCTAAAGTTTTACTCTAACCCTGCTTACATTTCAAGTTTTTCTCTAACCCTGCTTACATCTTAAGTTTTACTCTAACCCTGCCTGATTTTCTTTTACCTGTGTATGATTGTGAGACTTCGTCTAACCCTGTTCTTGATGTAAATGCAATGCGACGAATCCTTGAATATTCTTGAAAATTCAAACAAATCGTCACTGTACAATCATAAGAAAGTATTTATGAAATCAGGGATGTATTGGACCTATCCAAATTAATATACAATTAAGAATGGATTCGTTTTAACGAGGCAGTGAGTTCTGATGTAACGGATTGCCTCCAGTCCTTTTCTTCAACTGAATGAAATCTATTTTCGGGTTTTTGCTTTATTTTGCAAAAATAATGTAGAATATGTTCAAGCAAAAAGAAATGTTTTATCATATAAACATGCTTTCTTTAACCAAAAAGGAATGACTAAATATATGTGAAACAGGAAAACGTGCATTTCTATGTGTTTACAGTTTTGGCCCTGTTTATAACACTGACATTTTCATAATCTTTGCTAACTTTAAATTATTCTGTATCATATGAAATCAAACTTCAAATTTCCAACAAGTATGTGCATTAAACAACAAATGCATGTAAATGCAATGAACAAATTATGCTCGTTAACTGGCACTGTAGATCCAATAAGGTGTACATCAATTAGACGCATTTATGTATTAAACAAGGTATGCAGTCTCAAAATAAAAATAAAAAACCCTGAAAAAATGTTCTTATCACACATGTTAATTCAACCAAGTCATGTCATGCATGCAATTGTTTTCTTACAAAAGTTACGGCTCATTTTGTACCTAATCCTTGTTAGTGTGCTTGGGATAAAATCACGCAAACACTGAACAAGAAATCAAACTTATGGAGAAAAGCTGAAACGGTTTAAAAACTTTCGATGTTTGTGCACAAAGTCAATGTACCAATCCAAAAGTGTATGTCGTGACAGGTGATGATCCTGATTTTCACCCCTGACAGGAATCAACGATGGCTTTTCTCATGGTTAATTTTTGGCATCTAAGAAAAGAAAAGCCATCAAAAAGTCCAGACATTTTTTTAAATAATAAAAACAGTCCAGATTTGATGAAAGTATCGGATGATGTTATCTGATGAAAATAAAGTTTTGTTTAAATCTTCAAGCCAGAGTGGAAGAGAATGCAGTTGAGAGCTCCAAAGGTAGCACTTACAGTAAAACTCAAAGTGCCGTAATGCAGTGAATGATTGTAACAAATGTGTCACGTTACCGAGATAATGTCTAATGTCAATATCACTCCACAAAAAAAAAAAAAAAAAAAGCGTTACGATATCGATTCTCGGCCCACTAGGTGGCTACATATTGTCAAACGGTCTATCTTCAATATGACGTCATAGTAAATGATATCTAAACAGTGTGTTTATCGTCAATGTCAGCTAGCTATATTGAAAAGAGTCTAAATTGTTTATTCTAAGTAATCCAAATGTTAGTGGGTGTTTTTAACAAAGTACGGTGTAAGATTAATACGTCATTAAATTGTCTACCGTGAACACTATGCAAGATACATATGTAGTAAAAAGTTTAAAACTAAACAAATTGGCCCAAAAAATCCCAATTAAAAACATGGTCTTTTTCTACTTTGCCACAATTAGTATATAAACAAGTGTGTAAAAAGATGACATAATTAACATGTGTTGTAAGAATAAAAAGATATATTCTAGCAAGAATTCACACATAACAAATGTGGCTGCATTCAACAAGTGATTTGTATCATATCAAATACGTCCACACGTATATATCAGCACTGGACACGTTACTTCCCCTCCCCTTGGAAAAAAGTATTTGCGTTTTAGTAAATTTAGGCTACGTTTGGGTGTACATTTTAAAAATCAGATGTTTCAACCATACAAAGATCCTGTTGAAGCTCCTAATATTTGATATCTCAAGTCAACAAACATAGATTAATTAAATAAAACAAGTATCTACCCATAATTGTATAACTGACGTCATCTCCAGTGACAACCAATCAGACTACTCTGTCATAAAACGTCATCAACATTTCGAATAATACATGTTACACCAGATTTTAAAATCTAACTAGAGTTGCACAAATGCAGCATTTTGATTGGTCAGAATAATTTTGAGTAAGATTTAGAGTCGAGTAAAGTGTTATGATTGTGGGGTGTAAATTCATTCGTTCATTTAAAGAAGTCATTTAGTCGGTGTTCATCCGAGGTTGCTTATTTTCAGTAATAGTTCTACAATCACTGAGCAGAACTATTGACAGAAGATGTCTAACATAAATGCCTGATAACTCCCCCACACAATATTCTGAGCTTTATTTGCAATAAATAATAAAAAATCCGATATTACTGATATGTATAATTTTTACACGCGACTATGGATTAGCATCGAATGTTTTCACCTACCGAAATTTAATCTCTCACCCGTACGTCAAATTCATGTATACATTTACCCCGTTTAACAATGGTGTTTACTGGATTTTTTTTTTTTTTTTTTTTTTTTTTTGCTTGTCAGCTGAATTGTAGAATTGATGCATTATCTGCTGTTGCTTGGAAACAAAGATTCCTATATGTACCCATCAGGGGTTCATCTTTTGGAGTAAATTCTCAGTGTATTTCTCCTCCAAACACATCTTTTATGGTATTCAAACACATTTTTACGGTATTCAAACCATCGGGCACCCGACTGGTTAGACAAATAAAACACAAGCATGCTTGGTCGAATGAGGAAAGGTCAATCAAAGGTCAATCAATTTACTTAATCGGACAATGTAAAAAAAAAGAATAGACACCGAAATTTCAAATACAAATACAACTAGAGCACAACGTGAAAATAACATAAGTGATTAATAAATGCATTATTGTGAAATTACAATATATAACAAACACTAAATAAAAGTTATTGAACTAAATATTTAAGTAAAGTTTCATGACCAGCTACCTTCAGTTTAAATGCATAATTGATTATGAATGCGTTAAGTTTATATGACTTAGCATTATTATACAGAATGTGCCAAAAGGTTTAATATATATATATATATATATATATATATATATATATATATATATATATATATTTATATACATATATACATATATATATATATATATATATCGTGCAGTGACCAACAAAACTGTCATTAACAATGCATATTTTAAACTAAATTATATACAGTTAGATATGACTTACGAAATGATCATATAATACTTTTGAAATGACTTAGTGCTATGATCAGTCTAATCTGAGGCACGAGGCATATTGTAACAAATTTAATAACAAAGGGAAACTTTATATAATATAGCATAACATCTCACTTTAGAAAACTACCAATATTAGTTAAATGCATATTCAAACTTAACTTCTCTAGACATGACAACGGTCAGCAACAAGGAAAGAATACTATTGTGGGACTATGTACATGAAATAATCAAACAACAAAGCATTCCTCGAGTGTATGGTGCAAAAACTGCAGAGAAACAACCTCATTGCACTATTGGCTATGTTTCTATGTATATACTGTGAATAGGACTTGCCCAGGAGAAACATTAATATATCAACTTTAAGACAATTTTGATTTTAGTAAAATAACGTGCTACAAAGGCAACATAAACTTCGTTTATTGTTTCCTCAAGGAACAGCAGCTTATTTGTAAACCTTATCCAATAACCATATTATTAAATGCACCAACGTATGCTTGAAGGCAATATGATCTGCAAGTGAAAAAAAAATTAAGCATCGTTGCGAATAGTCTTTTGAATTGATGTTAATGGCCCTTACTTCATGCCTTGTTTCTTCCAATATATATAATTGCGGATATCAGCACACTGATTTATTTATTACACTGCCCGCTGGACACAAAATTCTTCATTTTAGCGCGCGTGTTTGTGTGTATGTGTGTGTGTGTGCGCGCGCGCGTTATTTATTCTTTTTTGTTGTTAATGTCTAAACCGAACTGTCCATACCGCAGTCTGTTTACTAGCAAGTTAAAACCTCACCGTATTTGTTTGACTTATATCAAGATCCAGTGATGTGCTCTGCATAATTGTGAGCTGCTTTATCTTTCTTTTAGATCACCAGATAGCTGACCTTCTACATAACTACATAACTACACATGTCTTGGACCTGGCATTGAGGTACATCAGAGTATCCGAGTTGGGTCGAACCTTTGGGGCCGGCTTGATGTTCTTGAGAAGTACTTGATCTCTAGGTCCTAGACTCAAGGCAGAAGGTGGTCTGGAATAGATAGAACATGTCTCTTTCTCCGTTTTGTCCCATGCCCTAGAGTGCCTTCCCTCATTTTCATCTGTCGCATCCAGTTGTCGACTCTTGAGGGATTTGATTATATTCCCGGATTCCTCGTCTGAGTCAGACGGATCCATCAGAACATAGGATACCACGAGACCATCAGCGCAGCCTACCACGATGGTTCTTTGATCCCTACAGAGCTTGACATGACAAATTTGCGAGTGGACCTCGCATGTCCCTATAATTTCCCCATCTTTTACACGCATAGCATTAATTTGACTACCTTTGTAGTACACTACCACAGCTCCACTGAGAGCGACCAGACAAGGAGGGACGCCTGGGTTCGGCAGTGTCTTTACGTAGCCAGAGCGGATGATGTCAAAGATCTTGTAGCCAGGGTCAATGCAGAAAGAGCTCTCTGCGTATACCAACCTATTAAGGGGTAAATGTGGCGAAACGAAAGGTTCACACAGCAAAGTGATAGTACCTGTATTGATATCTAGATGGATAAGCCCCAAACTGCTCATGATCACATTGACGTCGTTCGATGGTATTGTGAACTTTTCATAAATGACCCGTATACAGCTGGAATGACTGGAGATTGGGTTCAGGTCAAGGATTGTCGTGATTTCCACTGCTTCTCTGAAACTCTCTGGAGTGTAGTAGGAAACCTTCATATCATCTTCCATCGAAAAGGCGCATATTGTCGGCGTGTCGAAGAAAGCCTCAGACTCGACATAGTCTTGTGCTGTAAGAACGATCAAGAATTTGTCATCCCCTGTAAGGAAAGGTGTGCTAAGTACGTACTTCAAAGCCAATGGGTGGGTTTTTTCTTGAAGAGAGTTGGCAGTAAAACTAAAGCAGTGAATATAGAACGGCGCCTTGAACAAAAGTTCTTCTTGGGCGACAAATAATATGAAATCATCAACATTGGGTGACACGCAAAAGCCAGTTGTGTTTCCGAGTTCTTTGATGATCTTGCGTTCCTCCATGTTCCAGATTTTAACCGCAGTGTTTTTCTTTCTAACCTCTGTAGACACAAAAACGTAGTTTCCACTTGGAGTAATGGCAAAATCATGTACAGGAGAGTCATGGGTCAGGAGATCCAGCATAACTCCATTACTCATATTGATAACTCCAATTTCATCACTGTCTCTGCATTTGATGTAGGTCATGGAAATGTCTTTTGTGAGCTTTATATCATCAACAGGCCCAGTTAACTTGTCTAACATGCTGACCTGATTCACAGCTTCATCAATGTTCCACACCTGAATGTCCCTTGATCCTTGTAAATGTGTAATGATTTGGTTCCTCTGCTGTGACACCAGTAGTTCTGTGATGATGCCAACTGGTGCTTGGATCGTTGTTATGAGGCTGTTCGTGGAAATCTGCCACAGGTAAATGTTTCGAAATATTGTTCCTATGACGAAATTTCCATCCCTTGAAAATTCGGCATGTGTGAAGTAGAGATCAGTATAATGACTCTTTGGTAACTTAAACTCTTTTGGCACATCGGGTGGTCGACAGAATTTGGCACATACTTTTTCGTTGAAGCGGTTATAAACCAAAATGTTGTTCTTCCCTTGGATAAGAACGAGGTCGTCTTTTGGTGAAACCCTAAGGCTTACGATCTTGTCATCTGGCATATCTTGTTCCAGGACCGTTTTGTAGGCCATCTCAACAACACCTCGGTGGATATGCATAACTAGAAGCTTTGCCTCCTTGTCATTGGCAACAAATGTCCTGAAACCATCTTTAGTGAAGGCCAGTGCAGTGGGATGATATCCGACAGACAGGGTACATACGTGCTCTAAAGAATGCATGTCATAAGTGAGAAGGAACTCATTGGAATTACAGTACACATAACGTCCACCTGGAGTGATTTCGCACACAGTACACCGTCCATCTAATCCAATAATTTGTAGGAACTGACATGTTGTGAGATCTGCGATACAAAGGTAACTGGTCTCAGTGGTGACAATCACCGCAAGCCTTTCGTCCGTAATGCTCACCGCCCCCATTTTGTACTTCTCTTTTGGTTTCAAATCGATGTGATTCATGACGATAAGCTGTCCGACGTACGCACCAGTGTCTGCTTTATGTACCTTAATGGATTTTTCCGTCACATGGTCGATAATGATGAACAATTTCCCACTTGGAGTAACAAAAAGCTGACCATTCGATGCAAAGACACTCCTTTTCATCTCACCAGTAGTGACATCAAAGACATAGATGTAGGAGCTCTCTCTTTCTTTTACCATGAGATATCTGTCTTCGTTGTTTAGACTGTAGAACTGGCCAACGATGAGTGAAATAAGCGTGTACTGGAGTGAGCTCCCGGGGACTTGGAAGTATGGAAAATTCGGAGTGAATGCACAGTGTTTACGTCCGTCAGTGTCACATTGCTGGACAAGAGCTCGAATGTTGGGGTGTGATTTGTAGTACGGCAACAAATGACCAGCTATTTCTGGAGCAAGATTATTGATGTTATTCTGAATCGTCGGTTCAGCTACGCGTAGAGCTTCTTCGACAAGCGTTGCCTCTTCTCCCGGATTGAGTGCAAAGTCAGCCATGATATGTGTCAGGGAGAGTGCTTTAATTTTGTTGTACAGCCATTCGTAGTTGAATAGTACAAGACTGTTTAATTCTTTCAATCGGCCAGCCAGGTAGAGGTGCCTGGGAACCTGGTCGTACTTTCTTTTGTTGAACCTGGTATGTCCATCGGCACTTTCAAAGGAAAGTGGCTGAGACGCCACTAACCTGTTCGCTCCCTTGTCAGACACCCCATCGGGTTTCGCTCTTCCTGCCCATGTTCCTAGGAAGTAGTCGGCCAGCATTGAATGAAGGGTTTTGACAATTTCTTCGTTCTTGAGATACCTCTCATTGATGACATTCAGGAACTCATCATGAGCCCAAAAATAAACAGTCACTCCATCTGCTTCTCTGTGAAGAAGGAAATGCTCAATATCACTTTTTATCCTCAGCCATCTGATGCAAGGAACTCTTTTCACGGTCGCCTTTCGATCACCATATATTTCCTTCATCACGGCATCATCCATGGAAAGAAGATCTTCCATTTCACAGTCGCTCAACCCGGTGACAGATGCAACAAGATACCCCATGGATTGCGACACAACGAGGGAGCCATATTTGTCTTCCAGCAGGTCAAACAGTTTATGTATTGCTTCTGAAACAGTTGTTGGTAAAGAAGCTCCGTTTATTTCAGCAAAAGAGCACAAACTCCGAGCTGCATCTGCAACCAATTGCACATACATGGGCATGGAACATTTCTGAAAAGCATTCATGAAAATTTGTCTCTGCTTATCTGTCACTTGACGCCCATAGCATCCAAGTAAGTATTGGAAATAATTGCTCGCCTCGTCTCGAGATAACTGTGTCAAGCTGACATAGGAAGATGCCTTTTCAATCACTTCTTCGTGAAGCCTCTGCAAAATCTGGTGTTGTTCGGGGTGGGTGGTGACAATAATCCGCACATTCTTCTTCAGTTGTTTTGGCAACCACGATAGAAAATGTGCATTATGTTCTTGTTGCAGTTTGTGTATTGCATCAAGGCAGATGACAACATTTCTTCTTGATGAAATAGATTCCAAAAGATCGTGAAAAAACTTCTGCAAATCCTTGAAGTCGAACGGGATATCATACGGATTTCGACCCAAAGCATAGAGCAGTTGAACACAAACGGCCATGATGATTTGCTTGATGTCACAGCTTTTGGGAGTGTAGGCCACAAAACGAATGATGCATATGGAATTTCCACCACATACTTCAGCTATCTGAAAAAGTACAAAGAAATGTATTGTATTATTGCATTGTATTTTTTTTTTTAAAAAGTGACTCAGTCAAGTATCCAATGATAATTTCAAAAGTATACATGTAAAAAACCGAATAAATAAATTGCACGAGCCAAAGATAGGTTTCCATTAATTTTTACTTTTTGTTTAATTTGATTGGACTTTTTTTTTAGTTACCTTCGTTTTCTTTTGCAGAATAGTTAAGATATGTTTCACAGAGAGGAAATCATGAAAAAAATAAAAATGTACAATATCTTTTATGAATCAGCCAATTTATGATGGAAAAATAGTGGAGTTTCTACTCTATTATGTAGTATTATGAACTGTTTCGATCAGAACAAATGACGTCATAACCAGCAAGGCTCATTTCGTATATGGATTGCAGAATTGTGATTTGAGGAATCTTCCAAAGATGAAACAAAAAAGCATCAAAAATTAATTGCAAGGAAATTTCCAGCATAGTCTAATTTTATATAAACTTTTACCATTCTACTACTCTGTTATTAAGTGGTTAAGACTTCTTATTGTCACTGTGAACCACTGCACTACCTTATCACAATCACTGCTGTCACTAGGAAAAATTGCTCACAAACACAGTTTAGTGAGTCCCAAATGATGTCCCTAATGTCGTTGTGGTTTTTGGAAACATCCAAGACGAGCTAAAAACACAGCCCGATACCTTGGCCAAGGGATGGTGTATATAAATAAAACACAACAATAGAAAGCAAAGGGTTTACGAGGGTTGTACTAGAAAAGATTGTACGCTGATTGATTTCCGAGATATTTTTGTTTAGAGAAGAGTTGATGTTTCATGATATGGTGCTCTAGAGATTATAAGTTTACTCACATCAAAAGCCATTTTTGAGAGAAGCGTTGATTTTCCGGATCCAGATGGCCCAAACAGTACAAGAGGGGTGTCCAGGACTCCTTTGAGGTAGTTCCTTACTTTATCCACATACTCTGTCATCCCATAGAAGTTCGCTGCCTTTCTCTTGCATCGCAGCCAGTGCTGTAGTGCCTCTTCATATATTTCTGGTTCAGTCTCAAATTTCATTCTGGATACGGTTTGATCGATTAGCTTCTTGAGAACCTCGAAAGTTTCGGAGCAGAGTTGGTTCAGGTACCTATCATGTAGAACCGGGTTTATCACATCATCGTATCGCCATAGGACTTCGTATTCTTTGGTATTGTTTTCAGACATGATTCCTCTTGCTCTGGTTTTTAGTTGTTTTAACTTTGCTGCAGCTGCTTGGTCGATTTCTAGTCTTTCCTGCTTCTCGTTGTAAAAGATTTCAGCGAAATTCGGGGCTTGCGGGTCATCGACGTAGTTTTTCAGGTCTACGATAGTGCGCATGAGAAGCACACAACGGTTGCGTGGATTGTCAGCTTCCTCCGTGCCACGTTGTATCTCAATTTCTTGTTCTGCGAAGAGATACAGAAATACTTCAGATGGACAACAAGTACAAGACAATACACAGCATGCACAATTTCAATCTGTGTTTCAAATATATTTGATTGTAGGTATTCTAACATTAGTAGACTTGAATATCCTGATATCCTCAAACTGTTTCTCTCCTGAAACATTTATAGGCTATGGAAGCAAGAAAAGCAAACACGTATCTATTAGGTGTGCATGAAATATACCAAACAGTGATGGCTACTCATAAAAAACAGAAAAAAATATTCATTCTATCAAAAGATGTAATTTAAAATGCCGATGAAATACCAAAGGAGAATCATCAATTTAATTATCTTTTCTTGTGCGGTTTTGAAACAGCAATGCAAGTTCAGGAACGTAACATCAAATTGGACATTTAAAAAAATGCATTTTGTACTTGCACTTTTTGTATCTTGCTAATGAAACTATATTGTGGTTTGTGACCTTCGCGATTTGAAAAACGTTTTCCGTATCATCCTCTTAGCCTAGTCTGCTCACACGTTCTATCCCAATCACAAAAAAATGCTCACAAATATACATATAATGAAAGAGTTACATCATTTACTTTGGTACTGACCTGACATGAAGTATTTTTGTTTGGTATCACCATCTATGAGGCCCTCAAAATAGCTCAGTTCCGCTCCTCTACATAACAAACGTCGCAACTCTTTTTCTGCCTCCAACCACTGATTCAGGGCATTGGAACGCTTTGTTTTGTCTGCCTATTAATAAAGAGATAAACTTTGAGTCGACATTTACACAAGAAAATGCAAGTGAACAACTACCACAAGATCAAGCGCTGTCAAATGCAACATATTCTCGGCAACAACAAAAAAGACCATGGTTTATTTAATAATTTCTTTTCAAATATGGAGCAATACATCAGAAAACATCAAACTGTCAATCATTTTCTTTTTAAGCACAACGCTAGGAATCAGCAGCATCCATCATTTAATTTTACTTTTTGTTGTACTAAAGCACTACATGTATTATTATCCCAATATTGTCTAGAGTGACTCATCTCGTTTGTCAACGTCATCTTCGGTGCTTTGGATTCAAGCTACGACTATAACAGGCTGACCACATTTAAAGATTTTTACGCATTATGCTGATTTTTCGTCACTGTTGCAGAAATGCAAACAAAAAATACAGAATTGATGATTTTTTTTTGCATTCTTAAACTTAATATTTCTTTTGAGATCTTTAGCTTCGTTTTCTTTTCAAAATTTCTTTAGTAACAAGAAATATTTTTAGCCGATGGATGCATTATCGATAAATACAAATTGTAAGTATCTAGATTTTCTGTGAGTAAATATATCCTGCTGTTACTAGGCAACTCATATTTTCTATTATAATGTTCTCGTCCAGAGGTAAGAGAATATTAAAAATCAAAATTAAAATTACCAGATCAGCAAATCTTGGAGTCTTTTAAAATAAAATTTAAAAATGTACTGCACAACAGACTAATTTCTTGATTATAAATAAATTAAAATGTACTAAACAAGACAAGGACCCTTACTGCAAGAAGTGTACGGAAACTCTTGTGCCAAAGGAACATCGAGGTGCCCCTCTGTGACAACACCAAACGAGAACTCGAGTATATTTGAAATTGTACTACTTCAATAAATACATTTGATAAAATGCTAAAATTGTGGTACTGAGAAATTTGACAAAACTGAACGAAGGAACACCAGATACTAGCGTCAGTATCGCGCCTACGTTTCACGCTATTTTTCCATCTGTTCATTAGAGGCTATAGGCTGGTTTACATTCTGCACAAAAAACCCTACTTAAACCATTTTACATGGCAATTAATTCTAGCATGATCTATTGCATCAGACAGATCACAGGATGCAGATCATATGAGCAGTCAACTTATAAAGGAATCTGTATGAGTTTAGAGGAGTTTCAAAGTAAAATTCGTAAGCACTCCAACATTTTAAGTTATTATAATGTATTTGTCAACGAAATGGGATCGTATTTGCTGAGAATGGAATAGAATTATTGGAATTTCTGAATCTATGTTCTTCTCTTGCCTTTAGTGCTGACCTATATTTGTATAGTCTTTGTGCCTATTGTCAATTAATAAAGTGTTTATAGCTGTTCCGCTTTAATATCATAGTTGAGAAAGGAGAACAGTGATTTATTTACTAAACGCAATACTAGAGCACATAAAGATGCAATAGAGTACTGAATATTTTACGACGTGGTGGTAGAAACTTCTAGAAATTGACAGTGACGTCACAACATCATAAAACGGTTACGAAATACCGCAAATCTGTTTACAGGAAATATCAGTCATTCACTGACAAACCAGTTGTATGTAATATGAAGCAACATTGGTTTGGTACAGAATAGGGAGAGAAACATTTGACCAGTCTTTCGCTTGGTAAACACGAGTTGAGGATAATTAGAAAAGGATGATATTTACATAACGTAGATAATTCAAGTCACAAACTAAAACTAATTAATTTTAGTTTTCATGTGTCATTATGCTCTTGAGCTATGCCTACATGAACACCTGGTCATAACGTGCATCTGTTTATAGTGAGCACATGCTCATAATGGACAACAGATGGTGAATATGAGTGCAAAAATGATTGACATAAAATGCAAATTATTTTTTCACTGCGTTCATGTTTTTTCGTGCACTGATAACAATTATACTTTTTAGTATTGTTGTCTTCCATACAAATGAATACAGTATTCACTTTTTCTTTCTAGCACACATGCAAAATAGTTAAAATACACAAAGATACTTGTACTTCAATAAATAAAAATAATTAAATATATATTAAATTATATTTCTACTTAAAGAAAATCAATGTAAACTGCAAAAATTGAACGAAAAAGCCTGTGCAAAACACAACACAAAGCGTGAAGACTTCGATACACCATGAACCAATACCAAAACAAGTGAGAAAAAAACCCCCAGCACATTTAATAGTTCTTCCAACTATAACGCGTATGAATAGACACGTTTTAAACAGAATTATTGCTAAAAGACTTTTTGATTCATTTGACAGAAATGTCAATGAGTATAGGTTTTACCGGGGCAACAATCAAGATTTGTATGAATTTTTCAATGACATTCAAAAATATTTGGAGAAGATAATCATTAAAACAAATTACACACTTTGGTTCAGTGAAAGCTCAATTAGACTAAATGATCACACTTATCAAACGACCCACCCAGGACAGGAAAAAAAGTTTAATATACAAACTTTTAGTACAGAATAAGGTCTCTAAATATATTAAACAGAGGCGAACGTTTATTCGACACTTTGCACAGCAGATTAAGATTGGAAATAAGCGAACGTAGAATATGGATGTTTTACAGGACATACTATTTAATAAGTATATATATATATATATATATATATATATATATATATATATATATATATATATATATATATATATATATAAACCGCTCAGATAAAGTTCATATACATATTAGTCTGAATGGGTGAAGACCAAAAAGGCTGTATAAACGTGAAGCATAAAGACATTAGGTGTTTCTACTATGCTCTGGAATCTGTGTTAAATACACCAAGTGATCATGTAGATAGACCATCAAAATATAACTTGGATAGATACAATCACTGGTTTAAACGATGCCCGGTAAAATAAATGACATTAACAATTTGAAAATGAATTTGATACATCTGTAAATGTGTATGAAATAGTTTATCCATTTTACTCTAAAGCTGCCAGAGTAGTTAAAATAAAAAGATAAAGACATGTTGACATATTAATCATATTTAAAGCTGATGACCCTAATAACAACAAAGATACATTCCGTTGGAATAAATGATTGTTCAAGATTAGTATCATCACAGATAAGAAGACATGGAAAAAGAAACTTCGTAAACAAAACATGCTTGAATTTATTTATAATCAATAGATATAATGCCTGAAGAAGGTTTAGTTGTAAAATGTATCAACGTCAATTAAACGTTCTGTGTGTTATTTATTATGATTCTGAAAGCATCACAGTATCGAAGGACCGGAGTATGCCAAAGGCACACGAACACTCCATGTCTCTAGCACGGACAAAAAGTATGTAGTACTATCCTTGATAATCGAAACAGCCAAACACATTGCATCAGGGTTTTGTATGTACCTTAAATCAATTCACTAGAGATATATAGAGGATATCTAGGTTTTTTGAGTAGATATTAGAAAATATTTTACGAGTGAAGTAGAAACATTGCATTGTTACGAGCAGCTAATCCAGAGTGACAATACAAAATGTTCCACTTCACGAAGAAAAATATTTCTTTATATCTACCCCCCCCCCCCCCCGTAGATTTTCTTTATATTATATATTTTAAGGCAAACGGCGTCGATTTGCATGGATTGTTTTCTCCATTCTGTGCCAATGCTATTAACGGCTGCATTTTCATCATCGATTAAAAGAAGTTCCGAAATTTTACAATAATATTAGGACAGCGACTTATTACAAATGTAGCTTGTACATATAATGCTTCAATTTGTGTATTTTGTCAAATTAAGGACCGGTTTCATGCAAAAATAATTAGGTTTTTATTTTGTAAACACATTTCATGCGCCGATTGATACAGTGAACATTGTTGGGGTGGAGATACAGTAGAACTATCATAGAGTGGTCGTGTCCGACAGACTTCAGAGCGTTGCATCTTTAAACAAAAGATTTCAATGATTGTGAGTTTACTTATAAGGATTTTGGTTCTTCATTATGTTCAATTCTGCATTCAAACGTGAATTGTATTGCCTTGGCATGATTGTAGTCTAGGTCTGTAGCAGACTCTGCACCCAAATTTCGATTGTCACTTGATTTTGGTTTGCAATCAATACTTATCTATCCCCGATTTCTGCATCGTTTTCAAACATGATTATGATTGTGATTACAATTAAAATCACTACTTATACAATTTTATTACTATATTTAATCAAGAGTTTTCCCTAAAAACTTGTATCGTTTGTCGTAGAGTGTATACGATACTGTATGGTTGACAATGTATATCGAATATAAACAGGTCATGTAAGTTCAGTCACTTGCAATTTGCACGATTCATGTGGAAAACTACTTTAGAAAAGTTAATGAACGAAGCCTACTTTTGTGTTGTTTGGAGTTTGTTTTAGGCATTTTTTATGGTACCTCCCATTGATTACACAAATGTATACTAGAAAGTCCACAATCTTGAAAAAGAAAAATGAAAAAGGCCTAAATGTGGAAATACAAGTTTGAATAACATACATCAGGGCATATATACTTCGTAAATGGGAAAAGAAAGTAGTTCTAAAAGTGATATCGCCATTTTGACTATAAAGGTGGCATCACCACAAGGGTACAAAACTAACTGTATCAAAACTATTATTTACATTGAAAAACAAAGAGAAATACGTTATTGACTTAATAAACGTAAAGATTTACTATGTTGAGACAGAAAACATTTCCAGTGACCTGAAAGATAACATCAAATTCTATGACAACAGTGACCATCGAAAAGATAATATATTTGATGCCCCACAAATGAATAAGAAAGTTCCTGTTCTTTTTATGGACGAGTGAAACGGTGGCCCACTAGAGCTTTTAGTGTTATGAAAAGAACGTTTGCAAAGGAATAAGAAAAATGTGTAATAAAAAGAATTTGAAATTCGAAATGTAAATAGAATGATTATTCAATCGCAAGGAAAATGACCAGGAAATGAATTTACTTAGGTCATACAATCACAATATATATACCATCGAAATGAACAACACATCATTGTCTATGTATGACGACTAGCATTTATTGGTCGACAACGTAAGCATATTGCCTTACGGACACGTAAGCATGCCAGGGCAATGTGTACATATAGTGCACGCACTTTATACCCAAAAGGTTACTCAAGTCTCATTAAAAGCTTTTTTCTTCTGTTTTAGAGTTTTTACAATTTCTCGTTTTATTTGATATGGAACAACATAGTTGCTTTAAGCAGAATTTCCATTGCCTTTTTGTCCTTTCTGCAGCAGACGACTAAAAACCTAACATTCTCACGTAGGTCCTTTATAACAGAGTTGCACGTTTGTACGATCACTCATAAAGAGATTTCAAAATTTCTACCACTAAAAGCCAGTTTGGTTAGATTAGCTGCTTTCTTGTTTATATTACCAATGTTCTCGTAGTCAACAATCAGAAAACAAAGTAATTAATCTTGACAGGAATCAACCAGTATATATAAGCATTAATCTAATTTATCTTAGGGATCTATCACAATCGCAATTTCATCTCCTAGTAACCACTTTCTAGTGTAAGTCTTGCTAAACAGAAAGATTAACAGATTATCACGATGCAATTGAAAAAAGTTTCTGTATTCGGTTTTTAACAAATTTAGTGCAAGCATAGTCTTTACAGATTATCATGCTATAAGGCTGCTCCAATTACATATATCTGTAAGTAAAAGCTTTGGTTTACACATGCGTGTAGCATAGCTATGTGATCTATACATGCCGTACACTGAATCCGTGCTACGCATCTAAACTGAAGAATATTTCTCTGAGCATCAGACACAAAATTATAATCATTTTGTAAGCATAAATATTTTATTTTCTGCTGATATGCAGGTGGATACTTTATTGGATACTTTATTGAACGTTAGCTAGTTTAAGACCATTACCATGCAATCTATTATCATGCGCACTTCTTAAATCAAGCCCGATGCAACGTTTGTCAGCGTAAACTTTTTAACACTTGTGTTACTAATTTATTTGTGTTTTTGTTGTTGATCAAAGAAATGCTTTATGGCTTCTGTAAATGCTCTCTCCATCAAAAACACTTAGAATAAACCATGTTTAGCAGACATTCTATTGTTACTAAGAGTTTCTTCTATTGCTGAGTTGCAAAACCTTTAAGGATCACCTTCTCCACTTTGTTGCACACAATGAAGACACCATTCAAGCTCAATCTAGAAGAATCAAGTGTTAGATTTGTTGAGGTTGTATTAGCTGCTATGTCAATAATTCGCCCCCTGGACTGATTGTGCAATTGATTCCAAAGTAATCCTATGGTACTTAAACAACTGTTTTATAATTTGCAGTCCTGATTACCACCTTCTATCACTTCAGAGGCTTTTGTAAGTGTTATATTAAAACTGAAATCGTGAGAAAGAGCACAAGGATACAGAGGACAATGATCTTTAAGTGAAGTGGTATTTTAAACCTTTTTCACAGACCGCAAACTGTCTAGTAACTTTTTCAGTTTATCATTCACAATACCATGTTCAATCCTATTTGTTCTAACCGAATCAGGTAACCACACACATGTGGATATCATGAAAAATATTGTAATCATTCAAATTGAAAAGATCATTGCTTCCGTCGAATATAGTGATATTTTTCACAAATATCGTACCCAAAGTTTATCACTGCATTGTTAGCATCTTCTTTTACTTTCATGTCCAATGACACCATAAACTACCTGGTACAATACATATATTCTGTTCTAGCTTTGGAATTGCTTTCTGTAAGGTTTGTTCAGGTTTAATGTTGCTCAACGTGTATGTGATAAAATGGGATGCTGGCTTAGATATTTAACTCCTTGTGACATTTTTCTGCTTTTGGGGAGTTATGTATTTACCGTACGGTTTCATTTTATTTTTTGATATAACAGATAATAATAAAATGTTGTGTTTACATCATTTAGTGTGCTGTACAAGCACAAACAAAGATTACAAGTTTTACATTATTTTCTGGGTGAGCATATGTGTCAGGTTGAGTAGATGCTTATAGCGCAAAAACATCGAGGTTGTTAAAGTCTGTGTCACCAAACCTTGTTCTCTCAATCATTCATTCAAGTAATCCAGTGTATTTGCTGTTTTCACTGACTCTACAGTTTTTTTCCGCAATTCTTGGAGCATTTGGTGCCTAATTATCTCTTCATTAAATCCATTAGATTCAAATGACTTGAACAAATAGCTGCTTTCTGTCAATGCTAGATCGTTAGCTATTGCTAGTACCATAATTAGTCCTGCTGCAGCCATTATAGTATTCATCTAGCGAAAGTTCATTCTATTTAAGAGTAACAAGTGTTGATATAGCAGCCAGTTTTCATTTTAGATTCTGACTGATTAACTTCTTGCTTGCGTTTCAATCCAAAATATTAAAACATTGTTTTCTTCTAGATAATATGCACTTTTTATTTTTAAACTGTGACTATGAGGTTCAGATTATTTTCCTGAAGTTTGATGAGTAAGCACGATTTTGGTTGTTTATTTCTAATCCAACGACAAAATCAGTATCGCAGTGATCCGATATTTTGCTTTCCAAATTGAATTTGATTAACAACAAATGCGTGTCAAGCTGACTTTTTATTTGAATCGCATAATTCTGTACATCAAGTACTCTGTACTACTTGTATTCAGCAAAACGTGGTGGAAAATAGTTAAATACGTAAGTAACAGGTAATATTTGAGATGTTATTTCAGCTTTTGACATTTCATACATCCCTATCATTCTTTGTTCTTCAATAGCAGCTCCTGGGATTGGTTTATCATTAACAACTGAAATTAACACTTCTCCGTCCACACTTAGTTTAATACCATCTAGATACTCCTGTATTAGTACAACTCGAAAATCATAAAGCAATATACATCCCAGTATCAGTTTTATTTTGTATAAAAAAAATCATTGTATTTATTAATTATTTTCCTTTTCAATTCAAATACTCTAACGTGTAATACAAGACTCCTTATACCCATTTCCGTGTTTAGTGCAGGTTTTAATGTCTTTACATTTATGTTTATATCCGTTTAAACTGTATCAAAGCTACCACTTGGTGGTAGAGTCGTTTTATCTATTTCAGTTTTAAATGTGTCTGGTTCTGTTGTAAACGTGTCCAAAGTCAGTTAAATCTTTTTAACTTTTCATTTTTTTCTAATTCGTCATTACTACCTTGTATCATACCGATATTATTTACCTGTTCTCGATCAACATATTATTGTGTATCTGTTTCAGATTATTCAATCTCAGCATGTAACGTCTCGTAAAATTCAGTCACTGAAACATCTTTAATCGTTTTGATCTTATCACTTAAATATGTCATATATACATCTTATCACTTAAATATGTCATATATACATCTTATCACTTAAATATGTCATATATACATCCTATCACTTAAATATGTCATATATACATCTTATCACTAAATATGTCATATATACATCTTAAGTTGTTTTCACAGAGCTAATAGTGCTTTCATTCATATTTATTTTGTTCATGTTGTTTTCAATCTTTTTGGTTATCTCTATTAACTCAGTCTTCTTCTGCAACTCTGACATAGAATTAATGTTAGCTGTTATCGCATTGTTAAACTAATTTTTTCTGCTAAAATCAATAGTTAATATTTTAATCTATGCATCAGTTTGTTGGATTTCATTCTTCAGACCTTTTTGTAACTGTTCCAACTGTGATTGTAAGGTGCTAATTCTTCCAGAGAATTTTTATTTTCTCCGTGTCAGTCTCCAAAGCCTTTGTTTCACCGTTTATCCTCTCTTTGATTGGTTGTGAATATTTCTGGACATTATATTTATTTCATCTGGTTTTACCTTTACTGTTTACAATGTATGAATAGCATTAAACAATCTACTAATAGTTATTTCAGCAAGTCTTGTGCATTTTTTCTGTTTTCATCAATCTGTTTTTGTATTTTGATATTTTATTGGTTTATTCATCGCTACTCTTTTCAACAGATTGGCAGCTTATTCTCTCCAAGTTTTATATCTTTTAAATTATTATCCTTCAAGAGTCTTAAGTATTTTAGCATCAACACATTTTTGTACACAATGACTAGTAATTGCATCAGTTAATTTAACAGGATCACATAAATTTGTAATATGGTTATTGTTGAGGTTAATTCACTGTTAATTGTATTGCCTATTGATGCGGTAACTGCTTGTTTTTGCATCAATGCTATAATGTAAGAACGTACTAGTAAATATCAGAGATGTCATAATTGTGTTATTTCTCAGGCGTAAAAAAACACTTTTCCATTTGCATTTTTTATGCTGATAGTCAATCTGTTAATTGTTCGTCTCTGTAGCCACTTAAAATGGTCATTAAACACTGTATGAAACAAAGTCTCCTTAAAAGAAATATAACTGGAAGAGACTCTGACAAACACGAATAATAACCCTTTAATAATTCTTAGTGTTATTGATCGGATCGAGGGAAATGTATAAAAGTTTAAGTTTCCAAGCCCTCAGAAAGTATCAGATTCAGCAGATGTGAGTATAGGTATCTGGTTATCAAATCGTAACAATTTAGCACTGTAGTTCGTTATGTACATTGTGTAATTATTACTCAGAAGGACTATAATCTTTGAGCGGTGTTTCAAACTTTCAACCTCTATATCTTCTTCGTTGTGAACATCTGCATTCACTCCTTCACTGACGTTATTCATGTTCATTTCGAGATATAAAAACAATCAATATTATAATCAGTCCTTATATCATTCTCATCGCTTATGTAGCAGAATATATTGTTTTTTAATTCATCAGAAACATTTGAATACCAAACACACAAATCTATTCTCTGCAATAATATGGAATGTTTGCCATTTCTGTTGTCAATTGGTTTGGTAAAATACATTTCTTTCTCAGAAACGTTGTTGAAATCTTTCTTCGAACAATTCATTGTATTTTAACTTTCCATTCATATAGGAGAAAGTCAAACAGTCACTAGTTGTGCCGATGGCACTGGCTCCCACTGTTCAAGTTGTAAATTTGTAATCTCGCTTCGTACGTGTGTTGTCGTCACAACCTTTGTTTTAAACTTTTTCTAAATGGCACTACATACCAAAGCTTGGGGAATCTCTTTCTACATCAATTCTTCCCTTCCTCCAAAACTTATTCATTTTTGTTTCAATTTGTCTAACTCTTGGATCTCTCTATTTATGTCCTGATTCCATTGTTTTATCTCTTTGTAAATGCTGAACTCAATGTTGATCAAATAAAACTGATTTAACGGTCAATGATCTCTTTGCTTATCATGTCATTGATACCCACTTGACTAATGGCAGATGTTACCATTTCATCGTGTTTTAAACTTCATTGACAAAAATTTATTCCCCCTAACGGCTTATGCAACAATACCCACCAGTGCTTTACAAACACCAGCAAAAGCTAAAGGAACAACTCTGCCTGTAGCCATTTATGCAAAATCCAACCCAGCTACAAAAGCACATATAACCCCCTTAACTGTTACCATCCCTGCCTCCACCCAATTTAAAACTGTGTATGCAACTTTGTATTCCTTTTTAACATCTCTATAGTGTTCGATCTCTCTGACTAAATCATTTTGAATATTGTTACTTTTTTGTCATCTAAAATTTGTACTCTTTTTGTCTACAAATAGTGCAGGATCTAAAGGTGGATCACTTGGTACATTTGTGCTCTTTATATATTGGAAAAAGACAGCTTAGACTTTGCGATAGTAACAGATTGTAACTGATTGTATTGACGCTGCAGATGTTGTTCCGTGCTCTGCACCTGTGCTGGACATCCCGTTTTCGTGTGCTGAAGGCACACTTTGCACAGGCTCCGCCATTTTAGAAATTACTTTTGTATTGTACCTCTGATGCATATTGCCTTCGGCATGATTTATTTATTTAAAAAATTTTCTTTGTCTTGTTTTTGAAAATCGAAGTGTAATCATGCTTTGCACTTATAATTATCCTTTGGACCGGAAGTATTCATTTACTGTGACCGAAAATGACAGTCAAAGTTGCGTTGCCAAAGGTGTTCCGAAGGCATACGCACACGAAGTGTCATGCAAAGTCTCCCCAACGGAGAAAACCTTCGGTGCAAACATTGTCCCTCTGAGATGTTGTCTCTTGCCAACTCACCTCCGGTCAGGCTATGCTATATATTGAGTAACAATTTTGTCAGGTAAAAGTTCATTTGCTGTGAACTGGCTGAAAGAAACTGTAATGATTAGCTTCACAGCTTTTTCAATATCCACGCTTGGTGATGGACCAATTGTCAACCTCAAAAGGATAAACAGCTACGTCCGAATATATGTAAACAAAAGAGCTACAATTTAATAATGACAAATACGATCACAAAATTAATGTCTATATTTATTAAAAGTCATTGAGCAAGAAATTGTAACAGTAATTTAAATATACATTCAATTTCAACAAAACAAGAAAATTCACGTCAAAATTCACTTCAGATTATAACCTACATAGAATTCTGAAGTTTGACAAATTACTAAAAAAGAGACCAACATTCCAAAGTAATTGGAACATCACCCAGTTGATACACTTGATTATTTAATTTTATACGTCCTCAATTTATCATCACAAACAACAAAAGAAATATATATTTATGGGCATTATCACTTTCCTCCGTCACTTGAAAATGTTACTATACAATATTTTCAAAAAATTCTTTGAAATATCAGCTTGTTTGTATGATTTGTCATAAAGTTGTTTACGGAAAGAATGCACATTTTTCTTTCATACTTTTAAGATAGCGTGAAATGACAAGTAAATCATGATTTTTGTCATTATTAGTTTAATACAGTATATGGATTCAATTAATTTTTTTAATACAAAGAATAGATTATACAGATACTGGGATCACATGTGTTTTACTCATCTGAACTCCCGTTTTCTCCCTTTTTTACCTTGTTGCAATAAACACTTCTCAGTGTAGTAAACGGTGTCGTTTATATTGAAAATATCGAACGTTAATGCGTTAGTTATTATGAAAGATTTAATAAACAAAATACTTTTATACAAAGTGTATAAAGAAACTGTACATAAGTTCAGGAGTAGTCCCAAAAAGAGCAATAAGTCAAGATAACGTCCAGCATTTAGGACAGATGATGTAATTGGGATTGTTCAAGACAATCCAAATTATGGCCCCATCTAGGTCAGGCATGTGTTGTTTTACAATGTTAACAACCTCTCCCCCTGCGTACTTTACACTCAGGCCAGTTTAAAAACAGATCATTCAAGGTCACCCCCAACAGGTGTGGACTATGACGTAAACAACCCTTGAGCTCATGGACTTTATGAGCCATTTCATTGACAAACTAGGTCATTCAATGTCACTCCCAAGCACAGGTATTCAGGGTCACACCTAACAATAGGTGTGACCTATCACGTAAATCAAATGCACTTAATGACCGCGCCATATACCTATACCCTCATCATCTGACAAAATCATGTCGAAGGCAGCATGTTCCGAAGGAACAATTGTATCTTCAAAATTTCTGTATCTACACTCTGTAAAAGGTGTACTGGGTTAACTTAACTTCATTTATGTGGTGTAAAAATTCTTCCTATATCAACTGACGCTTGATTTTGTGATATTTTTTATGTAACAAAAGGCTTTATTGATGTGTTAAAATTTTACATGGCAAACATTTGTCAAGGAAAAAAATGAATGTGCCGTTGGAACAATTCCTATGTCTAATAAAATTTGAAAAAAACTTAAATGTTCCCATGATTCCATCAACATTTATGTGATTTTCATTACCTTTAAATGTGTTCCAAATCTCATAGACTGGTAGTCTTTTACATTGTATCTGGGGATTTTTGTAATAGCTTTTTTAGATGTAGTTGGAAACAACTTCATATTTTTGAAAGTTATATCATTTTATTTCTTCTCTACTTTCATTTATCAACCAGCAAGGCCATTGTGTGCACTGTAGTCGTCTTATCACGTTTTCCATGTGTACAATTTTGTTATTTACCTGTGATGGTTTTTGATTGTGCCTTCTTCCCCCCCCCCCCTCCCGTGTAATCAATACAAATTCATATATAATGCTATTTTAAAAAATCCTTTCTGTTTTTTCCACATATGTCATTATCTAGAAACTTGTTATTTTTATTTTTAAAAAGCTCAAAGATTTTATGTTAATTCAAACTTATATCTATGCATAGTGATTTCATCCGTTATTTATTTAAATGAGACACTATTTTCTGCTTGTATCCAACTGTTTCATGATTTTTCAGATCCGTTCCATTTTACAAGTACATACGTTTTGCCACTCAATCGTTTGGTCTTCAAAATATCTTACACTTTGCACATGTCATCTACTTTGTCATATAGAGATAGCTCTTTTTCGTAAAACATGCCCTCTATATTATTTCTCCTTAAGTCACTCAGTTTGTAAACGATTGAATCACCTAAACGTACTAGTCTGATTTTAAACATTTCCTAACTTTCGGAAGCTAGATCTTATCAAAAATTGTTTTCTATTTCGAAATTCTTACTGTTTTATCTGTTTTGAATTTAGGTGTTCCAAATTAATCAGTTGTCAGTTGTCAGAAAAGATTGATCCATATGTTTCATCTCCTTTCTAACTTACTTGCTTCAAATGGGGTTATGCCTCTTTATTTGTGATGTGTTATTGCATTCCTCAATTAGATCTAATAAAACGTCGACTCATTTTCTGGTTTCATTTTGAGTGAAATATTTCCATATTATAGTCTTTAAGGTTCTGTTTGACCTTTTCACTACTGATCCTTTTTTGTCCGAATGAGTTGAAAAGATATTTAATGTTTTCCTTTTCCAGAAAAAACATTAAATTTATGTTGTAAAACTCATTTTGCATCATCAAGCTGTATCTTTTCAGGTTTTCGCCTAATGAAAATTTCTCTAAAGGCATCATGTATGTCATCTTCTTTTCTGGTTTCATTTGTTTCATAAAATAATAATGTTCACCCGCCACTGGTCATTCACGTAACTAACAAAGACATCTTCTATATTGAAATCCTTTTTTTGCTTGTGTAATCTGTAAGTAGATTGTTCAGTTAACCATTATTTAAATAAACTGCATTTTATTTTATTTTTCTCCCTTATAATTAGTGCTCACAACTGACTCATATTCGTGTAAGCAACTGTTGTTTCGTAGTCATAGTACAAATGTCTTAAATACCGTTCTTTGTCTTCCTCTGCAAAGTCCACTTTGGGTGAGGCCACGCAGTCTCCAGTGTCAGTCATTTGAAACAATATAAAAACACCCAGAAAATAATGTATGCTTGAAGAAAAAAAATTGGCTTTAGATGTTATAAGCAAGCCAACAGGGCAACTGTCTTAAACAGGTACTTTTATTTGAAACAATTTGCACCATTTATTCAATTCTTTTAAGTGAGTCAAATTTAGCAAGTCCTATAGCTGTCTCCACCACGGCTACTTCTTTAACTGGATCACAATGTGCTATTTTAATCAAGCTTTGTTTTCCATAATATTCTATCTGTATTTTTGTCGTATCGTTCTAGATTGATCTTGTAAAATTTACCAGATCTCTAAGTTGTACTGTAAATTTAACAAAATACAAATCTGTGTATTTACCACACCAAATACGTAATTTAGTCCTTCTTAATACTGCACTGTTTAAACCTTCTTGCTATCAGGATTGAAGCTGCTTATTTCAATGTTATAATCATTGAAAGTAATCTATAATCTTCATCTTTTCTAAATCATTGTACTATATCTTTTGATCTTACAAATCAAGAAATGAAATCTTACAAATCAAGAAATGAACACTTATATTCTCTATAATGTTATTCATTGACACATCTAGCTTTGACCAAACTATTATCCCGTCCAAACGTGTAAACCAGTTGGTATTATCTCTTGATACTGACATTGTTGTTTTCATTTTAAACTCGTGAAATATTTTCATCACTTTGCTAAATACTGTTGAATTAAATACCATGTAGCTTTGTATCATTATTGATGTTATATTCAGAAATTTGAATTTAGTGTTTGCTAATTGTCTTTAAAGTCTTGCTGGTCCAGTATATTTAAATTTATTAACAATCAAGAAATTAGTTTCTGGTCAAGTAATTTTTTAATTTGTTATTTTCAAAAACTCGGATGCAATGCTGGCCAAGTAATTTTTTTAAAAAAAATGTTTGTGTGTGTATGAGAACATTAAAATAAAAGAATGAGTGGTCTTGTACCGACAGGATATATTTACATAAGCGATTTCATTTTCGATTTTGTAGAAATGTGGATTGTCTTCCTTAACATGAGGACAAAAGTGCAGAATGTTTGCAAAACCTGTGTGTGCAGCCTGCTATGATTCAGTGGTATAATAGGTAAATATCAAGAAGTACAATAACAATTGTTATTTCCTAAAAATACTAGCCATATTGTAGTCAAATATGTTGTGTCACTTATACATAGAGACTGACGACTTAATACAGGATTTAGTCTTAATGAGAATTTGGAACAATTGGCAGGTTACAACAGTGTTTGAGTGCCCCTGTGAACTCGTGCATGTATTGTAAATGAACATTTAAAAAAATCAAAATCTAATGAATCAACTGATACTAGGATGGCTCTGTCATATGTATGTATGTATGTATGTATGTATGTATGTATGTATGTATGTATGTATGTATGTATGTATGTATGTATGTATGTATGTATGTATGTATGTATGTATGTATGTACGTACGTATGTATGTATGTATGAATTGGGTTTAGTCACAATCCTGGCAACATAGTGCTGAAATAAGAGCTAGCAAAATAATAAAGGCAAAAAGACTTGCCAAAATCTCCAGGTAGACAAACCCCTCCAACCCAAAGTAAATATACACCATTAGACAAAAGACAAAAGTTAAAGATACTGCACAAACTTACCCTTCCCAAAAAGGCACACAAAACAAAATAATAAATGCAAATATGAGTAAAATCCTTAAATACAGAGTCACAAATTGCTTATATATGTTGCAATCTTTTAAAAGATCTACGAGCTTCTGAATTTAAACATCATCAAGGACCGCAGAGGGATTGCTCTATTGTAATGAAAGTTCATAACTTCAAAAGGGGTAAATCCAATGAACCGTCCAATTCAACTAAAAAAGATAAAGATCATCAAGCACATGCTATTGTTAAATGGTGGTCATGCAACAATCAGTAAACTGCCAATCTAAAACTATCGTGTAAAGTCGCCTATCAAAATGGAAAAAACAATTGAGGGCTTACACTTTATGGAGGGCTAACTATATATATATATATATATATATATATATATATATATATATTTCTTTATACAGTATAAGATCTACTGGAAATTACAAGCTGTAAGGAATACTAACACAAATGTGGCTAAATAAATATATTATTGATATTTAGTACTTACATCGATCTCCGACATATCGATCTACCGACATATCGATCTATCCCAAGATTTATAAGAATGCTTGAATTTTAAATTTTTTTTCTACCAGTAATTCTTTTTACATTTTGTTGCAATTTTGTTTCTAATAGTAATTCTTTTTACATCTTGTTGCAATTTTTTTCTACCAGTAATTCTTTTTACATCTTGTTGCAATTTTTTTTCTACCAGTAATTTTTTTTACATTTTGTTGCAATTTCTGTTCTACCAGTAATTCTTTTTACATTTTGTTGCAATTATTTTTCTACCAGTACTTCTTTTTACATTTTGTTGCAATTTTTTTTCTATCAGTAATTCTTGTTACATTTTGTTGCAATTTTTTTCTACCAGTAATTCTTTTTACATTTTGTTGCAATTTTTTTTCTACAAGTAATTCTTTTTACATTTTGTTGCAATTTTTTTTCTACCAGTAATTCTGTTTACATTTTGTTGCAATTGTTTTTCTACCAGTAATTCTTTTTACATTTTGTTGCAATTTTTTTTCTACCAGTAATTCTTTTTACATTTTGTTGCAATTTTTTTCTACCAGTAATTCTTTTTACATTTTGCTGCAATTTTTTTTCTACCAGTAATTCTTTTTACATCTTGTTGCAATTTTTTTTCTACCAGTAATTCTTTTTACATCTTGTTGCAATTTTTTTTCTACCAGTAATTCTTTTTACATTTTGTTGCAATTTTTTTTTCTACCAGTAATTCTTTTTACATTTTGTTGCAATTTTTTTTCTGGTGGTTACATGTTAAAATAGAACAGAATAAAATTCATCAGTATTGTAGCAAATATACAAAATGATATAACGTCCCCACCCCCAATATTACCAGTGCTTTTCAGAAAACAAACGTCTCCAACTGCATAAAAAAACTTCCCTGTCATATTTCATTAATAAAGCTTAAGTACAATGTGATCCAATGAAACATACGTCTACTTAGGACTTACATCGTCGATAGATGGGAAATTGGTCTTTACATCCGCAAGGACATACACAGTAGGTATAGAGTTATCATCTTTTTTGTACCAGACATCCAGTAAAGGGGCGTTACGTGTGTCGCGACCTTTGTGACCCTTCAAAGCCACCCTCAGCTGGTCATACTCCTGTGCAGGAATGACACTGGGTAGAGGGCACTCGCCATATCGCTGGCCCACGAAAGCCTGCAAATAAATTAAGAAAAAAGTTTGAGAGAGAGAGAGAGTTTAATATAATTGAAATCGCAATTATTGTGAAAACTATTGTCAATGACTAATTCATCGTTAGACAAGTTTACCTATATATCAGAAAAAGATAGTATGCATTGGTTAGATTACGTGTCCGAAATGGTGTCAGAAGTGGGATCTTTGGATTAGGTGAATTACCATCATCTTGTTTATGAAAGTCTACATATATTGTTTATATTTTTTAAAGCGTGACCATCTTGACAAGATAATCTTCAAGTAGGTGTTTATTTGTTTAGCTTTTCTAGGTCCGTGGGTCCATTATAAATATATTTAAATACATATTCATTTTGTTTTGGTTGCCTTCATCAGGAAGATAAGGTTAACTCTACAATTTGTACCTTGCCCGAGTCTGTTCTGTAAAACTAGTCTGTTAGTTTAAGGTTACTATCAGTCATGTCATCCCTTAAGGACTTGGTCGCTTTAGGCAAAGAACTAGGGAATGAGGGAGAAAGTTTAAGGAAATTTATTCAGGAAGAACAGGCCTGGGAGAGGGACAAAAGGGTAAAGGCAAGGGAATTAGAAAAGGAAGAGCAAACCTGGGAGAGGGATGAAAGGGCAAAGGTAAGGGAATTAGAAAGGGAAGCAGAGGAAAGAAAGATAGATGAAAGGGCAAAGGTAAGGGAATTAGAAAGGGAAGCAGAGGAAAGAAAGATGGAAATGACAAAACAACTTGAGAGGGAAAAAAGGGAAACACAAAAGGAAAAGGTGGAATTAGAGAGGGAAGCAGAGGAAAGAAATATGGAAATGACCAAACAACTTGAAAGGGAAAAAAGTGAAACTGGGAAGTTGAACCAGAGTGAAACTGGGAAGTTGAACCAGAGTGAACCTTGCAGTGCAGCCACAAAGTGTTTTGGAACTGTGATATTTTGTTTTTTTTAGACTGTCATCTTTGTTGTATGAACCATATCATATCGGTTATGTGAACCGTCATCATTATCATTATTATTTTCAGTACTGTGTCGCCATTATCACTATCCTCGTCATTATCAATATATATATATACATTTTTTTTTTTATGTGTGTATGGCATGTGCAAGAGTCTGATATTGTATAGCTTGTTTCATTTATTTTATGTTTGTGCCATCGACATATCGTACATTACATAAATACACTTCCCTTATTACTGCATTAAAAACACTTCCCGTATTACTGCATTAAAACACTTCACTTATTACTGCATAAAACACTTTCCTTATTACTGCTTTAAAAACACTTACATTAATACTGCATTAAAAACACATCCATTACTACTGCATTAAAAACACTTCCCTTATTACTGCATAAAAACACTTCCCTTATTACTACATTAAAAACACTTCCATTATTACTGCATTAAAAACACGTCCATTACTACTGCATTAAAAACACTTCCATTACTACTGCATAAAAACACTTCCCTTATTACAGCTTTAAAAACACTTCCATTATTACTGCATTAAAAACACTTCCCTTATTACTGCATTAAAAACATTTCCATTACTACTGCATTAAAAACACTTCCCTTATTACTGCATTAAAAACACTTCCCTTATTACTGCATTAAAAACACTTCCATTACTACTGCATTAAAAACACTTCCCTTATTACTGCATTAAAAACACTTCCATTATTACTGCATTAAAACACTTCCCTTATTACTGCATTAAAAACACTTCCATTACTACTGCATAAAAAACACTTACCTTATTACTGCATAAAACACTTCCATTACTACTGCATAAAAACACTTTCATTACTACTGCATAAAAACACTTCCATTACTACTGCATAAAAACACTTTCATTACTACTGCATAAAACATTTCCATTACTACTGCATAAAACACTTCCATTACTACTGCATAAAAAACACTTCCATTACTACTGCATAAAACACTTTCATTACTACTGCATAAAAACACTTCCCTTATTACTGCATAAAAACACTTCCCTTACTACTGCATAAAAAACACTTCCCTTATTACTGCATAAAAACACTTCCATTACTACTGCATAAAAACACTTTCATGACTACTGCATGAAAACACTTCCATTACTACTGCATAAAAACACTTCCATTACTACTGCATAAAGACACTTCCCTTACTACTGCATAAAGACACTTCCATTACTACTGCATAAAGACACTTCCCTTACTGCTGTATAAAAAAACTTCCATTACTACTGAATAAAAACACTTCCATTACTACTGCATAAAGACACTTTCATTACTACTGCATAAAAACACTTCAATTACTACTGCATAAAACACTTCCCTTACTACTGTATAAAAACACTTCAATTACTACTGCATGAAAACACTTCCATTACTACTGCATAAAGACACTTCCATTACTGCTGCATAAAACACTTCCCTTACTACTGTATAAAAACACTTCCATTACTACTGCATAAAGACACTTCCATTACTACTGCATAAAACACTTCCCTTACTACTGTATAAAAACACTTCCATTACTACTGCATAAAAACACTTCCATTACTACTGCATAAAAACACTTCCCTTATTATTGCATAAAAACACTTCCATTATTACTGCATAAAGACACTTCCATTACTACTGCATAAAAACACTTCCCTTATTATTGCATAAAAACACTTCCATTATTACTGCATAAAGACACTTCCATCACTACTGCATAAAGACACTTCCATTACTACTGCATAAAAACACTTCCCTTACTACTGTATAAAAACACTTCCATTACTACTGCATAAAAACACTTCCATTACTACTGCATAAAAACACTTCCCTTATTATTGCATAAAAACACTTCCATTATTACTGCATAAAGACACTTCCATTACTACTGCATAAAAACACTTCCCTTATTATTGCATAAAAACACTTCCATTACTACTGCATAAAGACACTTCCATTACTACTGCATAAAAAGACTTCCCTTACTACTGCATAAAAACACTTCCATTACTACTGCATAAAAACACTTCCCTTACTACTGCATAAAAACATTTCCATTACTACTGCATAAAACACTTCCATTACTACTGCATAAAGAAACTTCCCTTACTACTGCATAAAAACACTTCCATTACTACTGCATAAAACACTTCCATTATTACTGCATAAAAACACTTCCATTATTACTGCATAAAAACACTTCCATTACTACTGCATAAAACACTTCCATTACTACTGCATAAAAACACTTCCATTATTACTGCATAAAAACACTTCCATTATTACTGCATAAAAACACTTCCATTACTACTGCATAAAACACTTCCATTACTACTGCATAAAAACACTTCCATTATTACTGCATAAAAACACTTCCATTACTACTGCATAAAGACACTTCCCTTACTACTGCATAAAACACTTCCATTACTACTGCATAAAAACACTTCCATTATTACTGCATAAAAACACTTCCCTCACTACTGCATAAACACACTTCCATTATTACTGCATAAAACACTTCTCTTACTACTGCATAAAAACACTTCCATTATTAATGCATAAAAACACTTCCATTACTACTGCATAAAAACACTTCCATTATTACTGCATAAAACACTTCCATTACTACTGCATAAAAACACTTCCCTCACTACTGCATAAAAACACTTCCCTTAGTACTGCATAACAACACTTCCATTACTACTGCATAAAAAACACTTTCATTATTACTGCATAAAAACACTTCTATTACTACTGCATAAAAACACTTCCATTACTACTGCATAAAAACACTTCCGTTACTACTGCATAAAAACACTTTCATTACTACTGCATAAAACATTTCCATTACTACTGCATAAAACACTTCCATTACTACTGCATAAAAAACACTTCCATTACTACTGCATAAAACACTTCTCTTACTACTGCATAAAACACTTCCCTTACTACTGCATAAAAACACTTCCCTTACTACTGCATAAAAACACTTCCATTACTACTGCATACAAAACACTTTCATTACTACTAAATAAAAACACTTCCACTACTACTGCATAAAAAACACTTCCATTACTACTGCATAAAAACACTTCCGTTACTACTGCATAAAAACACTTTCATTACTACTGCATAAAAACACTTCCCTTACTACTGCATAAAAACACTTCCATTACTACTGCATAAAACACTTACATTACTACTGCATAAAGACACTTCCCTTACTACTGCATAAAAACACTTCCATTACTACTGCATAAAAACACTTCCATTACTACTGCATAAAAACACTTCCCTTACTACTGCTTAAAAACACTTCCATTATTACTGCATAAAACACTTCAATTACTACTGCATAAAAACACTTCCCTTACTACTGCATAAAAAGACTTCCCTTACTACTGCATAAAGACACTTCCATTACAACTGCATAAAAACAATTCCATTACTACGGCATAAAAACACTTCCCTTCCTTTGGCATAAAAACACATCCCTTACTACTGCATAAAAACACTTCCCTTACTACTGCATAAAACACTTCCCTTACTACTGCATAAAAACAAGCAAACTAAGCCTCGAAACACCTCCTTTACTACTGAAAAACACACTTACAACTGCATAAAACAAGAAAACACAAACGTTTTCTGTAACACTGGATTTCAGAGATGACTGTGAGAACTATCGGATACCTTACTCATGAAACACACTATTACTGCTGTGCTATAAAAAAAAAACTACTAATAGCTTAAATGGAATTGATAAAATGCTACTACTATGGTACTGAAAAATCACAGCACAAAAATGTGAAAATTCATTGCATGACATAAACGATGCAGCAATTGCATTCAGTGAAGAAAATATTGCGATAAGCAGCATCAACAGATGGTAAGATGATCAGAACTGTAGTATGAGGAGGGATTACATTACGTACATGGTGTGGATAAATACACAAATGTTCATTCGGTTAAATTTACGGCGCAACTCGAATATCTCATCAACTTTACTTACCAGGTCAATATACAACAATTTCTTCAACAACAGAAATAGAATTTGTGGAAAAAGGTTAGATTCAAAACAGCACATGGTAACTCAGTATACGAGGTAGGTGTTTTTGAATCAACCACTGGAATGGCAAAATTTGACATCGATCTGAAATCATTCAAACATTTCAAAGTATTGAAAAAATAGCGTTTTGAATGACTAATGTTTCAGATTTTACAAAGCAAGAGAAAGAGCAGTATTTCAAGCACCTATACTACCATCCTAAAAGTACAGTAGCTTACACAAATATCAATCAATTGTGGATACATATTGAACGAGACAAAAATATAATAAAATATGCTGAATTTAGGGAATGGTTAACTGAGCAATCTACCTACAAATTGCACGAGCGAGCAAGAAATAACTTCTCTACCGAAAGGTATGTTACTCACAATGATGACCAGTGGCAAGCAGACAATGTTGAGATGCAAGTGTGTCAAACATATGATGGATATAAATACATCTTGACAGTAATATGTGTCTCAAAATACAATTGGGCTCAGGACGTACAAACATCTTCAAATAAGGCATGAAAAGATACAGTTTCATGAGGGAAAATAGTTTGACAAAAAAAGAGTCAAGGATTTGTTTGACGAAGAAAAAACTCGAGCTCTTTTCAACCTACTCAAGACAAAAAAAAGTATCAATTGTGGAATGTTTAACAGAGCTCTGAACTCGAATGTGGAAGTATTTTTCTCAAAATGAAACCAGAACATGAGTTGACGTTTTACCAAAGCTAATTGATATATGCAATAACACTTATCACGTATCAATAGACATGACTCCAGGTCAAGATATGGAAGAAAAATAAAGTCAAAAGTATGGCTCAACCTATTCAGTTATCTTTCAACTGGTACATATGAAACACCTACATTTAAAATCGTTGAAAAAGTAAGAATTTTAAATACAAAATATTTTCAAAGGGCTACCTTCCTAACTCCACTGAGGAAATATTAAAAATTGGGCAAGTAATGATCACGAAGCTTACAAACTGGAAGACCTGAATGGATAGGATATTGAAAGCATTTTTTTGAGCAAGAGTTATCGCTATACGACAAACAGGATGACATGCAAAGTTGAAAAGATTTAGAGCACAAAGAGGATAAAATGAAAAAAGTATTTTCTCGTGAAATGGAAGAGATATGATGATTCATGTAACAGTTGGTTGGGAACAATCAGAAAACATTATTGCATTGTCATCAATGGTGAAATCGCAATACATAGATAGCAGTATCAAGCAGCATGAAAACTTGGATTTTTTTTAAAAACTATAAATAGTTTCTAGACTGTGACATATATGATAAAAACAGTGCAATCAAAAATCAGGGAGTTGAAGCCTGCACGTCATAAAAATTTGTATTGATCATGAAGCCGGTAGGAAGGGGGGGGGGAACTATCCAAAGACATCGCAGTTAAATAACAAATTGGTACATATGAAAAGTGATACGGCAACTACACTGTAGGCAATGTCCTATAAAAGAAAAAAAAGACATCACGGAAGAAATGAAAAGAGACAATATTATAGAATATAAAGTTGATTCAGACTATATTTTAAAAGAAAAGATGAAAAACAAACACAATATAAAATACTACAAGTTGGTTTACGAGATTCTGAACAAGATAAAAGGCAATGAAAATCGAATAGACGTCAATGCAGTCACTGAAACATTTGAATTTCTCTCAAATTTTATTAAAAGAAGATACAGCAGAGAGTCACATAACTACTCAATAAACTATGCAATTGTCATGGACAAATTGTTAACCATGAACAGTTTTAGAACATTTATAAAACCTTCCATCACAAAGAATTACCATAAAAGTAACCAAAATCCGTTGATTTGGAAACAAATTTCACACAATGAAGTCAAAACAAGTACAACTTTCATTGCGTGTGGATATACAGATTTTGAAGATCTGGTTTTCACAGACATCCAGTAGTAACTGCAATTGAGCTACTTAAATAAATGAAAGGGTTAGATTCAATAACAGTTGTCAAATGCTACAAATGCCACAGAGAAAAGCTAATGGAGGAAAAGGAATAACGAAATACAATTTGCCAGAGATGCAGAGATTGCATAAAACAAACGAGATTAATATGGTATTTCAGTAGAAGAAGTAAAAAGATATGATAAAGAAATCAAAATAAGCGACGACTAATGGAGGAAGAAGCTGCGGTGGCTCAGTAGTTAACGTGCCAGACTTGTAACCAAAAGCGTGCGGATTCAAATCCTACCCTTGGATCAGGCCTGATCGGCTACTAAGGTGTGTCCTTGGGCAAGGCACTTTACTCAGATTGCCTCGACAGCAAATACTCTATTTTTGTGTTGCTGTGCCGTAAAAAACCAAACCATACCAATTCATTTTTTGACATGATAATGCGAAGTCATGATAACAGTTTAATTCTTATGAGAATGACATAACAGTCTGAAAGATGGACAAACAAAGCTGCGACTACTTGCTGAATAGTGTTTCTTTTCGCCCAACACATCGAATGATGGATGTGCTAAATAACTTACAACGAAACTTGGCCCTGCAGAAACCTCATGGCACCTATGCAACTCCTGCTGGCAAAAGTTGGGTCGTTCAAGATCGAGAGTTTTCGCATCTTTTGACACGCCCCAATGCAGGTCCACGGCCTGTAAAAAAAATGTATTTGACTGTTTTTATTATCATGACGATGCTGCTGGTACTGATGATGATGATGACAGATTTTGTCACCACCACCATCACCACCATCATCATCATCACCACCACCACCACCTCCAACACAACAACCACCACCACCACACTATTAACACAATAACCACATCCATCATCATTGATCTTTATTTTCTGCAGCAGAGATCCCCCCCCCCCAAATAAAATAGGACAACAGACGATGAACTCGTATAAACGTGGACAATAATAACCACAACAAAGAAATATTCGAATTTCAGACGACAGCTTCATTTGATCTACCATAGAAGCGTGTTGGAGACCTCTAAACGAAACGCCACTGCCGCCACAAGTTGGTTTCAGCCGATTGCTTACAGAAACGCGTGCCATTGATTTTACATCTTTTTTTTTTTTATCGAATTTGCACAAATGTAACGGAAAATATGGAAATGATAAGCCTTGAGCTAGAAACACTAGCATTCAAATTGTTAACTTTTCATCATATTTAGAAAATAATCAACGACAAAATGACTGAAAATAATAACTGAAAATGGTCTGTGTAGGCAATGACGTTGTTTACCTACGTCACTGGAAATCTAGCTCTCTTCGTACGGAAGATACTTTGATGTCATATCGAATACATATTCACACGTGGATATCATGCGATGTAATATAAAAAATAATAGTGATCTATTCCTTTATATATGTATATGAACATTTCAAAGTATGATGATCGAAAATCTTCTTGGATTTTCTTTTTCATCGAGCTTTAACATTTCTTTTATTTTTAGTTTTTTGGGTATTCATGTAGCTTGCTGAATACTCTCTCAATCATTTCTTAACTTTTAAATTCGTGTACAGCGATATGTATGTATAATGTATTAAGTTCGCGTGTCTAATATTGTGTATTTATTTTTTAACTTGAAATGCGATCAAAGTAAAACAATGCTTTGTCAGCCAATTGATTTGTTTCCGTCCAAGGTGTTCGTACATACCTTTACATAAATAATACAATAATACATATACTTGAACGCGGGTATGTTTTCAGCCGCGAAACTTGAGTGAATTCTCATTATATATATATATATATATATATATATATATATATATATATATATATATATATATATATATATATATATATATATATATACAAACACACACAATCAGGTCAACTCTACATAGGTCTCGCACTGAAATGTACATAAATGCAAAGTGAAATTGAATGTTCCAATTCGCCAATAAAGAGCATTTTGCAGCTCCAGAATACAGCTTACGACATTTCATCTTCAAGTTAAAGTTCAACAATCAAGAAAGTGACACATATTCCTGATGTGACTTAAACAGCCTTTTGCCTTATCTGTAAATACTTTATGGCATGTCCTATTTGGAAGATCAAATCAACACAACAGAGAGAGAGAGAGAGAGAGAGAGGGGGGGGCTCTTGTTTCTGGTATAATCACTCTAAATTCCATGGGAAAATTACAGAACGCTAAACCATTCACAACTGTCAAGGCAAAAAGCATACTGTAAAATCCGGGCGCTCTTAAGGTCTGACTGATATCAACGCTGACATGGATAAAGTTTACGGATGTAATTCTCGGCCATATTCTACATTCAGGGTAGTTTCATCGTTTTAAGATGGTCCCGAATCCATGGAAGATGACCCACGTTCTGAAAGACCGTTGTTGGCGATTGATTAGCGGGAAGTGTCTGCTGTGAATGGGGCAATTGATGAAGATGCTCGATACACAGTGGATTATATCTGAATTATTGCGGGCATTAAAAAAAAATCGTCAGCTGTATATAATATACTGAAGAATCATTTGAAGTTCAGAAAGGTTTGTTGAAAATGCATCCCGCATTTGTTGACGGCTGATCAAAAACAGACTCGGGTTGAAATCGCCAAACAACTACTCGCCAAATGTGATTTATATTACTCCTGCTCAATCTCAACGTCTCAACCTCAATTACTCGCACTAAAAAGTGTCTTAGTTTCATGTTTCTAAACGCTGTGCCGCTCTGTAATATCTGCAGTACTTGCAAATGACGTTGAGTAATGATATTCCATCGACTCGATATAGCACAGATAACAGATAAACATTTTTTTTTGTAAAAGTTTTTTTTCTTTCTAAACATTGTTTTTCTCAACGGTTCTGAACATCGTAGTTTTTAATTGTATAAATTGGTCTTTCAAAATATATTATTGTGAAACTAGAAAATTAGAACGATTGAATTTGTGGATACAATTTAAGAGATAGACAGAAGGAAGGACATACAGTGACAGTGAGTATTACCTGAAAATCCACGCCATATTTCTCGCGGCAGTACTCTCTCAATTTAGGATAGACGTTTTCCACAAAGGCGTCTCTCTCAGTTTGAGAATCTGCAATTCACATTAACAAAAATTACAGCAATTACTAAAATTCAGTTCAACAATAACACACTTAATGGAAGATACAAGTTGCTTAACACACTTAATAGAGGATACAAGTTAGCAACTTAATGGAAGATACAAGTTGCTTAACACACTTAATGGAGGATACAAGTTGCTTAACACACTTAATGGAGGATACAAGTTGCTTAACACACTTAATGGAAGATACAAGTTGCTTAACACACTTAATGGAAGATACAAGTTGCTTAACACACTTAATGGAACATACAAGTTGCTTAACACACTTAATGGAAGATACAAGTTGAGTAACACACTTAATGGAAGATACAAGTTGCTTAACACACTTAATGGAGGATACAAGTTGCTTAACACACTTAATGGAAGATACAAGTTGCTTAACACACTTAATGGAGGATACAAGTTGCTTAACACACTTAATGGAAGATACAAGTTGCTTAACACACTTAATGGAGGATACAAGTTGCTTAACACACTTAATGGAAGATACAAGTTGCTTAACACACTTAATGGAGGATACAAGTTGCTTAACACACTTAATGGAGGATACAAGTTAGCAACTTAATGGAAGATACAAGTTGCTTAACACACTTAATGGAAGATACAAGTTGCTTAACACACTTAATGGAAGATACAAGTTGCTTAACACACTTAATGGAAGATACAAGTTGCTTTACACACTTAATGGAAGATACAAGTTGCTTTACACACTTAATGGAAGATACAAGTTGCTTAACACACTTAATGGAGGATATAAGTTAGCAACTTAATGGAAGATACAAGTTAGCAACGCATGTATTGTCTGCTACTTCATGCAAAAACAAACCATTCATTCCGATTACTTCAAAACATTTGTTTTCTTTTTTGAATATATGTGTATGCATTTCTGCTTTTCTAAGATTTCTTTTACCTTTTTACGAAATAGGATCCCCTTTTCCTTGACCTTTGCTGAAATAATCACATAAGATCAGTCCTTTTTCCTAGACTTTGCTGAAATAATCACATAAGATCAGTCCTTTTCCTAGACGTTTTCTATAATAATAATAATAATAATAATAATAATAATAATAATAACTTTATATTCTGAGGATAATACATTTGGTTCGGAATCAATCAACCAATCTTACTTGTAGTCCTCAATAATAGAATAATAAAACTATAAATGCAACGCGTATGTACAAATAAAACTCTTACTTACTACAGTGTCTGACACACTCACATGTAATCATAAAATACACGTACACACATTTGATTGAAAGAGACAAAAGATACACCTGTAGGTTTGGGAGATGGGAAAATTGCGGGGGTATCCAAGTTAGGTATCTCAATTTGTTTGAGCTATGACATAATCAGAAAGAAGAAATTTGTGAAATGCGTTCTTAAAAGAAGAGAGGGTTGGGTTTTGTTTAATATAATTAGGAATGAGATTCCACAACGCTGCTGCGGAATATGTAAAAGATGTTTTGTACAGAGTCGTTCTGAATTTAGGCAAATGAAGATTAGAGTACAAAATAGACCGTAGATTGTGTGAATGGATATTAGAAGCTGGAATTAGGAGATCATTGATATATTGTGGAGCCATGTTATGAAAAGATTTATATATTAAAAGAGCTTTAAAGTACTTTACTCTATAATTAAAAGGTAATCACTGCAAGTTAACGATTAAATGTGAGGATGCATAGTCTTTACTTGTAATAATTCTAGTAGCTCGTTTTTGGAGATTAATTATCTGATTAAGATTAGTAGCATTGCAATTCCCCCATATGGTGCAACCAGTGCTGGATTACCCAATAGGCAGACTAAGCACGTGCTTAGGGCACCAGCAAAGCAGAGGCACACACAAAAAAAGACAAATTACGGAATATATATATATATATATATATATATATATATATATATATATATATATATATCCATTATAAAACATTTTTAGTATAGATTCTGGCACATACGAAGACAGTCTGTTGAATAAGGCTATTGTAGAGGATACAGTAGAACACACGGACTTTATTTGATTTTCCCACGATAAATGGTGTCAATGATCACACCTAAATGATTCTGATTTTCTATGTTATTTAATTTAGTTCCCTCAACAAATATATTTATATCCTCTAATTTATTTATTATTTGCTTTGATCCAATTGTCATACAGTTAGTTTCTTCTGTGTAAAATGTGTTCAAGGGAAGGGATTGAATCACTCATGGCATGTAAGGTAGTGTCATCCGCCAAAAGATCAGTTTCTATTATAAAAAAGATGTAGCATTGGGCACAGAAACGCACTGTTGCCTTCCCGTTAGGTAAGAATCAAACCAAGCAAGTGAATTATCACAGATTTTTTGTATGCCTTTAGCTTTTTCATCAATATTATATGATCTACTAAATCAAACGCTTTTTTAAAATCTAAATAAATTGCCCCGATTATTTTTCCGTCATCTATAGCTGCTAGCCATGTATCGAAAAACTTTGTGAGGGCCGTTTGAAACCTGATTGGGAAAACTTTGGCTAATTTCATATTAGTTGGAAAGATTCCTGTATCAATACTTGAATTTAGCAATTGAAGGGGCAGCACCCTGAGCTAATAAGCTGAGTATATTTGATGAGATTTCATCTAGTCCTTTTGCTATGTTGCAATCAAGTTTTGCTGAAATAATCACATAAGATCAGTCCTTTTCCTAGACTTTTGCTGAAATAATCACATATGATCAGTCCTTTTCCTAGACTTTTGCTGAAATAATCACATAAGATCAGTCCTTTTCCTAGACTTTTACTGAAATAATCACATAAGATCAGTCCTTTTCCTAGACTTTTGCTGAAATAATCACATAAGATCAGTCCTTTTCCAACAATTAGCTGATTTATTTACTGCATGCTTTTACTAAGCTGGCAACTTTCTGAAGCAAAGGCGATAACATTGTCTTACATGTGTGATATGTATATGTAAACAATCCTTTGAATTATCGCGTTTAAAATCTATATCAACACTTTACAATCACTTGTACCTGTATTTATATTGTCTTGAATCAAAGGAAGGGGCTGATTGGATGGCAATTCTTAGGTTTATCTAAACTATACAATACACCCATAGCTAGAATGTTTTTAAAATATCGGTAAAGATTGAATGGTATTGACCCCATGCATACCCAAATACTGCAATTTGCTTTTTTATGGTACCCCTCACAACCACGGAGAAATTCGCCTAATTACGATGTTATCCTATACATAACACTACGAACAGAGTATATATATATATATATATATATATATATATATATATATATATATATATATATATATATATATATATATATATATATATATATATATATGTACACGGCCGTCGCAAGTTTGCGCTGGACGAAACGGCGCCCCGGGCAAGCATCGCCTTTGGCGCCCCCCACCCTGTAACAAAATACCGCAAACTCCGCGAAATGGTGCTCCCCAAGACTTGGCGCCCTGGGCGCTCGCCCGTATCGCCCGCCCCTTACGACGGCCCTGTATATATATATATATAAAGGAGGAGGAGATGAAGAAGAAGCAACAGATTAAGCAATCAATTTGATGTAGGTGAGAAAGAAAGTATATGGACTGTGTGGAGTAATTACAGTTTTAAATACATGATTAATATCTGGCCCTAGTATCACTACAATTACCAAAAGAATCTCCTTGAGAGTGAAGACTGTAACACACAAGGGATTTCACTACGACCTCAAGACAACAGTCTTTGACAACTGAATGGTTCTAAAACGCGCTAATTCCACAAATATTTTTCCTTTAATCAACTAACTACTACACAGATACGAAACTCTAATTTTAAACTTGCATGTTTTTTCTTGCTTCATATTCGTATGACTTATCAGTACACTCTTCCAAGCCGCAGACCGGTCTTTCATGCCACGTACTGCAAAAATATGACCCAAACACCTAATACACATAATTATTCTTATTTCAAATGACTAAACTCTTAAAAGTTAGAATATCCCAAGAATTCCTTATGTTAAGATATTAGGCGGGTCCATTTTTGGAAACCAATCCATGCTGTCATAAAGTCTCGTGAATACTGTACATTATGACGTCTGCTCCTAGTAATTGGCTAATTACTCGATTTGAGAAATATTTTCCCAACACCGACTTCCCATAATCAAACATATAATCACTAAAATCTAACAAAGCCATAAACGGAGACGTAAATACGAATAGCATATACCATAGGTTTGTTACAATACATTATCGTGCATGATATAATATTCTCAAGAACATGGGGATGTTTGTGTGTGTGTGTGTGTGTTTTTTTTTAAGTGCATATTTCAAGTTATAAATCAAATGGTAGGGTAGGGAGTATCCATCAGATTTTATTCCGATTAGTAAAATACCATTTGAAGCAGAGTTAAATATATAAAAACTTTATCTTAATTGCTAGTGCCTGACGGAGTTTCATTTCAGATTCCATTAACACAGATGAAACAATAAGAAAAATAACGCATATTCCACATTTGAGAAATAAAATTAAAACTTTAGAAAAGGAATAATTTTAAGCTATCAGGTATTTACTCTGAGAGAGAGAGAGAGAGAGAGAGAGAGAGAGAGAGAGAGAGAGAGAGAGAGAGAGAGAAAGAGAGAGAGAGGTGGAAGGTTACTTGACTTTTTCCGTACAATCGTTTTGTTTCATCAATTGCTCTGGTAAATAAGATCAAGCCCGCATTTAACCCCGGAGATTTCTAACAGCTACATTGGCTAGCCAAGGTCAACAAACTTATTATTTAATTTCTTAACCGCCTTAAAAGTTTCTCCTTCCTTCCTGCACAAATAACTATTGAAATCCTTCGCCTTACTTCAATATATTCAAGATTTGTCTATTACAGAATAGTACAATCAAAGTCATTATAGCCTCAATTTAAGAATAAATGACTTCTCTAGCCATGAAAACAAATATCATTTACCTATGGATCAAACTTTCAAGGGACACATTGTGAATTTTGAATGTCTGCCATTATATAGTGTGCATTGCCTTTTCATAATAGGCCACTTGTTTACAAATCAAACCCCTTGAGTTCCAGAGATACCTTTGGCTATAGCTTCATGTAGTCGCCGTTAAGTTGGAAAATAATAACACCAACAGCTGCATTTGCAAATGTACAGGCCAGTATGTGCTATTTGTATTTACGTCTCCTTTTAAAGTTCTTTTCTAGATTTTAGTGATAACTCGTGTTGATTATGGGGAATCGGTGCTCAGAAAATATTTTTTCAAACCGAATAATTATCCATTTACTAGGTGCAGGCGTCATAATGAACCGTATTCACGAGACTTTATGATCGCACGCATTAGTTTTGTAAAATGGCCCTATACAATTTCTTAATATGAGAAATTATTGGAATATTCTCACGTATAACTTTCTAGAGATAGGAATAAGTCTGTACGTTAGGGCCTGTTTTGTGGCACTTGGCAATAAAATACAATCTACGGCTTAAAACTGCGTACTGATAGATCATACCAATGTGAAGCAAGAAAAAGACACAATTATGCAATTAGAGACTAGTAAATATGTGTGATCCTTTGTTTGATTATAGGAAAATTATTTGTGGTATTAGCGCGATTAAGAACACTTCAACTGACAACGGCTGTTGTCTTGAGGTCCATGGAAATAGGGGAAAAAACGACCTTAAGCCAAACTCACGCAGTGGGTTCAACATTGTTTTCTTTTTATTGCTAGGTCTTGATGGGAATTTATACTTGCAGCTTTTAGACCCCTAACGTGTTACAACAACAACAACAACAATAATAATAATAATAATTATTATTATTATTATTATTATTATTATTATTATTATCAGAATGCGAACATAATATTCGAATACGTTTATCTTGGACTTCCATAAGGTTCTGACATTTGTGGTTTAGGGCACTATGGAGGCACACCGTACAAGAAAACAAACAAAAGTTACAATTCGGAACTCAAATGTTCTTTATAATATAGATGTGACCTGAACCATTGCAGGATATAAATAAGAAAAAAATTCAGAGTTACCAACTGAACCTGTCGTAAGCACTATTATCTGGAAATTCTTTACCACTTGAAAGGTCATGTTCCATGCAAACTACAATTTGTTCTTTGATAACACGAAATATAATCTTTAAATCTACGCTTCAGGTTTGTTTAGCATGCAATTTAATGTGAATCGAAGTGAATTACATATTATTCGGGAACGTCAAACATGCGTGTTTACGTTACATATTCCACATAGTAATTTACAGACCCGTTCTTGATGGATCGCAATGTATGCATTGATTCTTTTGTATCAATTAAAAATCATATGTTGAAAAACAAAAGTCTAGGTACTGACATATCACTATAAGTCTCTCAGTAAGTAATCTTTCCATGAAACACACACACACACACACACACACACATTCTTTAGATAAATGCTACTTCCTAAGAATTATATGTTGATTCTCTGAAACTTAATTTTTGCTCTGGACTCGTCATGTAGTGCCACTTTAATAAGCCTTATTTTAATTACAAGATATAACTAGGAGACATTCATATAGTTCCAATCAAAGCAATCATTAGCAATGCAGATTTAAAATCTCTAAAGTGTATATTATTTTAATATACTGAACTGATTACTAGAAATTCTTACAGAGTATATACCGGTACTTATTTAATTATGTACAAAATGGATTGTACGTTGGGGATGGGTATGGCCATATGCTCTCCTTCTCTCTAGATTTCATATCAAATATTTCCTAAGCTCTAACATATTGGGAGCCGCGGTAGCTCAGTTGGTAGAGCGTCAGACTAGTAAGCCAAGGCTCGCGGATTCATTACCCGCCCAGACCGGCCCGGGTTAGCTGACTCTATGTGTCCTTGAAAAGAGCACATAGCTTCCGTTTCCTCAGCATGAAAAAAGTCAAATAGAGTGCTGCAAGTGCCATTAAAAACCAATCCATCAGGCTGTTGTCTAAAGGCAGTTTCATCCAAAGCTTCAGAAGTTTTCAAGTGGATGAAGTAATATTTGACAAATTACTTGCTGAAGACCTTGTGACAATTACTTCTGGGGAAATGGACAGCAGACTTATCCTTTTTCCCTCATTCAAGATGCTTCGATTCTCTTGCCTTGATCATCAAACTTCCGCATATGAAATAGATTACATTAGGACATGAAACTATTCTAACTGTCTCATTGATAGTTTCTTTTTATTTATCAAATGACGCATATGCTCTCTGACCCGAGCTTTAGGTATCGGACGACTAATTGCTAACTAATCTGGATACCACTCTCCATTTTTTTTTCTCAACTCGTGACACTGGATTTAAAAATACTCAATGGACCATGTGAAAGCGGTTGTTGTTATGGGTTTAACGCCATTTTTCAGCACATGGTGGCCAGTATATTTTGGTGGAAGAAGAGCCCGAGAAAACCCCGGGAAGAACCACCGACCTAGGGGAAACTACTAGCAAGCTTTCACACATACCCACTTTGGCCGAGTCCAGGACGCGAACCCACGCGGACAGAGGTGAGATGTCAGTGATCTGTAAAGGCGAGCGCCTTAGACCACTCGGCCACCCTGGGCCCCCCATGTGAAAGCGGTCTTTCCGAGCTGGTGGTGTTTATATACAGGTAAAATTGCATTGATTTACGTGGTAATGGGACCATCTGAAAAGCGAATTTTATGAGCACGTATGTGTGTGTGTCTGTATATATACATATATATATATATATATATATATATATATATATATATATAGTAGCTCAAATTGCTACAATAATCGGAGTTGTCATGGTAATCATAAACGATGAACAAAAAAGGAAAATGCAAAATACCAATTACAATCTCACAATTGCGTGACGTAGGAAGGTGAGATTTCAAATTGATTATTTAAAAAAATTTAGTCGCTATGTGGAAAAATATGTAGCCAATGATAATTTTGGCTGCCACTAATGGGAACATACATACATACCCGAGTGACTAACTACATGTACAAATTTGCCTTTGCACTACCGCCATATATATACAATGCATGGATAGAAGGTGAGTGAGAAATTCAATATTTAAACATATAGATCCATAGAATCGTTCCCATTAAAAGGTTTCAGTAGTAGCTCAAATTGCGTCAATAATCAGAGTTTTCATGGTAATCATAACACATCTTCCTTTTGAACAATGGACAAGGAAGAAAAATGCAAAACCCCAAATACAATCTCGCCATCCAAAGTCACAAGCATGCGGAATACGTCTGGCTTTTTGTCAGTGGCTTTTTCTGACAGCCAGTCGCAATGGTTGGTAAAAGTGTTTGCAGAAATCAGAGCCACTCAGACAAAAAAAAAAAAAAATTGGGACAAATAGCTACACTATTTCAGTGTTTACTGTGCACTACATCATTTTCACTGCTTATAGTAAAATAACGGGTAAAAACTTTCTTCGAATTGGACGCCGCCATCTTGAAAATACCCTTGATTTAAAGGTAGCCCAAGTTTTTGTCTCTAATTTTGCTTTAAGCATTTTTTTGTGAAAACGATGTAGCACGCCAAAGACACCAAATATGTAGCTACTTACCACGGCTGATTTTATTGTCAGAGCGGCTCTAATTTTTTTTCAAATATTTTTTTAGAATCAGTTGAGAGGGTCAGAGATTTAAAACTAATATAAAAAAAGATCAAAGTGATCCAAAATGACCGTGACGTAGGATGGTGAGACTGCAAATAGATTATTTACAAAAATGTAGTCGCCATGTGGGAAAATAAGTAGCCAATGGTACTTTTGCCTACCACTAATGGGAACATACATACATACATACATACATACATACATACATACATACATACATACATACATACATACATACATACATACATACATACATACATACATACCAGAATGGATATATACGTGTGCAGGTTTGTTTTTGCACTACCACCAGAAATGATGCACATTTACACACCTTACACATTTTCATGCGTGTGCAAATGCGGTCACATGACAACACACAATTATAAATTTACACACGTATGTAAACTGCTGCTTGTGAACGGGGTAATAATCACATAACCGATTTCCTCCACCTCCAAGACTACATTATGTCAATATCTGAACCGTTGAGACTAATAAACATTAGTTGTAATAAGGTTTGGTACAACGCATATAAAAACGACGCGATATCTACGTAGTTCGTTATTTTGATTACGAATTCATGTATCAGCAATAAAAAATGTTCAAGGAGACACATGAGTTGGCACTGATAGGTCACCTAGGCAAAAGCATGGGAAACCTGTGGCTTGTCAAGAGTACGCACACGAGTTGTCGTCACAGTGAACAATATGACGTCATTGCAACCGTCATGCCTGCCAGATTGAAAAATGGTGTAATCGAATAAAACCGCAGAGAGAGAGAGAGAGAGAGAGAGAGAGAGAGAGAGAGAGAGAGAGAGAGAGAGAGAGAGAGAGAGGGAGGGAGGGAGAGGGTTGTGTTCATCTAGCGCCTTTCTGCAGATAAAACAAAATAATTTTAAAAAGTGATAATTCTTATGGATGTGAAATACCTAGGAATTGAAATAAATTCGACGTCTTCGTTTGGAAACCTTTAGGAACAAAAAAATGCTCATTGAAATAGAGAGAAAAATGCGGGCGGTCTCCCTTTAATGGGGCGCATCAAATAACAATGCAGTTATGACTGAATGAATGAAGATGGACAAATTGTATAACTGTGTACAACTCTCCCGAAATCATAACAAGCTTGGTTTACAGAACGAAACATTTGACGTCCACTCATCCTCCCAATCGTAATGAATTTAGGCCCGCTGAATTTTAACATTTAAAATAGTATGGCGCCTGGTAAAGTAGATGTGCGCCAAAATTGCTGTATTATGAGTCTACCAACTCACCAGTTTAAACATGCTTTTAGTCTAATGTGATTGCCATGTTGCCTACATTTGAATGGAAAAACCTCTTACTTTTTTGGGGGTAATTTTTTATATATACAACAGTGACTATATTCTACTGTTATAAACATACGCTTAATATAAAACAGAACATTATATTTACCTCGACCGGTGGAGCTGATGTACACTCTCACGGCCCGCTGTGGGATTTCTGGAATGTCATCAATTCGCACATTTCCTGCTATAATGTTCTTAACGGTATTATTCCAATGCACGGAATCCGTCATAGCTGTTTTGGAGCGAGCATCAGGTTTCCAAATTACTGATCCGGTGTCGGGGTATACATTTTACTCCCCCACAGATTCCTGTGAACACATGTTACACATGTCACACCGTATGCCTGTGTTCCGTAGTTTTCCAGTATATTTTTCGCATACTTCTCGCTTTACGAATATGCAGCATAAGCCAGTATTCAATATTGTATTTCTGAGTAAGGATTAAAACTTCTTTGATCCACGAAAAGTTGAGAGGAACGATACGCGACCTTTACGTCCACACCTGAGTACGCCGAAGGTAGTTGCTAGGGAAGAACGAGATTGTTTGCGATATAAATAAAGACTCCGGTACATTAACCGTGCATACAGTAGCTCAAACGCTACAGGCCGATATTTTTCTCTCGCACATTTACCACTGGTCAGTGCCGTATCTAATTAAAATAACCCCAGATGGATTAAGTCTAGCCAATGTTTCATGCCGTTAACTTGCAACAAATTAAAATCACTTAAGCCATCGATTGTGTCACGCGAACATAGGTTGCCAAGTTATGGCACGTATATATAGGTGTAGTTGATTACAATTACTCGACTACTACCTACCTGAATAATACATGGGCATGCACATATTGATGGAAACGAGAGATACACTATTTACCCTTTTTAAGATAGAAAGAAGAATAATTTATAACTGGTTTACAATATTTCGTTCTTGCATTTAGCAATAAAGATCCGAATTGTCTGTAAAAAAAATCGCTTTGAACAATTTTATTCAAAATTACTTAGAAATTTCTTTACAATCACGCATCATCATCATCATCATCATCATCATCATCATCATCATCATCAACAACAACAACAACAGGTTAAACAATAGCAACTTCGGTGGCTGACCATCAGAAATTCCCACGCTATTCATGAAATACCTCAATGGAAACTGTGTAGTTTTTTACTTTTTCACCACCACCACCACGTGATTCAGAAGTCATGCCGGGGAGTTATTAGCATGAAATCCGTTTGATGTATTGTGTGCCTTCCTGCTATTGTTACTTATATAAAGATTTGTCAGCAATATAAGAAATATCAGTGTAATTGAAATTTAAACAGTATTTGATCTTTTGACACCCTACTCGGTATCCCAAGCCTAACAACATACCTTTTTGACACAAAGTTACTATATGGACTAAGTACTCTACTAAGTGTGGTGAATTTTAACCTGACGGTTTGGGAGGAGAAAGAACTACGGACAGACGTGAGACGAACGAACAGACGGAGCATATCACAATATCCCCGACGTTTACGTGGAGATAACGACTGAAACAAAACTACAACCAATACTTCTACTATTACTGCTACTACTAGAACTGAAGAAGATGATAACGATGATGATAATAATGATAATGATGACGACGACGATGCACCGAGACTGCAGCTGAGGTGTGTGCCACTGTGCACTCTGACCCCAAATTCAAGAGGTAAATAAATAAATAAATAAAACAGCGGTCAAGGTTTACTCGAAATGGCAGGACACTATTTAACCACCAGACAATAAAGAAGTTCAAGGTGATATTAAAAGACTCTTTTGTAGATTTCGGCATGTTTAGATTATTTCTTCAGGTCTGAAGTTTGTATCATTTTTCTTTAGCATCAACCCAAGTTCAACATAATTTGTATGAATCTATAAGAGTCGGGTACATTTTTATGAATGTAACTATAAGAATCGGGTACATTTTTATGAATGTAACTATAAAAATCGGGTACATTTTTATGAATGCAACTATAAGAATCGGATACATTTTTATGAATGTAACTATAAGAATCGGGTACATTTTTATCAATGTAACTATAAGAATCAGGTACATTTTTATCAATGTAACACTAAGAATCTGGTAAATTTTTATCAAATTTGACAAACGTGTAAAGCGGTGTACTTTAATTGAATCATATTTAATTAATTGCTGTAACTTCTTGCTGAAGAAACTTCAAAGCTATTAATTGTCACAGTTTGGAGTCTGGATATCAACTCTAATCAACAGTGTTAAAATCTCTGACCAGGTTTCTTATTCTGGACATATATCGGGCGTTCTTTAAAGGTTATATATGGATACATTGTTCAAAATGGATGAGAAAAAGTAATTGGAGATCGCCACTTCGCCGTCTCCCACTCGCTTTCGATTTCCGTCACTCGATCTCGATTACGGTACATTTTCTCATCCATTCTGAACGATTTGGCGTTCCCTAGTTATCTGTAAAACATCTATCTTCAACTAATACACGGATTTGAGCTTGACGTTTTGTTCAAACGGTTTGATGGATCGCTATGACGGCAAGCGTAGAGATATCTTAAGAGCTGAATAGAAAGAAAACAAGACATGGATTCTCAACCATATACCAAATAATAACCACGTTTTATGGGATTAGTACTTTTTAACGACCCGCCTTTATGACAAAATTTATTACATTGATGATCGTAGAGACGATTAAGTCTTCAATTGATCACGGATTTCAATAAATCTCCAGGTATTTATTCGCACCTTGGCCACCTGATCTTAAAATCAATAAAAGCAGGGCTCTGAGACTACAAATTGAGGTAGACAATACACTATGATATATCATACAGTTTTATTGATTTTGGATTAGACGATTCCCGTATTTATTGCCATCTTGAGCATGGTGTTGTAGGTCTCAATAACACAAGTACATCGACCCGTTATAGTTAATAACGCCCTTGGTCGGTCTTTTTAAAAAAGTGAATGTCGAACAAATGTATCGTATGTATTTAATACAGCATTCTATGCACTGAAAAAGAACTGTTTCTAAAAATTAATTCTTTCAAACGTAATTTGGGGGTGGAGTTGGGATAGAGTTAACGAGGGATCCAAAACGGGTACCCCTCTCCCCGTCCAGCGACTTGATGTTTTTATATCATTGTAAAGAATGAAAAAAGCTCATGTAAACGTTGGGGAAGACCAGACCCCCCGACATAAATTCCGGGCCCCTGGGCAGAGCAGTCATGGGCCCCAAAACTGGTTTATATATATATATATATATATATATATATATATATATTTATATATATATATATATATATATATATATATATATATATAAACCTGTGTACAGTTTTGGATATAAAACCTGTATTAATCTACCATAACTTAGACTTTTGCAAGGAACAAATTTTAATAATTACTGCAAAGGTGAATTTTTTTTTATAACTGAGTTCACGGCGGGCCCCTAGAAATCGTCGGGCCCCTTGGCAATTGCCCCTTTCCCCCCCCCCCCCCCCCTTCTCGGCGGGCCTGGGGAAGACGCAATAAAAGTGAGGTTTTTTCTTTCCAGTTTCAAGTATAAATAACCATACCCCTAAAAGAGTATATAGCCTTCGGTAGATTCGCTCCTATTCTTGAACTCTGATAAGTGCTTCTGTTTAAGTACCATTGATAGAGCTCCTCCTTAGTATGCTGCAATTCATTATACAGTCAAACCAGTCCCTCTGTAAAACGTTTATAGTTGTGGCTTTGCAGTACTCGCTCCACTTCCGGTTGATCATACCAGATATATAGCATGTACACTAATACGATATATCGTATGGACAGGAAACGTTTAAAAAGTCCCAAAAGTATAATTATCGAATGCTGCTGAAAGTTCAGTTCAGAAAAGTAATATCGGTCAGGTCTGGCGTTGTTTAAACTTATATCTAGTTACCAGAGGTAATAAATATCTTTAGCACCATTTACTACAAGTTGCAAATGAAAATGTCGTAAAGATGTAGCCCGAGAAAGCACGAGCATTGTAGAGGACAATGCATCAAGGAGGATATAAATCCTGTGCTTCAGAGCTTGAACAAAAAAGCACGGGCCTAAATCTTAGGTACAATATACTGAACCGTACGGCGTGTACTAATTTGCAGTATACCACATTTGCAGCTTGCAGAATTTAAGCAAGGACAAGGAAACTTTTTAATGAGCAGACGAAGGAGCAGAGGGACACGGGTGGCGTTGCGAGGTAATTTGCACAAACACTCTACACCGCTGTGGACGTAGGGCTGATCACCCGAGCCAACATCAACTAGGGGTGGTAGTAGTGCCCAGTCGAAGATTGTTGGTTTCCCCAGTGTTCTTCGGTTTTTCAGGCTCAAAGACTATTTAACTCTAAACACATGGGTGGTCGAGAGCACTTTACAAAAACCCAAAATCACGATTTTACGATAGAGAAGGTCCAGTCCGAGTTCGGTAACGGTAACTTCCTTGTCTTTTTCCATGCAGGACGTTGGGGGGGGGGGTGGAGAAGACCGAGGAGGGAAAATCAAAGTATGAAGGGAAAGTGAACATGAATATCTGTCATCAGCATGTCATTGTATATGAAACATATACCAGGACACAATTATTTCAAAGGTTTACCACCCATTATTTCTGATAAGCGGGTGGAGAAGCCACGAGTGACAATACAAAATGTTTCCACTTCAAGAAACGCAGATTTTCTTTTTATTATCTATTTGTTTAATACTAAGGCAAAAAACGTCCATTTGCTTTTTTTTTTCTTCTCCATTTTGTGCCAATGCTATTAACGGCTGCATTACTACATCGATAAAAAGAAGTTCCGAATTTTACAATACTTTTAGGATAGCGATATTGTTACAAATTTAGCTCGTTACATCTCATGCTTCAAACTGTGTTTTTGTCAAATTAAGGACCATTTTCATGCGAAAATTAAGAGATTTTTATTTTCGTAAGCACATTTGAACATTGTTGGGGTGGGAATATTGTAGAAACATCACAGAACGGTCGTATCCGACAGACATCAGAGCCTAACATCTTTAAACAAAAGATTTTAACCATTGTGAGTTTACCTATAACGATTTCGGTTCTTTACTGTGTTAATTTCTGCATTCAAATGTGAATTGTGTGGCCTTGGCAAGCTTGCGGTCTAGTGCGGTAACACGCTGCACTCAAATTTCGAGTGTCACTAAATTTCGGTTTGCAATCAACACTCCTTTATTCCCGATTTCTCCCTAATGATTAAGATTGTAACGAAGTTAAAATCGTTGCTTAGACGATTTTATTACTATATTTAATCAAGAGTTTTTCCCTACAAACTTGTACCGGTTGTCGTAGAGTAATAGGTATACGATACTGGATGGTTGACTATCGAATATAAGCAGGTCACGTAAGTTCAGTCCCTGACAATGTGCACGATTCGTGTGGAAATACGTTAATATTTGAAGCCTACTTTTTTTTGTTTGGATGTCGTTTCTAAGCATTTTTTGATGGCACCTCCTCATTGATTACATAAATGTATACTATATACAGTCTTGACATATTTTAAAATTTGTAAATTCTCAGAGAGAGAGAGAGAGAGAGAGAGAGAGGGAGAGAGAGAGAGAGAAGGAGCAAAGAAGAAGAACAATGATACAATGATATAGGCTTAAATATGGAAATATAAGTTTGAATAACATAAACAAGGGCAGATATATTTCCTAAATGGGAAAAGAAAGTAGTTCCAAAAGCTTTTCGTTTTCTTTAATTGCGGATTATAAACAACATATCAGGTAGTAATGAAAAATTCCTGCTTAGAAATAATTTCATTTTATAATGTTTTTCTCCAAAGACTCTTGTAATTGTCATTGGAAATTTCATAGCGAAAGAAAGAACAGTACGAGTCATCTCTTTCACTCTCCCAACGGAACATGGGGCAGCGGTAGCTAAGTTGGTAGAGCGTCGGACTCGTACTCCAAAGGTCATGGGTTTGATACCTGCCTCGGCATAGGCAACGGATAGACCCAAACATAATGTTCTTTTTGTATATTGTTTTTTCACCTGGGCCTTACATAGGCGACGGATAGACCCAAACATAATGTTATTTTTGTATTTTGTTTTCTTACCTGGGCCTTATATAGGCAACGGATAGACCCAAACATAATGTTCTTTTTGTATTTTGTTTTTTTACCTGGGCCTTACACATAGGCAACGGATAGACCCAAACATAATGTTCTTTTTGTATTTTGTTTTTACCTGGGCTTTACATAGGCAATAGATAGACCCAAACACAATGTTCTTTTTGTATTTCTTTTTACCTGGGCCTTACACATAGGCAACGGATAGACCCAAACATAATGTTCTTTTTGTATTTTGTTTTTACCTGGGCCTTACATAGGCAATAGATAGACCCAAACATAATGTTCTTTTTGTATTTTGTTTTTACCTGGGCCTTACATAGGCAACGGATAGACCCAAACATAATGTTCTTTATGTATTTTTTTTACCTGGACCTTACATAGGCAATAGATAGACCCAAACATAATGTTCTTTTTGTATTTTGTTTTCTTACCTGGGCCTTACATAGGCAACGGATAGACCCAAACATAATGTTCTTTATGTATTTTGTTTTCTTACCTGGGCCTTACATAGGCAACGGATAGACCCAAACATAATGTTCTTTATATATATATTTTTTTTTACCTGGGCCTTACATAGGCAACGGATAGACGCAAACATAATGTTCTTTATGTATTTTTTTTACCTGGGCCTTACATAGGCAACGGATACGCCCAAACATAATGTTCTTTATATATATTTTTTTTACCTGGGCCTTACATAGGCAACGGATAGACCCAAACATAATGTTCTTTATGTATTTTGTTTTCTTACCTGGGCCTTACATAGGCAACGGATAGACCCAAACATAATGTTCTTTTTGTATTTTGTTTCCTTACCTGGGCCTTACATAGGTAACGGACCGACCCAAACATAATGCTGCAAAGCCTTGTAATAGTAGTATCGGTCATCAAGACTTTTTGGATACCTCAGATCTTGTACTGGTTTTGAGCTCACCTGTCTGTAAGGCCAAGTACCGTATATACTCCCGTATAAGCCTATACCAACTGCAAACTGCATAGACCCAGATCTGCCGTCACATAAAGCGCCGGCAGATCTGGGTCTATGCAGTTTGTAAGGACTAATCAGTATAACAAACAACATAGACCCTGATCTCTATGTTGTTTGCATTTGGACATGAATTATAGACGGTAAGTTTTTGTTTCAACCAAACTTGGCAGAGATCATCCTGGAACAAAGGCATTTCAGTTTTATACAAATGATGACGAACCGCTATCAAATATGGTTGCCATTACTTAATATAAAAAAAATAAAAATGACTCCTTCTCAAAAACCACTGAACATAATTTAACCAAATTTTACGTAAAGCATTCTGCTGTAAACCCCTTTTAATATTTTTTGTAAGTGATACCGATCCATTGACAACTATAACCGCCGTTTCTAACAGTAGAAAACCTTTAAATAATGTCTTCTCAAAGCCGCTAAACAAAATTTGGCTAATGTGCCAAAAAAGCATTCTGACATAAAGGCCATTTAATGTTACACAAATAATGCAAGTTTGCCTTTAAATATAGTCGCCGTTACTAAAAATAGAAAATCTTCACAGGACTTCTATAAAAACCGCTCAACTGAATTGTGCAAAATTATACAGAAAACACCCTGGCCTAAAGGCCTTTAAAATTGTTTACAAATGATGCTGATCTGTTGTCGGATATGGTAGAAGTTACTAAAAACAGAAAAACCTTTAAATGACTTGTTCTTAAAAAACAGCTAAAAGGAATTTGAAATTTTTTTTGACAGAAATCATCTTTTCATCAAGGCCTTTTAATACCGATTTAGCAGAACTTGACGAAATTTGACAAAAAGGCCCCTGTCATGAGGGTCTTTCGAGTTTATACAAATTATGCCGACCCATTGGCAAATATGGCTACCGTTACAAACAGCAGAAAAACCTTATGACTTCTTCTCAAAAACCACTCAACATAATTTGACCAAATTTAACAAAAAGCACTCAAGCCTACACCCCACCCCCCCATACACACACTTTATATGATTTTATTGCACAAACCGCTGAAGAGAATTTAACCAAACTGGACAGAAAGCTTTCTGGCATAAGGGTCTTTCAATAATGAACAAACGATGATAATCTGCAATCAAATATGGATGAAATTTCAAAAAATAATAGAAACATATTAAAACAATTGTTTTCATAACATATGCAATCAATAGAATTATAAGAAATTTCTACAGAAAGCATCACAGTAACCAATATTTCTTGGGCAACTGCTTTTGCATTTGGTTATTAAGTAGATGTCAGCAGCTGAGCGATCTGAAGTCCACTTGTGCCTCTCGTCTTTCTATAGCTTGCAATATTGCTGATGCGGGAGAAATGAGATGGGACATGTGCGGATGTATGATTCTCTTACTTTGCTAAAGAAAAGTGACCGGAACATACCCAAAACCATACATTACGTTATGAAAGGAATCTATAAAAAGTTACCTCCTATGGATTCATGGATTACTAATAAGTACACTTTGAAACCTCGCAAGTACAATTATTTGACATATTAGTAATTGGAAGTCTCACTAATTACAAAACGAATAGCATATATATATATATATATATATATATATATATATATATATATATATATATATATATATATTGTTACGACTAGGGGTAATGTAACAAAAGAAAAGACTCAAATAAGCTTTCAAGATTTAAAATACAAATATTTAATTTCCTAAAATATTAAAATATTTCAACAAACAATCAAAGTGAAAGAATTAAAAATAACTTACAGTATAGAATATCCTTAAAAGTCCTAAAATGTTCTAAAGTTCACTGATCCGGAAGTTAATCCAAATATTCCGAATGAAGTAGATTCCGAATGAAACTTTCACTGTACTGATGTACTAACAAGAATCAGTTATATCCAAGTGTTATTAATTCCAAATAGTCCTTGTGAATATGGAATATCACACAAGTTCTAGAAATGTTTCCGATAATTCCACGGAGCTGTATAATTAATAAAGTTTAACAAACAGTACTGAATCCAGAATGTACTGTATAATAATAATAATAATAATAATAATAATAATAATAATAATAATAATAATAATAATAATATCACTGAAGTAGAATATCCACACACAAAATGAACCAATCTCGTTAATGACCTCTCAGGCTGAAAGAACTATGAACGAATGCCAAACACAGCAATACATCTTATTATATAGCTTCTGACTGCGCAGAACAGAATAAGGAAAAACCAATTTAAACTGTATTGCGAGCTAAAAACAATTTAATCCTTCTAGAAAACAACCTTCTCCCTACCAATCAGAAACTAGGTGTGACACCGCTAAAGTACTTGTGCACTGACGTTATTACCAGTCAACAAAGTATTGACTCTTAATTGAACATTGAATCTAGGTCAGAAGTTCAACAAATTCTCTCGCTCTAGGTCACGTGATATGATTCATGTTTAACCAACAATATTTCCCAAGACCAATGTACTGAGTCACACTGAAATACCGTATATGTACTTTCTGCAAGACGACAGCTGTTAGACTATTATGCAGAGATCATAAACGTATACCATTATTTAAAAACAAAATGATACATAATTCCGTAACAATATATATATATATATATATATATATATATATATATATATATATATATATATATATATATATATATATATACACACACACACACACACACACACGAAGTTAAAAAATGTGTACAAAATTAAATATTTTTGTAATAGCATGAAAACCAAAACTTCTCATCTACATAATAATACAAATAAGACTACGAAATTTTTAAAAAATAAAAAAATAAAAAAAATGTCCAAGTTTGAATAGTAAAGTATAAATCTGTATTTAAAAAAATACAAAATTTCCATAATGGCCTGAAAATCTAATCAGGCCATCTAGATGTTAATACAAATACGCATATCAATTGTTTTGGTCTACCTCAAGTAATTTTTACTTATATGTGCTTACAAGGTTTTTGCCATAATATCGATTATTTAAACAAAATCTATGTCTCTCCATGAGTGTAATACACGTGTCTTTGGAATTCTTTGCAATGGGAACGTAATTAAGTCCAAATACTGTAGATAGTCTCTATGATCGTTCCATATAGCTGCATGCTTTCCTAATTTAAAAAAAAGTCCGGAAAAAATCTTAGTGGCATATATTAGTTATGGATATACTTACATTCTGCCTGTTGGTGGTCTTCGATGTTTAAATAGAAAGGACTTTTATTTCAGATAAACCGATTCGAGAAATGTAAACTGGTATACACTGTGTGGTATAATAAATAGTACTTCCGTACAGGTTCCTTCACAGTGATTTACCTGTACAAGCTCGCTTTGCCGTAGAAACCTATTCAACTATTCATCGCACAATTATTAATAATACCATGATCATTCAGTAAAGGCTTGATTGGTACTTATGTCAGAGGGCTTGAACTCTTCAGGTTTGATAACAAGGTGAGTTATCTATTGAATATACATTCTATTCTAATTCGCACATTTTAAACATGTTTTTTTTCCCGCTAACTTGACCTAATAAATGTACATGTATTTTCGGTCACACCAGAAGACGATGTACTAAAGTGTAGACGTAACTAAGATAAAATGTCTTATGATACACGATTTTCTTGATAGATGTACACTTAGCAAGCGACCAAGAATTTTAAATTTCAATTTCCTAACAGATGCCACATAGTGTAAAAAACAAAAACAAAACAATGTAGAATCTGTTTTCCCCCCCACCCTCACCCCACAACGACAGCCATTGTTAGACAAAAAGACCACAATCACATAACGTGGGTTTGCGGTTATCTATGTGATGATGACAGTTCTGGGATCATTTGATATGAATATTAGGAATGAAATGTATACGAGACTGACATTCAGTCTTTTGGCAATACAATCTCACACATAACTTCAGAATTCAACCGCAGAACGTATCATTTACACGTACAAGTTGGAGCATGAATTGGTAATGTTTCTCGAAGTTAAGTCCCTTTGTTTTATTTTTTTTTCGAAAATATCAGCTTGTTAATGGATTTTAAAGCTACATAAATAAAAGTAATCAGCAAGGATAACTCGCACAAAATTTAATATATATTTAAATCAGCACAAAGCTCCGCTCTCATTAACTGTCTGTCTGTACGTCTTTTGTATGCTTGCATTTTTTATTTTGGTTTTTTTTTACGTGCATTTTTGCATATTAGTTGAAAGCCTTAGCGTGAGACAAAATATTCTGCATCCAACAGTGATCTTCGGTTCTAAAAACATATATCTGCACGCATTCGTATGTGTGTGTATATATATACATACATATATATATATATATATATATATATATATATATATATATATATATATATATATATATATATCATTGTAGGTAGGAGCGTAGAAAGCATCGAATACAAGACTTTGACGGAAATGCGAAAGAAGCAAACGAACCGCCAGAAGATTCTTATATGTCTCCTAGTTACCTTGATACTTCTTTTTTACATCTTCTTCATTGGGTCTAATAGTATGTTTAGACAAGTCACCACAAAGAAAATGGAATTAAAAGAAAGGACAGAATTTGATATCAATTCCTGGTTCGGTGACATGTACGATACTTGTGAGGGAAATGTTATCGCATACGGACATGAATTTATAGTTCTCAAAAATGTGCGCTTAGATCAAATGAATTCACAATTATTCGCAATTCCTTGTGAAAATTGGGACTCTAAACCGTACTTCTTTTATTCCGGGTATGAAGGAACGCCGATGACTGAATGGATGCTAAGCATTACACGAAGAAAGGATTCTGCGGAAGAAACAAAGGTAGAGTACACTTTGACAGTCGCTATAAAAAGAACGGAGGCACATAATATATACCATACCTTGACAGAATGGTTTAATGTTTTTGCTTTGTCCAAACATTTCAAATTTGACCCCAAACAAGTGGATATTATATTTCTGGACAATCGACCGCCCGGTGCAATGGATGAAACGTGGCATCTCCTTTATCGACGGGTCTATTACGCCAAAAATCTACCCAAACCAACCGTATTCGAAACCCTGATCTTGAGTCCCATAGGGTATGAGAGCCCACTTCGGCTCCCATTCTTAAAGAAAGTGGAAGGAGTTGAAGAATTTTCTGATTATTTTCTACAGGCGTTCGGAATAAATGAGAGAAAGAAGTTAAACTGTGCTAAGTTACGTGTGGTAATAATATGGCGACATGATTACAACTCGCATCCTGAGCGCGCAGAAGCTGGAGGAACTATTTTCAGGAAGATACAAAACGAAGCGGATGTGTTACAGCAGCTGAAAGACAGTCTACCAGGTCATGAAGTAATTGATATTCAATTGGAAAATATGGTTATGAAGCAACAGCTTCAGTTGATTGCTCATACTGACGTTCTCGTTGGAATGCATGGGGCTGGAAATGCGCACACACTCTTCCTCCCATCTCACGCAGTATTATTAGAGTTGTTTCCCTTGGATTCTCCGTATGATAAAATTCAGTATTTCAAAGCTTTTTGCCTGTGGAGGAACTTGACGTATGTAAGTTGGCAAAATGAGGACAAGAATAATGACCTTCCCAATTATTATACCTATGTGCCTCCGACTGTGATTGACACTTACATTAAACGTATTTACAAAGGCCTTTGTTCAAAATAAAGAGTTAATTACAGAGAAATAATTATATCATTGATATTTTCTTTTCTTTCGGATTTAATACTTTTGTCAACTAGTCTCCCGCATTCATTACCAATTTTGGACTTTATTTTTAAAAAACGTTTTCAACATTATGCGTCTTGAATGCCATATGAACTAGTATGACCCTTCCATGCAGGTCCAATTTAACACTCAAGGAGCCGTGGAGAGAGAGAGAGAGATTCCGATGTTACGTCAGAAATTAGCAAAGAAAAAAAAAATCCGATACCAATATCAGAGTTGCTGATTTTCGATGTGAGACACAATTCATCACTCTTTTTTAGTGAACCTGTTGGACAACCATATCTTAAGGTATGGGGTTCTTAGTTCAAACGGTTCAAGAAAAATAATCTATCTTTGGAATTTAACTTTGAACCTTGGCAGGAGAAGAGAAGCCGGGTAATAAATAATTGGCAATGTCCTAGACACTAGAAAGAGCTCAGCTATCTCATTTGTTTCAGTGATATATATTTTTTTCTTTTTTCATATGAGTCGGTAATGTGGAAGAGGCATATAACATTATTCTGACCCCTTCCGTTCATCTGGTAACTTTTTCCTTTAGTAACGGGGCATTTGCACACGATCCTGTTCAGTTAGCTTATAGTGATGGAAATCAATTAGTTGTGTTAGCCTTCTTGTACTGTTAACAAGTCACGCCTGCGAGACTGTGTAAGATATATTTTAACATTAAAAAGAATCTAACATTTGTGTTCCATGAAAACATTTTCAGTCTTAATACATTAGAAAAAAATATGAGGATTTTCAGATTTATTTTATCTCGTGATATAATTTATAACTTTATATCAAACACAATGAGGGACCTACGGTCTTGAATTCCATGCCCAGTTGCAGCACGCGCGTAAGAGTCTGCTGCCGGTTATTCAATGTTGGTGGCGGCTCTGGTTTCCTCCACCTCGAGGGCACCTCACGCCTCCACATGGTTGTTGAGACAACTTGGTCATAACTTGTTTGAACTTGTTGTACACTCTAAATTTGGTAAATCGAATTAAATTTTAAAAGTTCAGGCAAAACTTAATACTGTCAACCAAAACATTTGATCAACAACCGGTTCTTTCGTCAGATAAAATGAAAATGTTAGTCATGGCAGTAAGGTATATGGTTAATCAATGTACTAAATTACTAATTTTAAGTAAGTTTATTGTTCCCACGCTTTGTAAAGAAATGTCATCTGATAATATCACTAAAGTAAAAGTAACATTGTGTGTGAATTAGTTCTTTCGTGAGTATACAATGTATCACGTGCATACATACATCTGTTATTATATGCAACTTCTCTTGTACCGTTTAAAATAGAAAATTCGCCTTTAGGATATGGTTGGTCTTTCTCAGTTGAGGACAACGGTTTTAAAGGTTTGATCAGCTCATTGTGGAGACTTGAGGGTTGGATAGTGGCTCCCGAAAGAGTAATCAAAAGCTAAGACAAGTGTGAGAACGCACTGCGTTATGAAAATGTAATAGATCATCAGAAATGCATGTATAATTAGAGATAAATAATCTCACTGACAGATTTGATAGATATACAGAATGTTATAACTAGTTGCTTTTTATTTGTCTTTTATACAGAATGAAAAATACGTAATTACGATTACTAATACAAGTGTTCCGCGGAAACGGTGTCTCACATTCGTCCGTGCAGTGATTCCCCTCTCCCCCACCCCTGCATAGTCCGAAAATCGATACCCGTATCTCACCATGATGTGAGGAGAAAAATAAAAAATAAAAAAATAAAAACCCAAAACAAAAGAACAGTTTTAAATTGTGAAACAAATACTATGTTATGAAAATTATATAAACATTTTTACTGATTCCTGTGATGTTGCATGATATTTTAACCCTTAATAAATTCTGTGGGAACGCCACACAGAATAAGTTATATCACATAACTATGGCCATGAATTCAGATTATTGCTGAGCTGCCGACAGATTGAATAACTCTTTCAGTATAACCAGGCCTGGAGATCTTAAAACTGAACTTGAGTTTAAACTTTTACTCTCAGGGATTCGTAAACGACCTTTCTCGAGTAAAGTACTTTCTGATTGGGTTGACAAAAATCTTAAAGCTCAGATGTTGTTTGTACACGTGATTCTAGCTAGACCAGGTTGGAGTTTTGTGTTAACCAGTCATAAAGTGACTTACTTTTAAAAGCAGCCACCTTTATGTTCCGAGAATAAAATCTACAATGTTAGCTTTGTATCCTGGTGAAAACTCTATATGCTTTTGACGAACTGGTATTAAATCCAGTAAATGATTTTTCCCACATGGACACTTTAATTCTGTGGTTGTACAATCAAGTTCGATATTCCTATTCAAGGCTGAGAGTTTTGTGATAGTTATTGTACACATTTCATGGTTGAAGACCTGGGATAACTAAAGACGTTGTTAAAAGGTTTAATCTTACTGTCACTGAGACACCCAGAACACAAAACTTAAGAAAACAAACGAAACAAAAAATACATTACGTCAATTTAATTTATTAACAGTCTCAATTCGTACAATTTCTATGAATAAACAGATATTGCGTGCAATTCGTGCAACTTCTATGAGGAAACAGATATTGCGTGCCAGAAAATAAACTTTGCCAGATTTTAGCAAATGTCCGAACGAGAATGCTTTGAACATACAAACGGGAAGACAAATTACAACAATACTTCTAAAAAACCTAAAATATTAAATGAAACTCTAGTACGTGAGAATGGTTATATTTTCCCGGCAACTATTGAGATGTGTTAAAAGGCCACAAATTAGTGTTTAAAGACGACGATTGAAAACCTACCGTTTAGCGAGAAGGGGTAAATAGTCTATGGTACAAAAGAGCTGTGACTGGTAAAGCCAAGTTATCTACCCGTATTAAACAAGGTACGAAAAATGAAACATCTACCAAATTGATTTCATGGTACATTGTGCTGAGCTAATTAACCTCGGTCTAAGGTCAATTAATGGTAATAGGTGGTTAATCAGACGTAAAGTTTCACCTGTCGATCAGGGACATAAATCATCTTCGCTAGCCAAAGGTTGTGGATACAGTTTGTTCCACATTGACCCACCCGGGATCAAAGTTGACTGACTACCCTTGGTTAGTGAATTTGGGCCATACATATGTTTTAGTTAATTACCAACGCCCATCTGTCAACCATATCTCAATAAGAATCAGTTTTCTTCCAGGGCAGCTAAATTCAAACTGATCCTTGCCCCGTTTTATAATTGTTCTTGGTGTTCAACGTGTAATATTGATTCACTCGCAATAAACGAAATTCTTCCAGAAAGCCCAGTCTTGGACATAGTTGTTATTTCCTATTTTCAAATAAAAGAAATGTCTTTTTAGTCAAACTTTCCATTATATGCTTTTTTATATACCAATATTTGGATATAATGAAACGTTCATAACAATTAAAAGGTTAGAAAAGAATGACAAAGCTAGACTCCAAGACCCTTACTATGATTGAAGTGAAGAAGATATACAAAAATATAAACAAAATTCGGATGCTTTCTTCCATCTGACGCATTCAACTTTTTTGAGCAGCAGATATATCCGAATGAGAGCAAAGGATGATAAAATACTGCTTAACATATTTCTTACGGTATCCCGTGTGTGGCGTGGTGGTGGTGGTGGTTGTGGTTATCGTTATCTAGAGGATGATCGACCTCGGTGTTATTGCCCGGATCGAGTAAATAATAATATAAATTGTGAAACTTATAGATGGAATGAATAGAGATCTGAGCAGATATATAGAACAGACTAAAACAAGCCCCCGTATATGAAATATAACAATTTAATCAATTACATAAACAAACTGTGATAATGCATTACATTAGGAAGATACACTTCTTTTTGAAATAAATCATTCACCGAATTTTTAATATAAATAGCCGATCTGTTTAAATGATAGAATTAATTCATCGTAGAATCGAGTGAACAATCGAAGTCATTGCCTTGTACAGCTTCATAACCTGGTTTCCTCCTGTTCACTCCAGCTTCACCGTGCTGTTCAATTGGTTCCTTCGCTTTCTTCTCACTCTGAGTATCTTGCCTCTGTCGGCCCTCAAACTTTGTGTGGGTAGGTGGATACGTAGGTATGTAGATACGTAGGTACGTGGATACGTCAGTGGAGCTATTTCCCCTTTCAAAATAAACAGAGAAGCAACCTAAATCTTCTGTCAGTTATCCTACTGGGAATAGATCATTACTCCACTCTCGTTATGTCAGATATCATCCTATCAGAAGTCAAACAGATACCAAAGGCTATCTGGTAAAGCCAAACACGGCAGGCCATAAACAAACAAACCTAGTTTCATAAGATTAATGTATTTCCTAACGGCTATTTCATCGCTGACTCACATTAACATCACACGAGACATAACAGTTCCGTTCTCGATTATACAAATGAATGAATGAAATTCATTACATGGCTTAACTACGTTAATTTCAGCGAATACACACATTCAAGTCTTTAGCGTCCATGAAATCTCACTTTATGGCTTAACAACGTTAATTTCAGTCGATACGCACTTAAGTTTTTATCATACATGAAATCATCTAAGATCGGTGAATTCACACGGATTCTCATACTCATATCAACTAAAGTAATGCATGAAATTCTTAAAATACATGACTCCTATAACACTCAAGACAACAAATTCAAACAATCTGTCAAACTTATATATAAGATCATTGTACGAATTCAGATAATGAACTCAAACACAGTTATACTCATATCAAGAAAATTGATCTGCGAATTTATACAAATAAATTCATGCAAATATAAGTAAATAAATTCAGGCAAATAATTATATTGGTATCAACGAATTACATGAGATTGATGCAAATACCTTGTGCTTTCAAGCCTTGCTCGCTTCTACCGCCAGATTTGTGTCCGTCAACTTTCCAGACATCCAGTCCCTTGGATAATTGTTTTACGAGATAATTTCTTGCAAATTCAATCTCGGAGTCCCTTATACTCTCACGGAAAAAACGTAGACTGGCTAAATTTTGCGATGTGGCATATTAAAACTATGAAATTTCGTGTGGGAAACACACTCCTTACTTAGCGTAGCCAATCAGGATTAAATATATCTACCGCCTTTTATAAATAGGCGCAAAAATTTGCGGTCATCCTGACCCTCTAGATTTCCAAAAAACTGATTCTGGACAATCTCAACTCTGACATTTTCGATACAAAGATTGAGTTAACCTTTTCCCTTCCAGTTTCTCTGACTGTTAAATAAACGAATGCCTAATTAAAAATCGGTTTCTCTCACAACACAGACCTTAAAATCCTTGCAGCATAACGATTCAATACGCACCCTGTCCTCATAAATCTAATTAATTGTTCTCTGTCCAAGTTAATGTTCTCTTTATAGATCGACAGAAATTTGCACCCTTACACCGTGCGATAATGTCAGTTCGTTTACCGGTTATGTTCTGCTGTGTTTTGTGTATATTTGCATAGAAAACATCAATAGTAACAAAATTTTCATTCCTAACTCAAGGTAAAAAGAAACACATAAACAAAATAAATCAAGAAGAAAAATAAAATAAATAAAAAAATAAATAAGCACCTTGAGGGATTTTGAACTCCTGCGTAACAGGTGGCCATGCTTACCACTCGACCAAGCAAGCGACAAATTTCTGGGTCATAATATTATCGATGTATACTGACCGCAGTGAAAAAAAATATATTTCGCAATTCACTCCAGTGAATTGTCAAATTTATTTCTGTTGGAAAATCCACTAAATCACGGACTAGCATAAAATAAATGAACATATAGAGACTTTTGATTCCGTCTCCAGCCATATATTGACTTAAGCCTTTGATCGGCTGTCTGTGCTGTATGTAGACGAACTTGTAAAATAGATTAAAAGCGCTATGTTCAGAAATTTTCTTGAAAAGCAAACAAATTGATATTTCGGGTTTTCAACAAAACTAATCTTGGCAACATAGATCTAAAAAAATAGTGTGCATAGGCTTTTTATTCCGCTTCATGTACTTGGCTATATCTATTTGAGGCTTGGATCCGCTATATTTGCAGTGTATAAGGTGCTACCAAGAGTTTTACATACGGCTACAGTTCTGTTTCTGGAAAATTTAAAACATTTGCTTTACAGGGGTCTTATCGTCGATTTTGCCTTAAAATTCACAGATGCATTATCATCAAAGAACTTTAGGAATAAATGTTAGTTTGCTATTTGCGATATATGCTTGGTCCTGATACAAAAGTGTAATTCTAGAAGGATTTTATTCTGCATCAAAGTCATCAAACTTACAAGCATAAACACCGAGTCAACTCTTCAACGGTACAAGTGAATTCAGCATCAATCTTCTGATTGGTAGAATGTCAGTGATGACGTAATTATGACATGAAAAATAAACCTCTATGTATCAGTTCAAATGCAGCTTCCGGAATGAGGTAGAGGGAATATCATCTTTAGGTTTATGCCTATAACTGTGATGAGCATCGTTCAGTCTTATTCGAACACAACTGATATGGCTTATGTATTAACTTACAAAGGTGAAAAAAATTCGCTGTAAAGTGTATCCGTAGGACATTTGGTAAAGATGTTAACCAAAGTCTACAACTTGAGCTGACTGTGAATTCTTGCGGTTCGATCAATAAGTTTTAGATAAGAATTACAATATTAATGCACAAAATTCACTAGAATTAAAAAGAAATGAGATAAAGTTTGCAGTTCTGTCTGTTATTAAACAAGTGTTCCGCGGAATTCCATGTATCCTACGAGTAACATTCTTACGAAGATTATGCGGATTTCAAAAGTTTAGCAAAAATCATAACACTTTTGACGCCGCCGCCTTTACCGATAGGAAAGTGACGCAGTCATCTTGCTATTTGCAAACGAAGACGAGACAACAGGAAATATTTACGAACATTGATATACGAGTACACTGCCAGCCTACTTTTATGATTTTTCTTAATATTTGGATCAATGATGATGATGACGATGATTATCGACGACATCTGCTATAAGTACCTGATGTAGTCGTCATAATCATCCGAAAGATACTCCAGGGGAAGGAGGTGCTTGTCCACGTGATCGTACAATGTATACAGGCTCTTTCCGTGCAGCATTATATATACAATTAAAAAAGGATCACTTGTAAATTTAATCCTAACATTAACATAATGTAATAAATTTGGGTATGTTCCATTTGTATTTACTTCTCCATTTATAGGTTCGTTAAATTTTAGTGATTAGTTATTTGATTATGGGAAGTCGGTGTTTGGAAAATATTTCCCAGCCCGAGTAATTAGCCAATTTCTAGGAACAGACGTCATACTTAGAGTTTTTAAGAGACTTTGCAGTGGCATGGACTGGTTTCGTAGTTTGAGATGGGGTCAGACTAGCATAAGAACAACTGTGAAGCAGTCTATAAATGGGTGAGATACAATAGAGTATATACGGGTTTGGTGGTCCATACTAGGTTAATAATGAAAAGTAAAACTTTAGTAAAAGAATTATTTTGAGAGCTGATCCTATCTGTACCTGAAATAAATAGAGACAAGATTCCATTGATGCAGTTTTAGTATTTTTATAGTTCCCTGCATTGGGTGTTTGAATTGTGTTATGTGTGCTTCATGCCACGGCATGCTAACAAGGAAAAGCCATGCAAATGTGAAGTTATAGCTGTAATATTGTGGTCATTAATTTATTGATTAGAGCAAAATTGTATCTATCATAGCCGTGGCGCGTTACGAGAACTTCCTGTTGACTACGAATGTTGTCGTGAAGTCCTTGGAAATAGGGGAAAACAAGGGACTTCCAGCCCAACCTCACACAGGTGTTAGATTCGCTCTGTAGAGGAACCCCTGTGCGTGTCACAATACTAATACTATTTACATGTATTACTTATCTCACTGATAGACAAGAATTACAAGTTTTCATAAGTAACGTTTTCAGAAGAAAAAAAAAAGAAAGAAATGATGACTTTATTTTTTTCTCAGTGTTTAGGTACGGCAGGGGAGGGGGGGACTTAACGTTAAAAAACCAGTGCGTAATCAACGATTACATAGCTCACCCCTACGATGCCTTTTTATTGGTAGTCTTCAGTTGCCATTATCATATATATGTCATAGAGACCTCTTTATGCAATAAGGGTGTAGAACTTATCAAGATGCATCCACCCACCAAGTTTAATGATTCTAGGTAGGATAATGCATAAAGCATTTCAGAAACTCACGTGGTCATGAGGTAAATGCGAAAACATGATCATAGGAAGTAGAAGATACAATACTGGTCACGATGAGCTTCTTTGTTTTTTAAGGGCGTGGTAGTAACAGAGATGCATATCATCATTTCCCAATCCTAGCACGAGCAGTGCATGAAAAATGAACATCAACCACAAAATTTAACCCAAGTCAGTGAAGCGTACAATATGGGCCATAATGAGCTACTGCTGAAATGAGGGAGCAGTGCTGATCAAGATGAATTCCATCAGCATGCTTGATGATTCTAGACAGGATAGTATGTACATAGCATGCAAAAAACCCTGTGTTGTCATGAGCTAAATGCAAAAATTTGACCTAAGGCAGTAAAATGTCAAATGTACGTCACAGTGACCTCTTCTGTATAGGTGTGGTACTAAGGGTGATATATACTATCATCTAGTTTAATGATTCAATTGTGAGCAGCAAAAGCGCAAATATAACCAATGTCAGTAAAGCGTAATATATGGGTCAATGTGACCTACTTTTAAAATGAGAGTGTAGTACTCATCGAAATGCATCCCCTCACGTTTCATTATTCCAGGTATAACAGTAAATTATACAGGAGGTAAAACACCTGTGTGATCATGAGCTAAATGCAAAAACTTAACATACGCCGTGTAAGATGTAAAATGTAGGTCACAATGATCCTCTTTTGCTGTAAGAGTGTGGTACTAATATAGATTCATGCATTCATCTAGTTTGATGATTCTTGCATGTACAGTGTTTGCAATTGAACTCAAGTCAGTAAAGCATGAAATATGGGTCACCGTGACCTACTTTTGTGATGTGAGTGTAGTACTCATCAAGATGCATCCCTCCACCAAATTTCATGATTCTAGGTATATGTATAGAGGATGCAAAAAAAAAAAAAAAAAATAACTATTTGGTCATGAAATAAACGCAAAAACTTAATCTAAACCTAAGTCAGTAAAATATATCTATGAGCGGACTTACTTGTTTCTGGATTTTTTCTTTCAGGAAAGGTTTGACGAGAGTGAAAAGGGCCTTGTGCAGTGGCGGCATGTTGTACATGTTAATAGCATTTAGTCTAGTCGGACAGGCGTGCTGAAAAAAAATGTCTTGACATCATTACCAAAACTTCCAAATAATCAATGTCAGAAATGCTGCACAACCTGACGTGACCAGTTAGAACTACAGCTTCTCCCCATGGCTCGGCAAGGAAAATCCCAACGCTTTTCATTATAAATTAACATCCACTTTTCCCCACCCCCACTCGACCGTGACCCAGGGATTAGAACCCAAAATCCGTTGCATGTACTATGTGTCTTACTACTATTACTGCATATATAATGCTTCGTGAAAAAATATTTAACTGACACTGTGATTGACGTTTTGAAATATTTTACCCTTGAACGCCTCCTATGTCCCACAAAGGAGGAAGCTGATAGCAATACCTCTCTAGCTCATCGTTACCATATGGAAAAGACCACCACCAAGTTTTGTGAATTTCCACCGAGTGCTTTGAGATGAGATGTGGTAGACAGACGATCAGGCGGAGGGTATCAGAGTATCCCCGTTGCTAAAGTGTGGGGATATATATGGTTAAGAAATCAAAGACTACATTTTCGTCTAAGTTTGGCTGTTTTGTATTGTTAAGCACGAGAAGACGTTCATATGACTTGGATGACTATTTAATGATTGGTAGGTACTATAATCATTGTATACATTGTCAGGATTATTGCAAAATTATTATATTTATTTGCAAAAAGTCTTCATGATATATTGTTAAATTCTTGAAGAATCTGTTGTTCTCTTGCTCAAGCAATTTTTAAGACTGCGTTTGTGTCCTCATATCATAAAACATTTTTTAAAAATATAATAATAATTGTTGGGTATATATCTTGCCCTGGAACAAGATGCATCACGAAAACTAGAGCTACTTCATGATGGCTCGCCATGGCAGATCTCCACGTTTTTATTACACATGTCTCCTCCCTCCTCCTAGACCCAGCCTCTTCCCCCGACCTTGACCCAGGGGGTGTAATCCAAAACCCGTTATATATATATATATATATATATATATATATATATATATATATATATATATATATATATATATATATATATATATGATGTGCCCTTGTGCTATTATAACTGCATGTTTAAAGTTTGGGCAAAAAGTATTTAAAAATGGCACCGTAACTGTAATTTCTGTAAATTTACCCCTTGACTCCCTCTCTGGGACCATATCACATGGGCAAGCTAGGTACCAAGTTTGATGAATTTACACCAAGCAATGGTTCTGGTCAGAAAGACTCACATACATACGTAGGATATCACAATATTCCATACAGGGATAAAAGGGGTGCATGTGGAGAGAAAGAAAGAAATATAAAGAAAGTAATATTGTTTGAATCAGTTATATAAACAAATAGGAGCTTGAATTTTTTGCCTGAAAATGTTTTTATCCCCTTTCTGAATATCTATCATAATCTTCATTATCTTCCTCCTGCTACCCTTCTTCTTTATCTTCTTCTTCTTCAGCATCATCATCATCATCATCACCACCACCACCACCACAATCAATAGTATCACCACATCTGCACGTTTTCGATTACAATGTTGTAGGGATCTTGTGACTGTGGCTTTTTAGACTGGTGATTGCTTTATAGAGGTTGACTCTATGGCAGGTTTGATCTATTATTTTTGTTTAAGTCCGGGAACACCTGAATCAAACTTGCATTGTACTCATAAATACTCAACTGATTTACTATGGCACGAAGTCCTCAGCATGTCACCTGCCAGCAATGCAGCGCTTTCTTCATATTCTGTCCATTGTAAACAGCAGAGTGTTCATTAGCACATCCAAACTGATCACTGATAATTATCATGTCATTAACTTGGGTTTGTTTGTTTATCAGCCCTACGTCTGTTAACATCACTGCCGTCCTAAACAAAATGTCCAGCCCAAACTTGTTCTTGACTTCCGTTATTTTCAAATGACCTAAAAAAAAAAAAAAATAAAGCACTCGCTTAGCGTCTTTGTCCTAAACAAAATGTCCAGTAAGAACTTTTCTTGACCTCCATTTTTTTCAAATGACCAAAAGAAAAAAAAAGATTATAACAGCACTCGCTTCGCATCTTTGTCAATTAAGGTTATATCTCCGTCGCCATCAGGTGATAGACTAATAGACCGTCTAGAACCACGGTATGTCCCAGCCATAAATAGCAAACTGAAAATATATAGGTGTGAAATAGTTAATTGCAAATTGCAATTGTTATTATGGAGGGCCGGTTAGAGAAATCAAGCACTAGTTTTGCGTCTGTAAGAACCTAGGCTCAAACCACAATGTCACAGTATTATTTATATCTGCCATCATGAAGCTCGTCTTAAGCTCATGTATATTCAAATGGTAGTATAAGATAGAAAAACGTAATTTTAATGACAATGGATTTATTTGAAATTAAAGTAGAGAGACACTCCCATGACAATGGATGTATTTGAAATTAAAGTAGAGAGACACTCCCATGACAATGGATGTATTTGAAATTAAAGTAGAGAGACACTCCCATGACAATGGATGTATTTGAAATTAAAGTAGAGAGACACTCCCATGACAATGGATGTATTTGAAATTAAAGCAGAGAGACATTCCCATGACAATGGATGTATTTGAAATTGAAGTAGAGAGACACTCCCATGACAATGGATTTATTTGAAATTAAAGTAGAGAGACACTCCCATGACAATGGATGTATTTGAAATTAAAGTAGAGAGACACTCCCATGACAATGAATGTATTTGAAATTAAAGTAGAGAGACACTCCCCAGCTTAAGTTTCTTTACTTCCTTTATATTTATTCAATCAGTTTAAACGTAGAATTACTTGTCAGGTTTGTCGCATGATTATAAAATAACGTACACGATATTTCGTCTAACAACATTTTGTCGGCTGCAAAATATCTTCGAATGTTTATTAATGGACATACATTTTTCGAACTCGTCCAATATCGAGATACTGGTCACTCATCCCTATATATTTACGTTTTTCATTACTCAAATTATAGGAATTAAATAAAAGTGTATTTTCGTTATAATATGTTTTATCTAGTTGACGAAATATTCTTCGAAGAAGTATCGTGGAACCAAACTCAGAAACCTTATGTCCTCTAAATATCAAAATTAAAGATTAAACACTATTGGTGGATATAACTTAGCGCTGCGTTAAGAAAAGAAAGTATAGTTTTATATTATAACCATGTGGCTCTTGATAAAGAATTTACGAATAGTGATTATGGTAACGTCGTTGATTACCTGGCCTCTCTAGAATGATTCTTCTACCGTACATGTCCAGCTGTGGCAGTATTAGAACGATACTGTAATACTGTAAATAGAATATGTGGACTTTTTTAAAGTATGAAAACTATCATTTTATTTAAGAATCCACGTGATTCCATTTATAGTCGATTCGTTTTTGTAAATATTTGTGTGACACAGATGAGTTTGCTTAAATCGTTGTTAACTATTTTTAAAATTTAAATTTGAAAATTATAGTTATAATCTTTGAGACAGTAACCGTATTATTTGTAGCCAATATCCACGCTGTATGAGACAGTAACCGCATTATTTGTAGCCAATATCCACGCTGTATGAGACAGTAACCGCATTATTTGTAGCCAATATCCACGCTGTATGAGGCAGTAACCGTATTATTTGTAGCCAATATCCACGCTATATGAGACAGTAACCGCATTATTTGTAGCCAATATCCACGCTGTATGAGACAGTAACCGTATTATTTGTAGCCAATATCCACGCTGTATGAGACAGTAACCGCATTATTTGTAGCCAATATCCACGCTGTATGAGACAGTAACCGCATTATTTGTAGCCAATATCCACGCTGTATGAGACAGTAACCGTATTATTTGTAGCCAATATCCACGCTGTATGAGACAGTAACCGTATTATTTGCAGCCAATATCCACGCTGTATGAGACAGTAACCGTATTATTTGTAGCCAATATCCACGCTGCATCACTTGGGTAATGAACACATGTATACGGCTAAAATGTATATTTTGTAGACATTCCATGCTCATACTCACATATGCCTCTACATGTACAACAAGAAATATACATGTTACTAAATTTGTCTGTTGCGATAGGGAGAAATGACCATGGCTAAATCTGATTTGCCTCGCAAACGGCCAAAGAGATTCTCTGGAAAAGAAATTGTGGCTATTGTGTCATTAGCGATTATTAATTACTTAACATTATGTTTATGTATCTATGTATGTGTGTGCAATATTTGTGTGTGTGTGTGTGTGTGTGTGTGTGTGTGTGTGTGTGTTTAAAAAAAAATCTCAATCGTCTTTACCCATCGTATGTCCATGAAGCTCTGAAAGTCGGGATTGTCTGGATTAACTCCCTTGTACAACTCTGGGATCTCTGACTTTAATTTCTACAAGTTCTCCAAACATTCCATAGCACTGAGCTGGCTACATTTCTTCCGGTGTGAAATGCCAACAGGAATGCTGCATCTGTAATGGTATAATCGATCCTATTTAAGTCATTTTTAATTTGATTATTCTAAAGAGCATTGTTTTGCCGAGCTTATATAATTATTTTGCTTTTCACAACCAGACTTTAACGCAGATGTACTGATAAGCTTAAGAACATACATATCCTAAACGAAATTTTCTGGTCGTGAGTACCTTAAAAAAAGATAATGCAACAATTCATTGCATGTATCTCCCCTCTCAATCCTTCCCACCCCCTACTTTCACCCTCCTCCCCGCTTCCAACAGGCATCTTGCGCTAATTGTCATATTATTCAAAAGGTATACAACATAAAATCTTTCTGGAATCAACAGTTATACAACATAAAATCTTTCTGGAATCAACAGTTATACAACATAAAATCTTTGTGGAATCAACAGTTATACAACATAAAATCTTTGTGGAATCAACAGTTATACAACATAAAATCTTTCTGAAATCAAAAGTTACACAACATGAAATCTTTCTGGAATCAAAAGTTATACAACATAAATTCTTTCTGGAATCAACAGTTATACAACATAAAATCTTTCTGGAATCAACAGTTATACAACATAAAATCTTTCGGGAATCAACAGTTATATAACATAAAATCTTTCGGGAATCAACAGTTATAAAACATAAAATCTTTGTGGAATCAACAGTTATACAACATAAAATCTTTCGGGAATCAACAGTTATACAACATAAAATCTTTCGGGAATCAACAGTTAATACATCTTAAGAAAGAGGCAATATGAATAAAAGTTCAAGATGGATTATAGCGATAGATTTCTCAGGGCACAGATGGACGCCTATAATGGTAAGTAGGGCACAGATGGACGCCCATAATGGTAATTAGGACACAGATGGACGCCCATAATGGTAAGTAGGGCACAGATGGATGCCCATAATGGTAATTAGGACACAGATGGATGCCCATCATGATAAGTAGGGCACAGATGGACGCCCATAATGGTAATTAGGACACAGACGGATGCCCATGATGATAAGTAGGGCACAGATGGATGCCCATAATGGTAAGTAGGACAAAGACTGACCCCCATAATGGTAAGTAGGACACAGATGGACACCCATAATAGTAAAGAAGTCACGGATGGACGCCCATAATGGTAAGTAGGACACAGATGGACGCCCATAATGGTAAGTAGGGCACAGATGGACACCCATAATGGTAAGTAGGACACAGATGGACGCCCATAATGGTAAGTAGGGCACAGATGGACCCCATAATGGTAAGTAGGACACAGATGGACGCCCATAATGGTAAGTAGGACACAGATGGACGCCCATAATGGTAAGTAGGGCATAGATGGACCCCATAATGGTAAGTAGGACACAGATGGACGCCCATAATGGTAAGTAGGACACAGATGGACACCCACAATGGTAAGTAGGACACAGATGGACGCCCATAATTGTAAGTAGGGCACAGATGGACACCCATAATGATAATTAGGACACAGATGGACACCCATAATGATAAATAGGACACAGATTGACCCCCATAATGGTAAGTAGGACACAGATGGATACCCATAATGATAATTAGCACACAGATGGACGCCCAAAATGGTAAGTAGGGCACAGATGGACACCCATAATGATAATTAGGACACAGATGGACACCCATAATGATAATTAGGACACAGATGGACACCGATAATAATAAATAGGACACAGATGGACACCCATAATGATAATTAGGACACAGATGGACACTCATAATGATAATTAGGACACAGATGGACACCCATAATGGTAACTAGTTCTTAAATTGTAGTAAGCCATAGCAAACACATGCCGCAAATAAGGACACTGGAGGTGTCTGGAGAAAATATCACAAACGGAAAACCCTCTGTCTTAAAATGGTGCACATAAATAGCTAAGTAATAAAAAACCAATTTAAATACAGAGGCCACTCGGTCTATTTATTCTTTGAATATGTGATTTACTAGTTATTTAAACATTATACTCCTCTAACTTGGATCATAGATACGATCTTCAACAGCGACGCTTTTTAGGTTCTATGGGAAATTTTTAAGAAAAGATGGGAATTATTAATTAATGGAATAATTTTGCGGATCGAGAGAATCGACTGTTTTCACCAACTATCCCGGTCCTTCGAGATCCTCCACTACACAACTTGCCCGTTAATACGAGTTGCAGAGTGGAGATGATCAATAACAGGAACTAGACTATTCACGAATTTAAAAACGAATGGGGTGGGGTGTCAACCCTTTTTGTTAGAAGTTATGAATACTTCAAGCAAGAATCGCTCTTTACTGACTAAATCGATTAGAGAGGTACTAGACTGTATATGTTACTTGGCATTCCGGATCATGGTGTATGATATAACATGGTGAACATGCAACTAGTATTCCTTTTCTTTTTCATGTATGATATAACATGGTGAACATGCAACTAGTATTCCTTTTCTTTTTCAGGTATATGATATAATATAGGATATAACATGGTGAACATGCAAATAGTACTCCTTTTCTTTTTCATGTATAGGAATGATATATTGTCGTTTAGGTAAACAGATCTGTCGGTCTGTAACCACTTCTGTTGGAGGATCCAGTCCCTCAAGGTCTGCACGGCCTCCATCCCCTGTTCGGGGTCCTCTACCAGCCCCTCCTTTGCCCTTGTTAGGTCCTGCTCATCTAGAATGCATTGATACTCCTCATCAGATGGGAAAGACATTTTTATTATAGATATATACCATTTGAACTATTTATACTATTTGAACTGTCTCTGTACTCTATGTACTATTTGAACTGTCTGTACTCTATGTACTATTTGAACTGTCTGTACTCTATGTACTATTTGAACTGTCTGTACTCTATGTACTATTTGAACTGTCTGTAATCTATGTTCTATTTGAACTGTCTGTACTCTATGTATTATTTGAACTGTCTGTACGCTATGTACTATTTGAACTGTCTGTACTCTATGTATTATTTGAACTGTCTGTACTCTATGTATTATTTGAACTGTCTGTGCTGTTACGACTAGGGGTAATGTAACAAAAGAAAAGACTCAAACAAGCTTTCAAAAATTAAACCACAAATATTTAATTTCCTAAAATATAATAATATTTCAACAAACAATCAAAGTGAAAGAATTAAACATAACTTACATTATAGAATATCCTTAAAAGTCTTAAATTGTTCTAATGTTCACTGATCCGGAAGTTAATCCAAATTATTCCGAATGAAGAATATTTCGAATGAAACCACCAAAGTGTTGACGTGCTAACAGGAATCAGTTATATCTAAGTGTTATTAATTCCAAGTAATCCTTGTGAATATAGAATATCACACAAGTTCTCGAGATGTTTCCGATAATTCCAACGGAGCTGTATAATTCTTAAATATCAGTAGTTAATCCCAAAAATGTACTGTCTGGAAACTATTTCTGAAGTAGCAGTACTAAATCCAAATTGTACTGTATAATAATATCTCTGAAGCATAATATCACATACAAAGAACCAATTTCGTTAAAGACTTCTCAAGCTGACGAAACTATGTAGAATGACGAACGCTGCGATTACATCTTATTATATAGTTTTCTGTACTGCGTCATTGAAATACAAATAAAACCCATTTCTTATTCCGTCTCAAAATAACAACTCAGTATTACGATCTTACTATCTAACTTCTGGTCAACAAAATGAATCATTCTTGGATTGCGAAATCCAGGTCAGGTCAAAAGTGCAAACCCCACGCGATGAATCATGTGACATGACTAATGCTTCAAACGATAATATTGATTTTCCCAGGACCAATGTACAGGGTCACATTGAAATTACCGTATATGTGTACTCTGCAAGATGACACATATTAGACTATTATACAGAGGTCATAAACTAATACAACTATACCATTATTTAAAAGAAATGGTACATAATTCCGTAACAGTACTCTATGTACTGTTTGAACTAGCTGAACTATTTTGAAAATATAATACGGATAAATGGTTCAAATGACATGTGGACAGCTGAGAGAAGAAGAAGAGATGAAGAAAAGAAGCGATCGAGAGAAGATCAAAACAAAAGTAGGGCGCCCGACCACTACCCTTTTTCTCACTATTACCTTTCCAGCTTCCACGTTTTTAACACCAAATATTTACACTTTTCCACGAAGTTTAGACAAAATATTACCCACCCACCCTTAAAACCAAAAGCTAAAAACAGTCCTAAAATACTAAAATTGACAGTAGACATATAAAACTAACCATCCCCAAAACTGACAATGTTTAAAATATATACCCTTTAAATGGAGGAGTACTAAATTTAAATTTTTACTACCAACATAAAAATTAGGAGATGTAAAAGTACATCAGCCAGCTTTCGTGTCTGGTTTCTGCTAGAAAATGCATACAATAGCATCTTTCTATCAGATATAATCCAAGTAGACTATGCCAAGGACTTGGAGAGCTGTAAAACATTTCCAGTTACCGAACTATTCTGCGACAATATAATGCATTTTAAAACTATTTACAAGAACCGAATGAATAGTTGATAAAACTACATGTACTAATTGAACATATCATTGTTGTGAAATAAATTCTATAATACGAAGATATTTTTCCGAATTTAGATTATAGGGACACGGAGTAAAGATTAAAAAACCAATATATTATAGCAGAGAAGACTGCTATTCCAGAAAGATCGTGCAACAGAAAGTTGGAAAACTGTTTAGCAATCCGGAATATCTTATAATAGCATCATATAAAGAAGAACTTGCAGACGTAGAGCTTTCTAATGTAATGGCAAGATTAGGAAAAAGAAAGAATCTACTTTTTAAATTTCGATTTTACCCAGGGATATTTAATAAGATAGAAATGGAGACACTTTAAAGAGAAGTAGAATATTTTACAAAGGACAAGGTCAAATCAGAATGTGCCCATGGATATATTATCGATACCGGTAAAACAGCTGGAATTAATTGCCTATCTTGGTGGATACTAAATAGCTGATTTAAGTTTATCTGTCAATTAAAATCCCTAGGCAATAATAAACAAATAGTAGCCATATTTTAGATTTAATTGATTGTTTGGACAGAAGAATTGCAGCAACATTCGCAAATCCTAAAGCTCAAGGGTATGGAATTACTAGATTAGAAAGAACGATTATCAAAGTGCATTAGAATTTTTAATTTACCCAGGGAAATAATGGAAGATGGTATATGTTATAAAGCATCTTTTTGAAGAACAATGGAAAAGACTTGCAACAACAATAACCAACACTTGTTTTGTCTACAACAAGACTAAAATGAGTATACATCTTCCCTATTGGGATAATTTACAGACTTCTAAAATTTTAGGACTGGAATATAGACTACCAAAAGATTGTAAAGAGGAGATAGTAATACAATTATGCCTGTCTGCGTTCTCTTTTAATGCCCTGCCGATAAATTACATAGAATTTACAGAAGAAAGAAAAGAATTAAAAGTTGAAGAGAAAATATTTAGTATAATCGGTAATACGTACATAACAAAAAAAAATGGATCTTTATATTCTGTCTGCAAAGAAGTTCAAGAAGAATGTGGGTTAATAAGTAATGTTCTCATTAAACTAGCAAAGTTTGCTACAAAACGAATAAAAATAGCATACTAATTTACGAGTTCGAAATGCTTTTTCAAAATACAACTAGAATTAGAGCAAATCGAATCAGAGACTAAAAACGAAGAGTTTAAAGAGGATCATAAAGATCGTATAGAACAAAATATTAAATTAGGACAATAATGCAACGATAGCAAGATATTAATATTCTGGGAGAAGACATTGGAGAACATAATAATCGGGAGTGTCACGGAATTGTGTGCACGAAAATACCTTTGTATTATATATGAGCATAAATGTAGATGGGTTTTGCTGCCCAAAAGCGTCGACACTAGGGGTGATTGGCCGATTATTCCGAGTTCTCTGGCCGTGGATTTGACCACGTTATAGTACTTATAGTGATATTTTTCTCTATATCATCACAATGCATATGAGCCTTGTTAGGAAGCTGTCCACTTTAATGGAGCAATCTTCAGCTGTAGAGATATGTAAAAATGTCAAACTTTATTCTTTCTTGTAAACCGTTCTATGTGATAAAACTGTTTAATATATTCAATGTATCTGAAATTATCCAAAATTTCTAGACAGTCAGACCTATGTCACATAACGCCATGCTATCGGATAGAATACATTCTATTTTAGGTTAGACATTTGATAGCTGAACAGACAAGCTGAATTCAGTTTATGTTCTATGCAATAAATGATGAAACATTCGAGTTTTAATAATCCAGTGCGATTATTCTTGTTGTATACAGATTCATGTACGAACGTAGTTATTATAATAATAATCGTATGCAGTCGTTCTGATGAAAGAAGAATTTAAAGTGTAACGAAGTCAAGTTCATGTGCACTCATGCGTAACGTATATCTCTGTATGTGCACTTAATGTGTCTCTCGGTTATTGTATTTCTAGCTGTTACGGAGAGCCGTCGAACTCAGTAGGGTTGTGTAAAAGAGATATTGGGGTCATATATATATATATATATATATATATATATATATATATATATATATATATATATATATATATATATATCTGACAGTGAATGCATCTATAAATCAGATAATGTGGAACAGGCGAAATTTAATATTGTACTACTAGTGTTGCCCGTAGTCTTATAAACTACAATAACTTGCATGTGGAGTTCTTTATTTCGAAGTAATAACCATTTCAGGGAACCTGTACAGAAATCAGGCGTAATTTTTAGGAAATGTGCACAATCACTGGGTTTTTTTCAGGAATTGCACACATTCCCTGAGTGAATCAGGAATAATGTACATTTACTATAAAAAAAATCAGGAATTTTACACATTCCCTGATTTGGCGCATGCACTTTAACACACACACATTCTTGTATTTGGTGGAAATCGAGGACTCGTGTATGGAACCCCGTACCGAGGGCATTTGTTCTGGCTATCTTGGAGTGAAAAGAGATACATTTTCTGGCAGTAAATTTATAGCAAAAGATGATGTGTCGAGGAAGATACTGTATGATTGATTCTAAGGAATATGAAATTTCGCAATGCAAGCGAGGACGCACACGTTTACACAAATGGTCTGTACTATCCATTCAAACAAAGGACACACACAACTATTGACCAGAACATGGAAACTGGTGACAATGGGACGTCATGGACAACTGGGACTCCCATTATCTTGCAAAATGAAAATGAAGAGAAACAGTGTTAATCCGTTCATAAACGGTTCACACTCTAAGGATTAGTGCACTCAGACGTAATTGTTTGCATCCCAGACAGATCTTTAACCGTTTCCAAAATCAAAGAACGATAATGCATCAGTCGTTAATTGTGAATTGTTACTTCATACAGCAATGTGGCAGCCTGGTGATTCCACACAGTTCATAAATGTGTCCAGACAGAAGCACATGACGGAGTTGTTAAATAAGTTCGTGTATCAAAATGTGTATTGTGCTATTGCAGCTGTGCGTAAATTGATACTATCAAGAACAATTTATAGATGGCGCCAACCGATTCTACAAAATCTGAAACCATCATATAATTTATGAAATCTGAAACTGATTTGTTTGGTATTATTACTGACTTTGCTTTATTTGGATTCTATTATTTGTTTCATAATAGCTATTATATATAAAGTTTTTTAGTTAAATTCGATCTAAGAATTTAACGCACGCTTTTACACTAATGGTCTGTACCATACTTAAAACATAAGACAATATATATTTTCAAAAAACATGAAGACTGTGGAAAATGGTACATCATGGTCGAAGAGGAAATCTGTATGCAAATACAATGAGCTATCAATACAGGCAAAAGATGCACGTAACTGTTGACACAATCACAGAGACTGTGGACATCATGGACAACGAGGACATGTTTACTCAGACAAATTAAACTATCAATATATACTAACGACGCACGTAATTATTAAGAAAAACATAGAGACTGTGGACATTGGTACATCATGGACAACCTGGACATTTTTACACATCTAGTCTGAACTATCAATACAAACTACGGACGATCACTATTAACAAAAACGTGGAGACTGTGGACATTGGCACTTCATGGACAACGAGGACATGTTTACACATCTTGTCTGAACTATCAATACAAACTGCTGACGCACACTATTAACAAAAACGTGGAGACTGTGGACATTGGTACATCATGGACAACGAGGACATGTTTACACATCTTGTCTGAACTGTCAATACAAACTGCGGACGCACACTATTAACAAAGTCATGGAGACTGTGGACATTGGTACATTATGGAAAACGAGGACATGTTTACACATCTTGTCTGAACTATCAATACAAACTAAGGACGCACACTATTAACGGACGTACACTATTAACGCAGAAATGGAGACTGTGGACATTGGTACAGCATGGACAATGAGGACATATTTACACATCTAGTCTGAACTATCAATACAAACTAAGGACACACACTATTAACATAAACACGGAGACGGCGGACAATGTTATACATGAACATTTGGAACTCGTTTTAACTAGTAAAATGAAATTTAAAACTAAAGCACAATGAGGCTGTGCATGAATGGTCAGATTCAGGTGGTTAGTGCAAACATATGTAATAGTGGTTCGTTGTTTAATCCTGGACAGATCCTTGACCCTTTCCAGAAACAAGTGATGATTGCATTATGATTATCCCTTCCCTAGGTAATACATCAATTGTTAATTGCTAATTCATACAGCAAGGTGGCAGCATGGTGGTTCCATACTTTTACATACATGTAGTGTATAAATAATCTCATGTATGAAAATGTCTTTTTTGATAGTTCGGGTGTGATTAAATTTACACTATCAACCTATTCCAGAAAATATGAGAGCATCATATCATTAATGGTATCTCAAGCTGATTCCTTTTTGTTAATTATTATTGCGTTTATTCTATTTGGATTCTGTTAATTTTATATAATATTTATTAAAAAAGAAGTGTGTTTGCTAAATTCTACATGATTATTGAATGCACATGTTTACACTGATGGTCCGCAGTACCATGTAAAACGAAAGACGCACAAAATAATTTACAGAAACATAGAGACTGTAAGAAATGGTTCATTGCGGGCAATCAGATCATATTTACACAAATAGTCTAAACAATTAATTGAAACTGAGGACGCGCCGTTCGACCAAAACATTTATTTACACAAATAGTCTGAAATATCAATTAAAACAAAGGACGAACATAATTATTACACAAAACATGTAGATGGGGGTAAATGTGACATAACGGACGATCGGGGCATACTTAGACACAGGCCCACCAACAGAAATTCCCGGCCTCTGGGCAGAGCAGTCATGGGCCCCAAAACTAGTTTCATTTTTTGTATATAAAACCTGTAGTAATCTATCATAACTTAGACTCTTGCAATTAACAAATTTTAATTTTACTGCAAAGATTAATTTATTCATTTTATAACTGATTTGTCGGCGGGCCCTAGAAATCGCCGGGCTCCTGTGCAATTGCCCCCCCCCCTCTTTTTTTTTCCTTTACGGCGGGCCTGCTTACACAGTTTAAAGTATCAATAAGAACTAAGAACTAACATAATTATTTTAACCAAAAAAAAAAAAAAATGTATTATGCCTTGCATGAACGGTTCAGATTTTGGGAGTTAGTGCACTCGGCGTATTTTGGAACATTTTTTAATCCCAAACAGATCATGAATCCTTCAAAGCATTAAAGAATTAAAGGACGAACTCATTATGATTATCCCTAGTCGAGGTAATATATTTATTGTCAATTGATACTTCAGACATCAAAGTGACAGCCTCGTGGTTCCATACATGTACTCAGAAGTACATGATAGCGTGCATCAATAAGCTAGTATAAGTTTGATATTTCAGATGTAATTTTCATGAACAGCAAAGTTTCTACATGATAACAATCTGTTCCTCATAATCTACAGATATTATATAATTCATAAACTCATGAGCTGATCTTTCTCTATTGTTATTCCCTTTGTTCTAGTAATAGCAAATTGGGTATTTTAGATTTAATATCGAGAACGATTAAAGCCTTCTATTCGCCATGACTTTTTCATAAAACAAAATAAGTGTGCAATATTTAGGAGAGCTATTAGTAAATTTAAAAAAGGCATGCAAATAATATTTTTCTCGTGTGTTGTTTTTGTAGAGGAGACACAATACAGAGAAAATCTCAAGTATTCAATAGAGATTAGGTTTGTATACATGGACAAGCACGTCTAATGCGTGTAATGATCATAATCAAATTTCCCCCTTGCTATAGATTGATCTTTCTTTATATCTTCTAAGACTTTATGAACTTTGCATGGTAACTCTGTCCATTTTTCTTCATAAAAGAGTTTGGAACGGGGTGTTTAGATTTATTTAGGCTGCAACGTAACAGAAAGGTAAATTGCCTCTAAAAACAAAAACAAAAAAGATAATAAAATTAAAAAGGTTATATATATATATATATATATATATATATATATATATATATATATATATATATATATATATACAAATTCTTTATCAGTATTTTTCAAGATTCGAGTTTTACTTTATTATTATTAACTCAAAACCCCTCTATTTGAAAACCGAAACAAATTTCGATCCTAAATTTCAATTTTACACTAAATAAAACCTCATAAAACCAAAACACACTTCAAACTTGGAAACGTATTTTAGCTGCTAAATTCCTGAGGCGCGCTGGACCAGATTACTGACGGTTAGCAATTACTGTAGTAGCCCTATCGGTGAGAAAATGTGCCAAGGACACGCGTGGTTAAAACAACACTTGACACGTGAGCCGACACAGATTAGGCCAACTATGATGTAATGTGAAGTCCTTGCACCATCAAAACAAGCCAGCTTTTAAGGTGAATTATTAATAACTAAACGCTTGTAGATAAGCCATTTTAAAAAGAGTATATTTATCTGCTTATTATATAATTTTGATAGTAGTAGCTGGTGGGTATTGAGGTACTGGGTAGGCCTCTCTGGGTACTCTACGGGAAATTAACATGGTGGGGCCTCTCTGGGTACTCTATGGGAATTTAACATGGTGGGGGTACTCTGGGTACCAACGGAAGTTTAACGTGGTGGGGTCTCTCTGGGTACGTACGGGAATTTATCATAGCCGGAGTCGCACCGTAATGTAGTGACGAAGACAACGTCTACTACCATCAAAAACTGGGGTGGGGTGTTTTTTGATGGTAGTAGACGTTGTCTTCGTCACTACATTACGGGGGAGGGGTGTGGGGGAATAGAATTAATCTTTCTTGAAAAAGGGGTGGTCCTCAAAAGGACCGTTGGGTTTTTTGTTTGAGTGTATTTTTTAGAGGTGGGGGCACCTCCCTGGCTTTGCCCTCCATGCAGGGCAGCTTCCCTTCCATGTATTTACACTCATGCAGCGGTTGGATTTTTTTAATGCAAACGGAGGATGGTCCGCTTCCGGATTCCAATTTTCCTTATTGTCTTCCTCCATCATAGAGTGTGGTCTGATGGGGATTTTGCTTTCTTTCTCCTCCTCCTCCTTTTTTTCTAAGTCATGGAGGAGGTGCCACGCCACCTCTAAATGCACTCGAATTTGTCTAATAATTTCAGTTCTGTTCATTCTCTTGAATAAACCGGGTAGCTTAACTAGGGAAGACGTTGTTTTAATATACTAGAAGCGCGGACGTGAAGGAAAACATCCCTTACACCTAAAAAAACAAAAAAAACATCACCCCACTACCCCGCGTCTGACGTTATTCCTTTTGACGTCATTCTAGGCTTCGCGGAGTTTGCACTCCATCACCCCTGACTCTAAAAAAGCGCGGACCTAAAAGAAACTACTTTTGATAAAAAATCAAACACACACCATACCATTCCTATTTTTTTATTTTTTAAAAAAACTTTTTTTATTTTAAAACTTACACACACTACACAACCATTTTTTTTTTTTATAAAAATTTTTTATATTAAACTTTCACACACCTCACATAACCCTTTTTTAAAAAAAATTTTGTTTATATTAAACTTCCACACACCATTCAATTCCTATTTTTTTTACTTTTTAAAATTTTTTTTATATCAATCACACAACACAAAACATACAAGGGGAGAAGGGTTTTTTGTGGAGTAGACTATCACAAAACAAAAAATAACATACAAACATATATAAAACACACATATAGATATGGCAATATGAGAGTAGTAATCTTTTCTAGAGATTGGGTGGCCCTTAAAAGGACCGTTGGGGTTTAAAAGAAGTTATGTGGTTGTTTTTAACTTCTTAGGCTTGATATAGCCGTGACAGTAGCTCCAGCAAGGCGGCCACGTTTAGCGATGGGTCTCACAGCTTTAAGACAGGCAGGTCTCTTTCGGGTGAAAGAGAAAGCAAATTCTTCACAGTCAATCTTGCAACTTACTTCGCCGTCAAATAGTTTGTTGGACTGCATAAGTTGTTGTTGCTGTTGCTGCTGTTGTTGTCTTTGTTGCTGCTGCTGTAGTCGTTGTGCTGCCTCCCATTCTGTTCTTTCCCTAAGTATTTCTTCTCTCAGGACCTCTTCTACTAGATCATGTGCCATTTGAATGAACGTCATCGTCTTTCTCTCTGGGTTGGTCTCCATCAAATGATTCTTCACCCTTTGAATGTTAACCATAGCTTCATTCAGCTTTGTAATATTGGTGGCGGCCATCTTCTTTCTTCTTTTTTTTTGGAACTGTTGAGGTCTTCACGAGTCAACGAGAATGACTACACTGGTCAATGATACCGCTTTATAAGCTTAACGCGCGGACGCGATGGAAAACATGGTAAGGTTTCAGATCGACAGGGAGATCATAGATAGAGGAAAAAAAGAGGATAGTTTTTTTAGATCGATAGAAAGAGAGAGAGAGAGAGAACATAATTATTTTTTTTCAAATTCAATAAAAAAACCACACAACACCATTTTTTTCAACAACCAACATTTTTTTATTCAATAATAATTATTCTAACATAAAAAACTAACCATTCAACAAGATATTAAACAGGAACATATTTACAGGGTTGACAACGTTGGGAAGGTAAAGTAAATGTCAAACTTTCTACATCCACATCATTTTGATGCACACTACGATTGTGAGCTATCAAAATAAGTCAGTAAATGTTCTAAGGAATATCCAAGACTGCGTTGATGAAGATAATGGACACAATATTGTCCACACACCATTGAATCGGATCCTTGTAGTCTCACATTATTGAATCGAGTCGAGACGGCATTTCTTCTCATAAACTCGATGATGTCTTTTTCCAAAGGAGGTAATCCATAAGAATCAAAATATTCCACACCACTGTGATCGTTGGGAAAGTACACGGCCACCCAATGGGTTCCTGGTAGATCACTGTCGTCAGTATTGATGACATAGGCATGAACGTTTTTTGGTTTACGATGAGGTAGTTCATCTTTAGCACACACCACAGGATTCCAAGAAGAAGTATAGGAACCGCGATTCAATAGGTAATGAAGTTCCCTGGTATCCATTTTTTTTTACCACTTGAAATAACGAACTATCAATTCACACCTGACTTTAAACTTGAATGGATCTGTCTTGTAATTCCAGGAATATTCACGTCGGATAGGGTCTGCACTCTGTACAATGAGTCCTTCAATCCGTTTGATCTCCAGAGGGGTAAGTGGAGGAGAAGAAGAATTCACCAAGTCTTTATACCACTGTTTCAACACGTGTTCATCTGAGATTTGTGTCCAGGCTGTTTCCAAATATTCATCCAATTTTTCTTCGCCTGTCATCATCAAACATTCGTGTTGTTTCTGACTGGGATGATCGTTTTGACATCCATAACAATGTTTTTCACTCAGACTGTAAATGATGTCACTCAATTTCTGAGCATAACAGGATACTAACTGTTGTTCTTGTTCTGGCCATCGAGAAACCACAAATCCAGTAAACACCTCCTCCTCAGGAACTGAATTGATTTCTTCTTCTATTTTAGGTTCTGAATGATTCACTTCACAGAATCCCTCATCTATCTCCATTGGTTCTACGTTCTCCATCTTTTCTTCTTCTTTTTCTTCTAATAGTCTATAATTACTTCTCTCAAACTGTTGATTTCTAGAGTGTTATCAAATTCTGCATACAAGACGACGTTCACTGTCTGGGCTAGAGCTTGACCAAACTGAAGTTCCACACGAAGTGGGCCTGATTTTATAGGGTGGAAATGTCCTTCATCGCTGCCTTGGTCCGGAGTGAAATCAAAACCCCACAAGGCATACCCTCCTGCATAATCGTCGTACGTAATGCCGTGGCTGGTGTCGCGACCTAACTGACCTGTGGCTTCATACAGGCTCAAGTAAGATCGTAAGTAATTTCTCTGGACACCAAAGTCAGGTTCAAAAGGTCTGGTACACAAGGTCTTGCCATCTCGACTGACATCTATCTTGGTGACGTTAAAGTGTTCAAACTGGAATGGATTCTGATTGTTGACTCCATTGAAGGCTGAATTTTTGACCATACCAATGATCAAGCGTTTAGGGAGCTGTCCCTGGAAGATGTGATCTTCGACTATGGATCGGAGTCCAGCGGCTGCAGTAAAGGTTTTCACTTCCAAGCGTCGCAGAGGATACTTAGCAGTGGTTCTGCTCAAGGATTGACTGATGTCGTTAGCTACTTTTGGTAAGATTTCCACACGTCGCACGTAAAGTTTGGCTTGTTGGATGATGGTTTTCCACTCATTGTTTTCACTCATCAAATGGAAAGCGCCACTACTGCGATTCAGTCTCAGACGTACATCCACTCCGTTCAACAAATACTTATTTTGCAACCACATGTCCAAATGCAAACGATCCATCAGTTCTAAACTTTGCCTGATTTTCTTTCGACGGTCGTTAAATCCGACATTTTTTGGGTCTGCTGCTACTGCTGCTACGTATCCTTGCTGGCCTTGCACACCTGCCCCCGCTACCGCTGCTACAGGTAATTCTGTATTGTCGAACTTTGTCGAAGTGTCAAGTTTCCAGACCACGGAAGCATCCAGATGAGTGTTCTTGGCATCTTTTCCGTACGTCAAGAGATTTTCCAAATAAGCAGGGTAAGGGTAAGTATCCAAACTGCTGCTGATCAGTTTGTTATTCAAGTACAAATCTACTCCACTGAACAAAGAATGAATGAAATTATTGACGGGGGCCACTCTGGAATTTTCCACAGGAAGGCTGTTGTCATTTTTTTGTACTACGAGTTTCAGGTACAAGTAACTGTTATTCAGATCGATGTAATCTTCGGTTTGTCCTTTGATTTCAAATTCGATAGGAGCTGATTCCGTCAAAGACGATACAGGATGAAATTCCACCCATTGGGATTCTTGCATCGTCATCATGGTAGGAGGCATAGAAAACAGATCCAGTTCGGACTTGGTACATTCGCAAGAATCTCGGTGCATCATTTTCAATGTTTTTTTTTTTTTTAATAATCAAATACGTCTAATTCTCTACCAGTTCTTCTTCTTTTCCTATTCTTTCTGGAAGAACTACTAACGTGTGTTCTTTTATGAACTTTGAAAGGATTTCGATGTCGTCGTCGTCTCTTTCTACCTTGTCCTTGCTGCTGTGAAGTAATGCCAGAGCCTGAAGCATGAAGCATATTTATAGGATTTTCTCGGAGACCTAAAAGATCTTTACCAGTGGTCATCAACACATTTTTGCCTCCTCTCATAAAAGCTTCTTTAGGATTTTGTTTGTCGATGAGGACATTTTGCAAAAATTCTTTTCCTTGTGTCAAAGCGGCATCTTTTAAGGCATGAAATCCTCGAGTCACCATCGGTTTCAAAATAGGAGCTACCGTTCGAAATGCTGATTTTAACATATCTCCTAAACCATGTGCTCGTTGTCGAGCCACTCCTTGGTACACTGGATACATTTTTTTTTTGGAGGGGTCAGTTACAAGATGTTAGAGAACTTGTTTTTTTCGAAAATGTAGTTTTACCGGGACTTTTCCTTGGTCAATGAATGGTACATCTTGTCCTAAATCTCCTTTTATACTAATGTGGACACTGTCAAAATACGATTTACTGACTGGAAGATAATGAGGATGTACAAATTCACGGTGAACGTGAAAGGTGTTGCCACCAGCACCACTACTACTAGTAGTACTACTTTCACAATCTTCGCTCACAGAAACAGAAGAATTACTACCAGTATCCAATTTGAAAGGAAGGACTCACAGTAACGGAGCGGATATGTGTCCCACCAGGTTGTACTCCACCACATCGGAGTACACAAACATTAAATTCAGTCCACCATTCAATTCGATAGGGGTTTTAAATTTATGTCCAAATTCTATGTTGGTTCCAAACTCTATATCACTTTCAGCGGTAAGCGATTTATTTCCAACCAAAATAGCAAACAATCCAGATGAAAATTCAATGCTCAAGAATCTTCTCTCTTCCAAGGGTAAACCTTTATCTTTCTCAGTAAGGAGTTGCCCTCTCTCTTTGAAAAATTGGATGATTAAACGGCGTGACAAAGCATGGTAAGCAATTCGTACCCATTTATCGGCCACTATTAAGGCTTTGTTAAATTGGCGTGCAAACTGGGTTCTAATGGCGTCCACCAAATGTTCAGCACTAAAATAATACCCTGTAGGAATTCTCAGGGTAATCTGGGAATAGACAGTAGGTCTAGTAGATTTAGGATCTGGTACTAACTTTTTGAATGATCCCTTCATGTCTGGATCTGGATTGTCAGGGTCTTCTTTCCAGATTTCAGGATCATTTTTCTCCAACTCATCATGAAGTTTTTTGTTCAAGATTTGCACAACCATAGTGTTTTGAGTTTTGTTGATGTTAATGATTTGCGTAGGATGAATGATTTCTACCAAACCCACTTCCCAATGAGCATCGTGATCCAATTGGATGGATTGAGGTAATTTGGCCGTGAAACAACATAATCTGTTGTTGGGAAACACATCCATGGAACTGTCACTGGGTAACGTTAAATAAAATTGGTCATTCATAGTTCCAAAGTGGTTCTGGTGTCCGAGGAGTCACTCAAGTGGAGAGAAGAATGATGTTCAAAAGGTTCCAAAAGAGGACTGGTATTGTGGTGGTGACTGGAAGAAGAAGGTGGACTGGCGTTGCTCGTACTCCCGTGGTGGTGACTGTTGTCCGTCGTCGTCGTAAATTTCAAAGAGGGACTGGGTAAAAGATAACCGATGCAACTGCTAAGTAAAATGGTCCACAATTGTTTGTCTCCTTGTTGTAAACTCAAATTGGCAATGGCTGCAGCGATGACACAATACACTACAAAGATTTGGCAGAAAAAGACGATTTGATTTTTAGGCTCACGTTCTCCACACCACACCCAAAGTGGTTGTTTTTGTAATTCTTGAAGAGAAGAACTCTGTGAAGGAGTCGTTGAAGTCTGGGTTGCTGCTGTGTTGAATGGCATGTTGTTAGTTTACTTCTTTTTCTTTTTATAGTCGACGACTTGAGAAGCAGCAATCCAAGAATCAAAACTAGGGGGATATCCTTTCCAACGTACTTTGACTTCTTCTATTCGACGTTTACCTACTTTACGTGTTCTTTGTTCGAGAATGCTTTCGATGTCGTACAAGGCGCCTTCTTTTTTGGTCACTCGTTGTAACTCAGGCAAGTAAAATGTTCCTTTGAGCACTTCACCGTGCATGTCTTTCAATTTATAGACGGGAGGATCACGTCCACGGACGGGGGTAGTGACACGAAACAATTCTGTGGTCCAGTTGGGCAAATAACCTTTGTCAAAAGTACGTTTGGTTTTTCCGATGCGAACCCAATCTCCCGTCTTTAACTCCAACAAGAGTGTCTTCTTCTTCTTCTTCTTCTTTGTATGGGGTGAACCAAATAATTTATCAAATACGACCACTTCGTTTTCAGGGCTGACCTCTTCGGGGGCACATCCGATGCTACGATGGTACGATTGATTGTACGCTTTGACCAAACGGGGTAACACGTCGATGTACTTGAGAGTATGTTGATGTGTAAAATATTTCCACATGCGTTCTTTCAAAGTTCTTTGAAAACGTTCCACGATACTGGCTTTGGTTTCAGGATTTTCGGTAGTAAAAAAATGAATTTGTCTTTGTTTCAATTCTTTTTGAAAAGCTTGGTTTAGAAAATCGGTGCCTTTGTCAGTTTGCCATCGTAAAGGTTGGCGTCCACTTTGTTTCAAGACCAATTTTAAGGCCCGTATCAATTCGGTACTGCTTTTAGAGGTCAAAGGCACGACCCAAGCAAATTTGGAAAACACGTCGATGACACAAAAAAAATATTTGTGACCACGATTGTAAGTGGCTAAATGAGAGACGTCGGCTAAATCGGCTTGCCATTGATGATCGATGCCTTCCACTTGAGTGGTACTTCTAGAAAATTTACTTCGAATGGGTTTGTGTAACGTGTACGTCGATTGTTCTTGTAACCATCGTCGTACTTCGGGTAAACGTACACTTTTCAATTTACTTTTAGCAGCTCGATATAATTTTTGAACTCCTCCGTAACCAGCAGCATGACCAGGATTGTAATAAAGGCTAGCTAACAGTTCCTCCATGATTTTTTTTTCTCAATAACTCAACCAAGTCCCAATGCTCTTTTCTTCGTGAGGTATCTTTTTGGATTGTTTACGTGTCCGACGTGCCACTGGTGTAAAAGAAGAAGATGTGGTTTGAACAGGGGTCATCGGTTCTGTTTTGACTTCTGACTTCACTTCTTTCTTTTTCTTTTCTGAGGGTAATGGGGTAAACAACATCTTTTTTATCCCACTGGGTGTGGCTAACTTTTTTTTCTTTTTAAGAGGTGGAGTTGGTAACTCTTCTTCTTCTTTTTCTTCTTTGACGGTCATCCCTGTACCGGTGTCTGTTTTAGTGGTGGTGACTTTAGGTTCGCTTTTCATCATCGTCTTAAAATCTCTCAGAGTGGGTGGAGCTGTTTCGTCGACTGCTTTTTGGCGAAAGAGTTGTAGACGTTGTAAAAGTTGACCGTACCGTTGGGATTTTTCTGTTTCGGACAAATCGCTGCGTTCCATCAAGGATTGTATTTCTTGTTGTAACAGAGACATTTCGTTGAGATTAGGATTGGGTGGTAAATGAGGTATCCGTTGTTCGTTCCAACGATGAAATTCCATCCATCGTTTGTAAGGTACTAAAGTCAGTTTTCGTCCTTCCATTTCATCCAAAGGTACCAAAAAGGTGTGGTCTTTTCAGAGAAAGGTGGTCCTTTTTATCTTCTTTTTTTTGGGGAGGGGTTATCGCATGACCCCTCCTAAAAGTGGTCCAGCAATCGTTCTTAACAAAGGAGCTGCTATTTTTAACAACGGGCCTATCAACATAGGTAGAAATCCTCCTCGTTGTACCAACATTTTTTTCTTTTGTTGAAGAGGTATTTTCTTTTTTACCATTTGACGAAGAACGTTCCGATGTTTCCCTAATTTTTGTTTCTGTATCTTGGACAAAGGTACCGTTCCTTTCAACACGTTCAAACAACATTCACAAACGGTATCGATGATTTCTTTAGGGGCTGTTTGAATGAGTTGTTTTCGCATGGGAGGATTGGATTTGGTCAGGACAGACAAGACGTCCCAATGTTTGGCTAGACGAGGGTCGTCCTTTTTTGCTGGTTTTACTTTTCTTCTTTTTTTGGTGGTGGTGGTGAATACGCTTAGGAGTCATCTTTTCTTTAGTAGGGTAGAAAAAACAAGTCTGAAGTCTCTGACAGGGTACCCTTCTATTTTATACTGGAATACGTCTCCACTGATTGTCTGCACGACGTACCATCTTCATGACAGGTCTCACTCGACGTTGAGGTGTTTTCAAAGGACTAAATCGTCTCAATTCTTCTTTGGATAAATCCACTAAACTTTGTAAGATACCAGTTCTTTCTTGGACTTTGGTTTTAGGGGATGGTACTTTGTTGGAGGCTGCTGCCATGGCTAAATCAGCTGAAGTCGACGGTCCCGAAGGGGTGACTTTCGAAATAGGTTTCCATTTTTGGATCAAATTAGGAAACACGGATCTTAAGTCTGGTTTGACAGGCATCATGGTTAAAGGTGGTGAAGAAGAAGACAAAGAGGAAGATGTGGACGCAAAAGGAGACCTCGTCATTGGGGACTGTTGTGCTGGTAATGGTAAGGGTGGTGGTGTTTTGCGGGTGTACGTTTGCGTCCTGGCTGCAGTACCTCTCTTACGTCGGGTGCTAGTGGTGGTAGGTGTTGTTTTCTTCTTCTGGGCACGACTTTTCTTTTTCTGAGGCTGCCTTTCTTCTTCTTTTTTGGGGGCTGGTTTTCTTCCTTGGACTTTTCTTCTTTTTAGGAGTTTTTTTGGATTTTTTGGCTTGGGCATTAGGATCCCATTTCAAAAGGGAACGAATCATGACCCCTCCTAAAGAACCACTTCCACCAGGAGTTAAAATGATTTGTTTTGTAGTCCGTGAATCGATTCTAGGATCAGCCAGTTGTGACAATGCCGCTTTATGTCTTTGAAAAAAACGTTGAGTTTGATGAGGGACGTGAATGATGCCTTGTAGTAATTGACGTGCTGTCAAAGTAAACCATCTTAACACTTCTTTAAGACTCGCTTCTAACAAATGAGCACGGACTTGTGCATTTTTTTCACGACTGATACCATACAAGGCACGAATCAATTTAGCCGAAGGATGAGGTTGAAAGGAAGCCATCTCTCGAAAGAGTGTGAGACAGAAATGACGTAGTGACTGTTTTATAGTTTTTTTTTCAAAAATGGGCTGAAGGGGACGTGTAAATGACAGGACCACCTTCTTGACCCCAAGGGTGAAACAATTGGGCACGAAATCTCAAATACTCAGGAGTGGTGGGTTTTAAGTCGATGAGTAAATACTCGTGAGGGGTTTGAGTGGCATCGTCGTACGCATAATTGAGCCAAGGAGCCCCTAACTGTTTGGCTAACACTTGTACTTGAGATTTGTCTCTGGGGCTTTTAAACAAGACCACGTAATGAGCGTTCAGACTAATGGTTCGATGGGCTTTACTTTGTTGAAATAAATTTTGAGTAATGTAGACAATACTAGCATTACGATGGTGTCCTTTTCGTGTAAACCAAAGTTTAATTTCTTCTTCGTCTTCTCCTAACATGTCATCAAAAATAACCAAATGGGTTTGAGTCACGTCAGACACAATTCCATCGTCTTCGTGAGGGATGCTTTCTATAAACGAAATGGTTTCTCCTTGACTTTCTTTCAATAACGTGTAAGACTTTTGCCACTCTTTGTAACACCACACGATGCGTTGAGGTGGACGATCGAACAAAATAGCTTTATGTTCGATCAAACGTTTGACAAATTCGGTTTTACCTGAACCACTCGGTCCAGCAATCAACATGTTAAATGGATGGCACAGATACAAAGCATTCCAACTGGGACGATCTAACTTTTCGTCAATCACTTTAACCACATAATAGTAGGAGGTAGACGAGGTAGAAGAAGAATATGATGTAGCCATGTCTGAGGTAAGAAGATTTTTTAGAAGAAGACAAAAACCCAAGACATTTTATACATTTTCATACACGTTTATTTTAAAAAAAAAAAACAAAAAACAACCAACTAACAAAAACATATTATACAACTTTACACGAACACGAAGAAGTAAATTAGTGAGAAAATATGCAATTAAAATGAACACGTACACAATGAAGACTACCACTAAAACATTTAAAGTTATCTCTAAACAAGTCAATGTACAACAATATTTTCGTGTCCTAGTAATGAAAGACACAGACACTGTTTGGGGGTGGTGGCATTCTTCTGCTCGTCTTTGTTTTTGAATCCTCTGACGACGGTGGCAAGGAAGGGTTGTGTTCCTCAAGAGGTATTTGAACCACAGCAGTGGTGTCAGGTTCTTCTTCTTTTTCTTCTTTCAGGGTTTCCCATTGAGGTTCCATTTTTTCACTTTTGGACCCTTATGGATATGTTGCCAAATCTTTGGCAAACTGAGCCACTTCTTGTAGCCAATATTGGAAACCAAGGTTTCTCCAGGGACGTACATCTTTCCAATTGAAAAGTTGTTGGTGTAACTCACTAGCAATACACACTTCTTGAAATGTTTTATAAACAGATAAAGTGTGACGAAAGTCTTCTTCACATGGAGGTTCCTCACTGATTTTCATGACCACTCTCAACGCTTTACGTACAATGTTTCTTTCGTGTACTGATAAAATCAAGTTTTGATAGTCTTCTTCTTCTACTAAGTCCGAAGAAGAACACAGGGTCATATTGTTTTTTGGAACTCAACAATTGAGTCCAAAACAACCACGGATCCTCCAAAAGAATCCAAGGCAAACACTTGTCCTCAAAAATAGTCCACAACGAATGTCCTGGAAAACGAATTCCAAGATAAGCAGTCACCAAGACACACACCACATAACGTCCAAAGCTCAATGGAAACAGTTCTTGTATCACTTTTTTATAATCCTCTAAGGTCTGAACATGATCTGTGATTTCCTTCCACGGAATCCGTTTCACGAGTGACGTGTAGAGCTCAGGCATACCAACTCTTTTATAGACAGGAGTGACGTGAACAGTGCAGACGTGCCGCCTCTTTATAGGGGTCGATGGCAAAGGTAGGTATCTTGGGTGGCATGTTTTTATAGCCAGGCTCCCAAGGTTGGTACCTTTTGAGACAGTCTCCTTCAGGATGGTACGTGCGATAGACGTTTCCCATAATCATTCTTCTATGACCTTGAAAGAAGGTATAGTGTAAAAATCGAGAAATGACTTTGAGTTTACGTTTCACTTGGATCTTGACAAACTCTTGGTAAATCCTTTCGCGCACATTCAAAGGCATGCCTTAGATGTACTTGGGTAAAGTTTCCGATTTGGAAAGAAGTAACTCTTTTTTGCATTCTTCAAGATACTCGTGATAGTTGTTGTTCAGAATCAGTCTTCTGATGCGACGAAAGTAGCCATAGCATTGAAATCGAGGAATCACTTGAAGTTTTCGTTTCACTTGAATCTGAACCAACTCATCGTAAATGCGTTTTCGCAACTTCAAAGGTAAGTCACGAATGCGGTCTTCTAAAGTAGTCTTCTTGGTGACAAAATACTCACACACCAACCAAACGGAATCGGTAGGTAAAGGATATGATCCAAAACAAGCTTGAGTGATTATCCTATCTAATTTCAAATCACGTAAAGGCGATTCGTCTTGAGGGGACAGTTCTTGTAACAGTTTTTGGTATTCTTGTCTGTTAGTCACATTTTTTTCCTTCACTTCATTCCATCGAATTCTATATTCCACTGCCACATTGTAGGTGGCACCCTCCAATTTCTTAAAATTGAAATGTAGTTCTTCATCAATGTCTGACCATTTGAATATCTTACAAGCAATCAAACGTCTTATTGTCTTCAAATACCAATGGTTACAACAGGTATGTCGTAAAGGATGTAACTGTTCTTTACGTTTCACTTGAATCTGAACAAATTCTTTGTAAATCCGTTCTCGTATCTCCAAAGGTAAACCACGAATGCAATCTTCTAAGGTAGGAGGTATATACTGAAAAATACGTTCTTGCAACTCCAAAGGTAAACCAGAAATGTATTCTTCTAAAGAAGTATTCTCCTCCGCCATGGAATTTTTTTTACTTCTTCTTTTGTTTGGCATCTGGCTCATCGTACCCGTACTGTTCTAAGGCCACTAAAGGTAAGAAGTGACAGTGCGGAGACCATCTGGCATGTTCAATGTGAGCTGAGTCGGTAGGCTCCCAATGGTGAAGTTGCACACCACAACTGAAACATTGAACTTTATCTCCTTCTCCCACGTATTTAAATCCAGATCTAGCTAAACCTTCCGGTTTAGGTCCTTGTAGAAATTTTGGCCACTTGTCTTTGAATGACTCGAGTCGACTTTCATACTTGGAATAACCAAGTAAACTCACAGGTATTCTGATATGCGAATATGGACCAACATTCACCTTGTTGTCATTAACGTCAATACCAGTTCCTTTAGTATTTCCAGTAAAACATAAAGGGCGAACTGCCTCTTTAGAGGGTGGCCGATGAGTGGTGGTGATGTTACAAGCTACGGAATTCTTTTGAACGTGTGAATCGGGAATACCAAACCGTACAGAATCCGTTTCATCGCATGGTACTGCATCACAGTCCAAGTCGTGACTCATCTTCTTGCTTCTTGGTTAACGTTGAAAGTTAGAATGAAGGGTTAGGCTTGGAAGGGGTTCCTTTTTTATACCTGTCGACTGTACCATCCGAAAAGTATTGTAATGTGATCGGTGGAAACGCTAAAGAAAGGTAAGCACAGTTTGGTGACCATCTGACATGTTCCAGGAGAGCTGATTTCTTACAATCCATACGAATAGTGACACCACAACTAAAACACTGTACTTTGGTTCCCTGTCCAAAGTAAACAAAGCCTGCTCTGGCTAAAGCGTAGGAAGTAGGTAATCCATTGTTCCTAAGTTTTTTTGTGCTCCATCGATGAGGACAATAACAATAGTCAGGCATGTGTTTAGGCCAATTTTTGAACGTTTTCAAGCGACTGCCACACTCACCATAGTCAGGCAAGGCAAATGTTGAAGTCATCTCTTTGGTGTTGTCTTATTGTAATGTCATCCGTGGAAACGCTAAAGAAAGGTAAGCACAGTTTGGTGACCATCTGGTATGTTCCACGATAGCTGAATCTTTAGGACTCATGCGAATGCTTGCACCACAACTGAAACATTTCACTAAACTTCCCTGTTCAAAGTAGACAAATCCTGCTCTGGCTAAAGAGATGGCAGTGGGTAATCGATCCCCTTTAGGCCATTTTTTAAACGTGTTCAATCGACTGGTACAATCACCATAGTCAGGCAAGGCCCATGTTGAAGTCATCTTTTCTGATTTTTCAAGAGGGTTTCCTTTTTTTATACTCCTCCAAATTGGCGTGTCCGTAAGGTAAAGTCGTGTGATCTGGAAGTCTCACTCGTTTTTGGTACACAATACGATACACTTTTTGAACAGGTCGAGTCACGATTTGATGATTAGGTAGTCGTACAATCTTGTGAGGTTCTAACGTGGGTACTTGAAAGTCTTTCACTTGTCCAGACAGTAAAGCATTTTTTAAAACCTCAAAGTTCACTACTTGGTTAGTTCGATAGTTGAGAGTCAACCCTTTGACTTTACAGGAGGTGTGATGTTGACCTTGTGGGTTTCGGTATCGGTACCCATAATTTTTAGGGCCACCGCTGGCAAAACTCAAAATGGTATCTTGAGGGTGCTCGTCTGTCCAGGCTCCTAAACGATCTCCTTGAATGGTAGGGTGGGGGTAACCGGGGCGATGAATGTAGATGCAACTGTCAGTATCAAAGTACAGGACACGATCTCCCAAGACTTCTAACGCTTCGTCATACAATTTCAAACGAGCATGAGCGGTCACGTAGGCGGCAATGACTACGTTGCTAAACTTGTCAGGTTTGACAAACTTGGGTTCTTCTTCGAAATTGACAATGATCAAATCATCGCGGACGATTTCGACGTGTTTGACTGGAATACTTTTGTCGTCCACCAGTTTAAAGTAGCGATAAGGATCGTCCACGTATTCCGTTTTGGTTAAGATCGTACGTTGGGCCATTTTTCACCACAAGCAATTGAGCATCACTTTCGCACACGATCTTTTTCCTTCATTTTTCTCCACCTCTTCTAAAGTGATGCCTTCGATGTTACGGTACTCTTCTTTGAATCGTTCTTGGTCTTCGGGAGTTTGACACCACGAAGGATAACCACTAGCTTCTTGTTTCAGTTTTAAAAACTGATTGACGTACCCCGAGAAAATGCCTGGATGATTGGTGGTGTCGTCTTTTTGGTATTGGGATGTAGTTGGAAAGTGCCAGATTTCATACACTTTCAACAAACGGTATCCACGATCCAGAGCCCGAAACAATTCGGCGCTCACCCACGTTCCTGTCAAAGACCGTTCTTCCTTCGTGTGGTGACAGGAATGATCTTGGTTGCACTTTTTGGGACACGTCCGACATAAAGGAAACATCAGTTTTCCTTGACAATGGTAAGGTAAGATGGGATGGTACAAGTTTGTCGGAGGTAAGACTTTACATTTGATTAATCCTTCGTATTGACGAATGTGTTCCACGTCGATGTGTTCTGTCAAAATTTCAGGGTGACCAGTGGGAAAACGAGCATATTTACACACCCAAGGATACAAAGAACACACGTCGATGTATTTGATTTCTTCTCCTTGGGATTCATTCACGTCGTACAGTAAGCGAGTGGCATTGGTTCGTCCTCCAAATAAACTGTGGCGCGGATCTAAAGGTTCGATGTCGGCCGCGTCGTAACTTGAGTAATGTTCTTAAATTCAGGATCGGTTTTCAAACGTCGATCGTACTCGTGCTCCCACATTTCTATCACTTGGTATCCTTGACTTTCTAACTTGAGTCGTCGTTGGCAAGTCTGTTCGTATAACTGTTCCATGGTAGAATCTGAATAAGGGCTTTTCATGTCTCGATCAGGATAACAAGTTGGGCATCCGTGAAACAAACAACCCTGAAACTCGTACACTGTGTGCGGGTTTTCTAAATCAAATCCATCCACGGAATAACCTCCAATCTTCTTTTCTCCTCCTCCGTTTCTAGCATGTTGTATCCATTTGTCTTCTTTTTCACACAAGTAATGAAACCAACGTAAAGATTTGACCGAATATTGACGACTAGCAAAGAGACCCGTGTTGGAGTCGATGATGGCCAGTTGGTTCTCGGGCATGACATTTTGCCTGTAGACTAAGGAACAGGCTTTAGGTAAGGTGGCTGCATCTTTCAAAGGATCGACCTCTCCATGATCAAGAAATAACTCTCGAAATTTTCCACAACAACGTCTTAAAATATCTACATCCGATCGACAATATTTGAGCATCTCTTCTTGAAAGTCAAATGGATCGTTCTGGTGAGCGCGGTACCAAGTGTGAAAAGCTTCTCGCTGTTCGGGTCGCATTCCATCGGGGTCGTAATCACGAAGGTCAGGCAAATGAGGTAGGACAGCCTGTTGATTAGCTTCCGTGTTAAAGAAGTGAGGAAAGTAGCCTTTAGCCATTTCTGTCATGCCAAACGTTTTTGGCATGCGACTCAAAGGCATGGCCAAATAACTCATAGAATCTTTAAACTGAACTTTTCCTACTTTCATGTAGATGAGCTTTTTTCCGTTCATGGTGACTTCAGGTCGTTCGGTCCCATGGTTCAAATAATAACTGAGTAAAAACTGCTCATCGTATCCCGAAAAATTGTGAGCTATGACGATGGCATACCGATGACAATCTCCGTAACGTTGAATGTCTTCTTCGCTCCAACTGTCGTGGGTGGTAGGGTCTAAAACCCATTCAGCAAACTCAGACAAAGTGTTCACTCCACGAAAGATTTTTTCACGTCCTCCTGGAATTCGACTACAATGAGGACAGCGAAAATGAATCGATTCTTGAATACACTGATCACAAGCCCGATGCGCTACACAAAAATTGGGAATGTGAATGTCTGTTTCTTGCATGCATTCAAAATAAAAAAAGATGAAATCTACTTGTTTCTTGTTCTTGCTCTTCTTTATTTCTTTCTTCTCTGTCTTGTCAAACTTTTGAATAAAACATCGATGATCAAAATCGACGATCTGATGACAAATAGAACATTTTTTTTCTTGCCAGCACAAACGTCGTGTCTCTTAGAGTGGTTGGTACGAATGAGCTGTCCACACGTGGAGCACAATTGCAATAAGTCGCAAGCACATTTTTGTTGGTGATCTTGTGTCTTGCGATGCTGTTGGTAACAAGAGGGACTGACAAAACTTCGTCGACAGGTTTCACAATGAACTTGATTTTGTTGTGGTTCAGGAAGGCATGGTTGGCCTGCTAAACAACCCCGACATCTCTGACCACAATGAATGTGTTGCTCTCGACTGTTAAACCCATGGTTACATTTCTCACAGTAGTAAGAGTATCCCAAAAATCCGGCAATACTAGTAATGGTATCAAAATGTTCTTGATGGTGATAAAGATGAATGTATTTTCCTTCAGGGAAATCGGGGCCTCGAAACAGTAGAGCTCCGCGCACTTCTTGAGGGTGAACTTTCAAGTATAGTGAGGAGCCAAAACATCTTGAAGTTGCTGCATTTGAGAAATGCCACACACGGTCTCTTTAGGGATCTCCGCTTGTTGTAACAAGAGTTCTGCTTCGTTTCGTTGTTGGGGTCTTTGCGATGTTCGAATGTTATTCCAGGCTTTTTTCCATTCTTTACTCTCGTTCTTGTTAGCATAGGTGCGGCCCACCACGATAGCTCCGGCTAAGCACATTTGGTCTTGAGTATTGTTAATTTGGACGACACTGCGTTTGGTAGTACGAAGATCGTCCACCAATAACGGTTTCCTACTTCGTCCACTTCCTCGGGGTGGAGCAACGTGTGTCATGTAAAGTGTAGCCTTTCCATCGGTGATGGTAAACTTGTCATTGGATTGTTGCACGTGTTCTATTTTAGACATGACTTTGTCTGGCGTTAATTCTGCAGGGGTGCTGAACTCAATCCAAACGGGACTCTTCAAGTTGTCATGATGGATGGCCAGTCTCAAGCGATCATCTTCTTTGGCTCCACATTGCCGTTTCAAGTTCTGTAACACAGAACTCCACAAATCGCTAATGAACCCCGCCGCTTTCTCGGAAGGTACTTCGGACTTAAAGTCTTTGAAGTGAACCGTGTGAGTGTACGCCGTGGTTCTAAATTTTCGAGAAGTTATTTTTTGAGTCTCTCGAATCCGATAGTAATTTTCAGGAGGAGCCAAAGTATTAGATTGTGGTGTTTCTTGGTCAGGGGTTCTGGTAGTGGTTTTTGTTTTGGGTGGTTTGGAAGGTGGTGGTAAGGTTTCAGGTTCACTCATCTCGTCTTCGAAGTCACTGGCATGGACTTGAGCTAGTAGTTCATCTAAGGGTGTTTCGGGTGGCACAGAATACCTTCGTCGTCGTGGCTTCTTTGTTTGTTCTTCTTCTTCTTCTTCTGGATTCTCATGGCTTGGGCGTGATCTTTTCATCTTGAACTTTACTTTGAAACTGATTCAGTTTTCACCCAGGTACCTTTATATAGAGAGAGAAGAGTATATAAAGAGAGACCTTCTTACCTTCAGAATCAGTCTTTGGTGATTGAACTTTCAAACTGTAAAGATGGAAGAGTCAAAAAGACAGATTGCTTTTTTCGTGAGAGATTTGCAGACAGTCATTCGAAAGTATACTAGCAGTAAGAGTAAGGACTACTCCTCCTCCTCCTCTACCTCTCGAGATAAAAGTCAAGATACTTGTTATATCTGTCAAGAGAAAGGACATTGGGCTCCAGAATGTCCACAACGTCAACAGCAAAAGAGAGACAAAACAAAAGATATCTGTTATCATTGTAAAGGACCAGGACATGGGTCTTCGGAGTGCCCTCAGAAAGAAGAAGAAGAAGAAGAAGAAGAAGAAGAAGAAGAAGAAGAAGAAGAAAATCTATCAGAGGAGAGGGAGGAAGCCGAAGGATCTTCAAACCTAGAAGAAGAAGAAGAAGAACATATCATCAAGAAAAGTAAGAAGAGAGTAAGATGCACGAAAGACAGTGAGAATGAAAAAGAAAATTATGAACCCAAGGCACCTATGGTTCCTTTGAAGATCTGGGTCCCTATGAAGAAGAAATTCAAGAAGAACAAGAGAGACAGACAGTGAACAAAAAAAAGGAACTTTGTTGTGTGTTTTTTTTGGTGTTATGTGTTATTGCTGAATTATTTTGTAAAAAAAAAATGGCAGAATACACTATACTGGAGAAAAAAGTAAGTGATTTTGTGTTATTTTGTTTTAGAGTATAGATGCACGCACGCACTCACACTTATATACAACACAATGGGATTTTTTAAGTTTTAACTTGATTTTTGGCAATTTGATTTCTTTTCTAGAAATCTGGGGGCCCTTAAAAGGACCATTGGGTTGTTTGTTTTTTTTTTTTTTGTTGTTGTTGCTTTGGTTAAAAACAAACTTCAAATCAACTTCAAATGTCGTAGTCCTTTACCACGACCCAATCCATATCCTGTTAATGCTGCTGCTACTGATGGTGTTTTGCTTATGGTGGTAGTCACTGGTGGTGTTGGTGGTGGTGGTGGCATCGGTGGTGGCATCTCACTAGAACTGGTAGGCTTAGAAGAATGTTGTTTAGCCCGTGATGGTCTTTTTCGTTTAGGTGGTTGATGAGTTAAAGAATACTTATAGACATTGGTCATCCATTTTAACTCATATAATATCTCTTCTAACAGACTTACGGTTTTTTCTTCAAGATTGATGCCTTCCTTTACTGTTTCCTTCTTCTCCTCCTCTTGTAACTGCTGCTGCTGTCTGATTTCTTCCTCACTTTGTCTTCTTCTTCTCTCTTCTTCTTCTTTCTGCTGCTGTTGAAGAAGAAGAAACATTTCTTCCTCTTCTCGTTGCTTTTTTAAAAATTTTTCCATCTCTTCCATTTGCCTTTTTTTAAATTCATCCATCATTGGTGGTATCAGTAGTAGTAGTAGTAGTAGCAGTAGCAGCAGTAGTATTCTCAGACAAATGAAACTCTTGATTTAGTAAATCTAAATCAAAGTCTTCCGGCCGGAAGTTGATTAATGCAGCAGCATTAATCATTGAAGGCTCACTCCAATACATAGTACTTGTCTTTCCAGTCTCCACGAAGGCTGTCGAAAAAGTAATAAACCCAACGAACGCTACGATACCTTTATACCCTAGCTGACGTCACACCCCCGCTCTCTTCCCATTGGAAGAAAACCCGACCCACTTGTAACGCGCATTTGGATTGGTAGTTGATTTCGATCCATTTCAATCCTATCGTAAGGTATATATACTACCGTTTGTCTCATAAAGCTTCACCGGTTTTCTCCAGAACCACTCAAAAAGACTAAATCATGTGGGTTAGCGTGGAAGCATCAAACATTGTCTCGGGAATGCTGTTTAATCCAGCATTCCCAATGTATGTGAAAGCCTCATGGGCTATCACAAAAATAACAGAATCAACCGAATGGAAAAGACGTATCTACATCGAACGTCAAGGATGTTTGAAGAGAGTACTTCTCTACGGACCAGAAGTTAGAAGAAGTAAAAGAAAAAGAAGACCTAGACAAAGATGTAAATGCTAAACCCAAAAACAAAAAAACCCAACGGCCCTTTTTAGGGCCAACCATTTTTCAAGAAAAGATTAATTTTTCCAATGATTGCCTATATATATCTATATATATATATATATATATATATATATATATATATATATATATATATATATATATATTAGTGTTTTATATGTTTGTATGTTATTTTTTTTGTTTTGTGATAGTCTACCCAACAAAAAACCCTTTACCCTTGTATGTTTTTTGTTTTTTTGTGTAAGTTTATGTTTGATATAAAAAAGGATAGTGTGGTGTGTTTTTTTTTTTGTTTGTATGTATGGTTTTTTGGGGGAGAAAAAAAAGGGGATGTTTTCCATCACGTCCGCGCTTCTCGCATATAAAGCGGTGCCTTCCACAGTCGTCGCCATCACAGTCAGTCAGTCAGTCAGTAGCCCAGCCACATTCAGGCAGCAGCAGGTGGAGAGTGTAGACGTGTGGCAGACGTGCTAACCGGTAGAGGGAGACGCAGTGGACGAGGAGGGAAGGAGGCAGTCTTGGCAGCCTTGCAGCAGCTATGGACACCCAACTACAACTACAACGACTCGCTCTTGGTATGGAAGTATGGGGCCAAGCTGCTGTGCTGACCAATGGAGTTTGGTATGCCGACCTATCCCCCCGCCAACAGCCGACCACATGGAGCAGCAACAAAGCGAGCTACCAAGGGGGCGCTGCGTTAAGGAGAGAGCCAGCATGGCAGACAGACAGAGCTTCTCTACCGGGGACCACCTGCTGAATAATAGTCCTTCTAAGGGCTAAACAGTCCTTCTAAGGGCTATTTCATTGCCTGAATCAATGGGGTTTTCAATTTGGCTTTTTTCGAAAACCCCTTTCGATTATACTCCTTTAAAACTCAAATTTGATCAATTTTGAACCACCGTCTAAAACATATTCTCTAACTAATTATCTGTGCGTGATACAAAAATGATATGAGTAACTTGTACTCGTTTATTGATATTATTTTTGGACAAATATGTACACTATGTACGCAAAATTCAAAAAAAAAAATTATTAGGAATTAATTAAACAAAATCTCGAAACTCGATGTATTGTCATAATTGAACAAGTGGCCTACACTTTATTGGTATTAGGGAAAGCCCGACTTAGTATAACTGGGCAGAATTTGGTCATGTATGTACGTTCTTGGCGTTTCGGCTTCCGCCACGCTTCGCGCCTTCGCTTGCTTAGTCCGTGCCGTCTTTTCCACTCCAGACTGACTACTTCAAACAATTCAATAACAACGTGCGCTACAACGCGCACACATATACCTGTAAACATTGTGGTTCTAGTCCTATGTACAGCTATATCAACACACCTTACGATTTCGTGCGTTCAATGAACCCCCTTTGTGGGGCAACCATGCATTGACTGTAGGATGTGTTAAGTGTACTACCTCTCCAATAGCGCGCATTCAATCTAACCGCTTCGTGCGGAATCATGCTGCGCTGGAGGAGAGTACATCTGTAAGTGTCAGGTGTGTTACGAACTGTTAACACACCTGACCAACTAGAAATGTGTTCAATCACATATTTAATCCCCCTAACGGGGGTATATAGTCGTGCATGCCCGAAGGGCGCATACGACTTTAATTCAAGAACAACAACAACAACAACAGTCGTCGCCATTCAGGCGTTAGCATTCGAAGTGAGAAGATCGATACCGGAGCCGCTGTGGGTCTTTGCCTTTGTCTATGTTTAAATAGCTCGTGCGAACCATGAAGTGACGAATAATCCACTACATAGGAAGTAAGACCAGCACAGCGCAGAATAACAAGTATTTTGCGCAGAATAACAATTATTCTAAGCAGCTACAAGATACAGGGAACAGCATGGCGGAGTTGTGACCAGGCCAGCGAGGCGATTATCTTGGATAGTCTGGGGAGGCGGTACCATCCATTGCTACCATGAGGGCAAGCCACCCAGATCAACAACAAAAGCAGATCAGCCGTACAAGGCGGCAAACAAAAAAAATGGGAGAGGCCAGCCATCAAGGAATGCGAGGAGAGGGAGCCACCCAGCTACCAGAAATCGATACCAGCGGGTGTATTCCGGTCACTCCATTCACATGCTGTTAGACCCAAGAGAACAACAACAACAAAGACAGAGGCATATTTCACCTGAAGTCCAAGGCTGGGAGTGGAAGGCAAGGTGCAGAGGGAAAGGAGTGGGGAGCTGGGTGTATTTTCCGCAGAAAAACATGGGCTACAGTCTTCCTGCCACCTACCACCACCACCGGGGACCAACACTTTCCAGAAGGCACAGCGGTTGAAGGTATACAGCAGACGCTGCTGTATGAAGAATGCTGACAAATAGTCCTTTTAAGGGCTAAAATAATTGCCTGAATCAATGGGGTTTTTCAATTTGGTATTCTCGAAAACCCCTTTTGATTATACTTTTTTAAACACAAATTTGACCAATTTCGAAACGCCGTCTAAAAAATTATAACTCAAAATTGTAGTGTGCGTGACACGAAAATGATACGAGTAATTTTTACTCAAAGATTGGTATTGTTTTTGAAAATAACATGTACACTTTGTACGCAAAATTCTTTACAACTGGAATAATCGTGTTAAATAACAAAATTCTTTAAACTTGAAGTATTGCCATAATTGAACAAGTGGCTAACACTTTATTGGTATTAGGGACAGCCCGACTTAGATAACTGGGCAGAATTTGATCAAGCTGCCTGCCACGCTCCAGACACGCTGAATGCCAGCATGCATTGCTATCACACCTGCGAACATTGAGGTTCTAATCCTATGTACAGGCTGAAAGTAAATCTACACACCCTCCTATATCGCGCCTACAATGAACCCCATTCACTTGGGGAAACCATGCAGCGATGGAGGGGTGTAAAATAAATAGTGTGCTTTGCACACAGTAATGCACCAATGGGTTATAACTCTAACCCATTGGTGACTAATTAAATAGGGCGCATCGCGCTCATTAACCCGACGTAAATGGCCGAATGGCCGCACACGTCGTTAATTTAACAACCAACCAACCAGTGACCCATTCACACTTTCACTCTACAAGAATGAACTCTGTTGAATTGTTACAAGAAGCTTGGGATAGAATGGTGGATGTGGAGTCCTTGATGGAAAGGTTGGAGTATTGGTGGAGATATCCTACCACCAAACCATTTGTCACCAGCCAACTAGCGGCTCTCAAATCAGCGAGAAGGTTGGTGAATGATGTTTTGGTGGAGGAAAGACAAAAAACTTCCTCAACCCCTTGCCGTGTGGGGTTCATCAAGAAGAGTCTGGATTTACTGCATGAGGTGGAGAACTTCCTTCACCTTGTTCAACAAGATGAATGGTTGTATCCACCCGCCAGTAACGCCAGGCGCGAAGAGGTGAACATTCACATGGTGAAGGCATTGTTAAAGAAAGTTTTAGAAAAGGAAGTAGCTCAGATTAAGATCTTGTGGGCTCTTGAACGCTCCAAGAAAGAACAGGCTAGGAAAGAAAAGGAATTCGAACGCCTGAATTTAAATAGGATGAAAATCCAATTCAGGCGGATGAAACATCCTGACTGGCTACCTGATTCACCAACACTTCCAACCAAGAAAAAAAGATCCACCACCTTCCTAAGCTTCTTTACCAAATGTTGGAGGAAATAATAATCTTCCTCCAACGGTCCTTTTGAGGACCACCCCTTTTTCAAGAAAGATTAATTCTATTCCCCCCCCCCACACCCTCCCCCCGTAATGTAGTGACGAAGACAACGTCTAATACTATCAAAAAACACCCCCACCACCCCAGTGTTTTTTTGATGGTAATGAACGTTGTCTTCGTCACTACATTACGGTACGACTCCCGCCACGTTAAACTCCCGTACGTAGCCAGAGTGCCCCCCAATGTTAAACTCCCGTACGTAGCTCAAGTGCCCCCGCCATGTTAAACTCCCGTACGTAGCTCAAGTGCCCCCGCGTAGCTCAGTACCCCCCTGTTACTACTAGTCTGGTTTCCTCACCGCTCTCCTCTCCCGTACTCACACTACGAGTGAGGGAGTGGAGACATTCGCAACTTCGAGGTCAATCCAATCATATTTTTGGTCTCGCATAAATAGCTGATATAGTTCCGAATGGTAGTGGAGAGCGGTCGGGAACCAGACTATTTTCCTGCTTGCATGAGATGTAGCCATGTACCCTAGCCTACTGGTTTGTTGACAAAAGGTAAACTAGAGACAGGTCAGGAAGCAGTTGGGAAACAATTTCTCATATTTTTTATTTTTTTTATTTTTTTTTTGAAAAAGAGTTCGCTGACAACAGCTCATCACTAACTTCATCCGTTCCAATTTTGAAAATAACAACTGCCTGTGACTGGTAGGAAAAAACTGATTTACCAACACTATTTTTTGGAGCGTAACAATGATCGTGCTGATAAACATTAGGCAGAGAAGAAATCAATTTAGACTTGGATGACAAATGTTGCACAGATGATCCATCAGCAATGTTTGGATAGTTATGGTCAGGAACATTTTCATCATCATAGTTTAGTTTTCTTCTTAGTTTCTTAATGCATTGAGCAAGAGGTATTTGATTGGAAAGCGATTCAATAGATTTGGGCAAAATAGGTGTGAACAATCGAAAGGTATTGGTATTATCAATGAACGGATCTACAGATTTGTCAAGATCACTATAATCTCTTTTTAATTTTGACTGAGTATCATGACATAATTTATGAAATTCAATGACAGAATGGTCTAAAGACAACAATTTCATGTAACAATTTTTACACAGGATACAATCTGTCGCAACCCCGCTACCGTATTATAAATAATACTGCAGATCCACTACGGTATTATAAATAATACTGCAGAAGGTGTGCATTAAAATTAAATGACTCACGAACCCCCCAGCCAGCAATGCCGACTCTCTAAATACATATAACAACTCAAGGTTGAATAGATAACAATTTTATCAAATATACGAATCAATTCAAGAATTTAATGGACATAAATCTTCAGTTCAATATATCTTAATACAATAATGGGCCGGGTTGACCAAATGCCCTTTATTCTTTACTTCGTCATATGGAAATTACTGTCCTGTTGTGAGAGAGTCTCTGTTCAGTGAGTTGTCCCAAGTACTCATCTGTTCTAATGATTACGGGACAACTCGGCCCATAGCAGACTCGGCCCACTAACGAACTCGGCCTACCCAAATCGGCCATAACGTACTCGACCCCATTGCGTACTCGGCCCCATTATGTACTCGGTCCACACGATTTATATAAAAGTAATGTTGATGTAACGTGGGTTTTTTTTCGACAGTCATTTCATTTGTCTTTTAATCTTTGTACGTTTCTCAGTAAATAACATGTTTCGGTTAAATATTTCTTGTTCAATAACAGCAGGTGTTACAAACCCATGCAAGATCAAAGTCATGGATCAAAAAAAAAAACAAAAAAAAAAAAATTTGGTCCGAACCGGACATTGTTTGCTAATTCTTGTACAATAACAACATGTGTTACGAAGTCATACAAGATCAAAGGTTAAGATCACCAATAAGAACAAGTGTTACGAAGCCATACAAGATCAAAGGTAAGGCCGACAAACTTCTACAGTTCAAGGCAGCACGTGTCTACTCTACTACTTGTGATTGTAAACATGTGTTGACACGTGTGAATCTGATTACGATTAATTTTCTTATCAACAGTTAAATAGATATTATTTAAATAAAAAAAACAAGCACAGAGACAAAGCAAATATATCTAATTCTTATGTGTTTATTTTTTTTTAGTATAACATTTTTTATCTTTGCCTTGTCTTATTCCTTCTCTCAATACTAACCGTAATTAAATATTTTATTTATATAAATTTTGTGCAATGAGACATTCGAATTACAACTAAGAGAGTTCTTTTTGCAATCTTTAGTAATTATGGGCCGACTCAGTAATGGACCGAGTATGTTATGGGGTTAAATTTGTATGGGGCCGACTTTGTTATGGGCCGAGATATCCAGTCACCGTTCTAATGTCTCTTCCTTCCTCCTTCTGTACACCGTGCCTCTTGTGTACACCCTGGGAGTCTACTCGGCTTCCGTCAGCCTTTCTCCCTTCTGTCCTCCTCTCTACTCCTTCCTTCCTATTATGTCGGTGTCGTCACTGCGTACACCCTGGGAATCTCTCAGCGCCGACTCTCACGGGCACCCTGGGAGCTTCCTTTTAGAAGCTTGTTTACCCAGTTCAATTCCCTTCTTTTTACGAGTTAAGTCTCGGAGTGGCTTTAGCTAGAATTCCCTCCTCACATAAGCTTCAACTCTACTTCAGACAATACGTCTCTAATCTTGGAGAAATAGCAGCTCACTGATCGTTCGTTCGTTGAATAAAACGACGTGTGCGGCCATTCGGCCATGTACGTCGAGTTAATGTGCGCACAGCGTACTATTTAATTAGTCACCAATGGGTATAGTTATAACCCATTGGTGCGTTAAAGTGTGTAAACACACTATTTATCAAGGGAGACGCGAAGCGGAACGGAAGCACCGAAACGCCATGGATGTATATGATCAAATTCTGCCCAGTTAACTTAGTCGGGCTGTCCCTAATACCAATAAAGTGTTAGCCACTTGTTCAATTATGGCAATGCTTCAAGTTTCAAAGAATTTGTACTTTAACGCGATATTTCCAGTTTAAAAAGTTTTGTGTACATAGTGTACATGTTATTTTCAAAAACAATACCAATCTTTGAGTAAAAATTACTCGTGTCATTTTCGTATCACGCACACTACAATTTGGAGTAATAATTTTTAGACGGTGGTTCAAAATTGATCAAATTTGTGTTTAAAAAAGTATAATCAAAAGGGGTTTTCGAAAATACCAAATTGAAAACCCCATTGATTCAGGCAAATATTTTAGCCTTTAAAAGGACTATTTATGTATTCCACTTCAGCAGGCTGGTTGGGGAATCCTCTCTTACGCATTGTTGCGCCGTTCTCGTCTCTTGATATTTGCTTTTCTGGAACGGGCGCAAGTTGTGGATCTCCGTCAGTGTATCTGCAAGCTCCACCAGACTAGCCACAGAGCAGTTGGTATACGCCTTGTTGTAATGTTGCTGCATGATATGTACCCCGAATTTCCATTCTTTTTTTGATGGCATCCCCCTTAACCGCAACGACCGCCAGGCAATGTCTCTTACCGCTCCGACGAAGTGTCTCGCTTTGATTTTATCTGTGATCGCTGGTTGGAGCCCCATGACCTGGAGACGGTGTATGTCTGGGTCGTCGCTTTGCTCCTCCATTGCCGTCTCCTCTAACTCCTCGTCGCTAGATTCGTGCTGGTTTTCGGCAATGTAGGTGGGGGTTGGTACAGTTTCAGTCTGCTGAAGGGTGGTGGTAGACTTTTCCTTTATCTTTGTCGTCTCTGCCCCTTGTATCCCCGCTACAGATGTTGCTGCTGGGGGTGATGGTGGAGTTGGCGGCGGTGGCGCTGCTGGTTGTGGGTCCTTGACAGGGCCGCTCGTCCTCGGTTGGGTCTGCGTTTGTCGCTCCCTCTGTTGAGGCTGCGGTTGTCCTCTCCAAGGTCCCCCTTTTCTCCAATCCCTTGGTGTTCTATCTTCATTAAGGCTGCTTTTTTCTTCCCAGATTAAGAGAAGAGTGGTTCTCTTCTCTTGAGCTCTTAAGCTCCACCCTACCCTGTAGCCAATGAAAGGCCAAGGCCCTTCAGGGCATTCAGTGCGTATTCTGGGATTATATCCATGACTAGCGCTCTTTGTAGTGCTTGCTACTGCTCTGTTCGCTGTCGACTGAATGGAATGCAGTTCACTGATGTTTCTCTGTGCGTTTATGAATAAGAACGACGCATTTCCCTGCCTAAAGGGTTAGCCCCTCTCACCAATAGATCTAGCTTCTCTCATCCCTAATCTGTCGACCCTCCCATCGTTTGATGTTCTTTCCGCCTGGGTCCAGGTTTCTTCACACCTTCTTGGCGCGCCACGGGGTATCCGGCCCGAATATGCCCTTCGGCATTAGCCCCGCTGCACAAGGATTAAATACCTTTGAAGCCAATTCAGAGATCCGAAATTACGTAACTCCTAGTAAGACGTCCGGCCCACATGCTATGATTTCCGCAGAATTCCGCCCTTCAGTTCGTTATACAATCTTCTAAGTTATATTGCCTCAGTTTAACAGTAAACCTTTGAAATCAGTGCCATTCTTATTGTTCACCTGCGTTATTCTTTTACATCTGTTTACGACTCTAGGTCTTAAAATAATGTAAGAGAGAGAAAGTGAAAACCAATAATGTATGTAAAATCAACAAACAATTTATTTCTCTGTAATTAAAATTAAAATTCAAAAGACACTTACAATTTGTGAATTAAATTCCAAATAATCCTAAATGTCTTCAACACACGTCAGAAATTATAGAATGTTCCGAATGAAGGAATGGATAGTCTTAATGCCCTGATGTACCACAACAATAGTCTTGAATGTCATGATGTAACACAACAATTGAATGTCATGATGTACCTGAACAATAGTCTTTAATGTCATGATGTACCACAACGATACAATCCAGAATATCTTCGATAATGCTCACAAATATCCAAAAGTCATATATTTAAATCTAAAGGTTAATGATTACTTTATGGTAATTACAATGAATGTTCAAATAAAATAATTCCTTTCAAATTATGTCTACAGCATTACAACACAACTAAAACTCTAATCATAAAATGATTCCAAACAGTATGATGATTCCAAACAGTCTGATCATAAAAAAATGGGAATGTTTTTAATACTGGGTTTTAAATTGGAATGATTATAATGTGTTCATCAAGATCATATATACTCTTTGCAAATGACCTATTTCACAACAGGACATGTGCCATCTAAGGATCCACAATGCAATTCAAAATGCGTCATTCGAGTGGAAACTCCTCAACAAAGTTGTATATAGTTGTGAATAATTGTCAACAACTCTGACCTTGAACTCAAAGGTCAGTAAATACCTTGTTGACATTTTAACCAAACTTAAAGTGCGACTTACTGTTTGAGCGTAAATTAAAGTATAGTCATAGACCAAAAGTTTAGGCACTCATTATATATTCTATATACATAGCACATCTGTTTTACCACAAGCAAAGGAAATATGTAAACTTTTACGGGGTGTTATCGCCAGAGACATAAGAAAAAGAAAATATTTACATAAAATTCCTTAATGAGTATTGTTACGACTCTATGGTCTAAGAAAAATGTAACAGAAAGAAAGTGAAACCAACAAATCAAGTAAAAATCAACAAGCAATATATTTCTAGACAATTAAAGTGAAAATTCAAAAGACACTTTACAGTAACATGAATTAAAATCCAAATAATCCAATAATCCTAAGTGTCCTAACCACAAGTCCTAAATATAGAATGTTCCGAATGAATGACTATTTCCTTTAATGTGTTGGATGTGCCAGTAGTCTTTGATGTGCCAAAATGAAGTACTCCAGAATATCTTTGAATAAGTTCAATAAATCCCAAAATCATCAATGCAAAATCCAAAATCCAACAGTCTATGGGCACTTTTATAATCCAATGAATATTTTAATAATTCCTCTCTCTGAATTTGGAATGATTTTTTACAGCTGTATTGGCTCTTTAAAAGACTGATGGTAAGGTCGAAACTGAAAAACTGTCCACTAAACTTGGTATATATAAAGATAGGTCACATGACAGAATGTTCTAGAATATTATATGGTGTATGTGACTTTTAACACATAACTCTAAAGGAAATTCTGGTTTTATCTGTAAACAAAATCAACCCTGAACTCAAATGGAATAAACAACCTAATTCAAGGACAGTAGCTAAACATGTCAACATTATACTTTACATTAAAGTTTAAGCAAATATTAAAGTCAAGAAACATTTATAATTTCCTGAAATATTTATAATATTATATAAATATCATACATAACAATATAGATTACCAATGTAATAAAAATTTAGCCCATAAATAACTATTATAAACATCATAGTAAATGTCAAATGCACGGTAAAGCAGGGTTGACAATAGTCCGATAAAGCATCCCCTTAAATCTGTGTTGATACTGATCGACGTATGGTCCATCAGTATCAACGCAGATTTGGGGGGTTGATTTATCGGACTAGGTTGACAAGAACGCCGTTTACATCGCAAGCGGTTCCTATGCTGTCCACATGATGAAACTTACCAATCAGATTACCTGCGAAAAACCGTTCGATTTAAGAGACCCTGACCTGTCCTAACTTTTGAGACGCGATCTTGGCAAAGCTAAAGTTGTTACAGGATACCGGTCTAACCCTATCCAGGGTACCAGGCTTAGCATGCGATGGAAAAGACCGAAGACATTCTGATTACCTATTCACAGGTTTGTCACGAACGATAACTCTTAGCTAACCATAATAAATGTAGCGGGAGTGATCTTTTTAGTGCTTCGACCGCCATAGTTGTTTTGCAAGTTCAAAGAATCAGAATGTCGAAGGATACTTCAGAAAACTTAAACTTTTTAAACATCAATATCAGATTTATGAGTAAGTATTTTCTATTGTATTCAGATCGGTTACATCTGACATATACATGATGTTAGATGATAGTCTATTTGTACGAATTTCTTCTTTCTAAAGTTCCCGCTGTCCTGTCACTAGGCATTGTGCAATTTCTGAAGTTAGTATGAGAAGTTCAGAACGTGTCAGTCAATAGGGTTCAGTTCAGGATTCAGATAATTGGGTCCAAAGGCCCCTTGATATTTTATAAAGGAGCCAGTCAGATTTTTCACGTTGTTTCTACTTTATTTATAATAGTAAGGTAGATGTAAAAAAAAAACAAAAAATTGTTCTGTAGTAGGCACAGGGACTCGTATCGTTGCTTACAATGTACTATGAATCATACATCTACTATATAAATCTACAAGGGACGACACAACTCTCCCTTCTAGTGCGACCTATTGTAGAATCTATGCTGATATTTCAAGCTACACTTTGCATAGTGCAGCAATTTGGTACCAATGTTTAGCTCAGGCATTCAACCTTTTGTGCCTACACAAAGTTTAACTTGTTACCACACCTTTAAGGAATGCCAGACCATTTTCCCACGCTACTGGTCGACATGGCCATGATCACACCTGCTTAATATACAAGTGCAACCAGCTGAATGGAACACTGCCCTCTCCTTGGTCGGCTGAAAATGACGTACTACGTCTACTGAAGTCCTGAATTTCAGTCAACCAGTAAGGGGCAGTATTCCATTCAGTGTGTCAGTGGCCAGTCGTTTCTTAACCAAACCCTGGTTTCACCCTGCCTTAAGCGGTCACTGGAGCGAATCAGCAGTGACCGCTCAAAGTATGCAAATTAAACACTTATTTTGTTTGATGAACAAGGCATTGTTTAGATAAAGGTATATCATGTGAATCGGTGTTTAAGCATTTCATATCTCGATTATACTTACTGCACTCCAATCACGCTGTCTGTCAAACTAAAGGTGTCAACATGTCGGCTTCGAACGCAAAGCGGTTTTTGTTTTTACATGAGACAATCGAAGCAATTCATTTGCTGGATAGTGGACAAAGTAGTCATGTAGTTGGAGCAGAAATGGGAGTCAGACAAACTTAGATCCAAGGGATTATTAAGTGTAAGTGAGATATTATTGCTGACTTTGAGAACAACATTAATCCGGAGTTTACAAGATTACGTAAAATCACACCAGATGGGTAGAGATACATGTGCACTGCACTTGCAATATCCATTATGGTTTATATGCTACTAACAATAGCTGCAGGAAGCTTCTTTTCAGTCCCTAATCATCAAAGATCTCACACAAAAGCCGACTGCCTTTTAATCTCGGTGAGTTTGGGCAACTGCTTAATCCATCAATTGTTTGAAGTGTGAACATCTGTTTTCATGCCTAATTATACCAGCTGGCCTAACAAAAGTCAGTCCTGTGTTTGACAATGACAGGTAAGCTGTCAATTAGTAATTTTATTTAGACACCATTTTTACTGATGCATGACGATTTAATGTACATGATGGATTAAGTGGAAATTTATATTTTATTATTTTCTTTTTCTTTTTGCTAATTAGGCAGACTAAATAATGTATCTTGATAGCATACTACTACTAATAATAATAATAATGCTAATGCTATTCGGTGCATAGTACATGTATTTGTCATGAACCAAGTTTGAGAGCTGAACCTGCCTTCAGAGGTCACCTGTCTTCAAAGGTCACTTTGGCCCTATCCCATGTGTGATCACTGAACACAGGTTTGACTGTACTATAGTTCATTCTGCACAGCATCGATGATATCTGCATCTGTAGCTCAATTAATTTTCGGGTCAACACCTTTAAATGTAACTAAAAATACCTTACTCATTTTGCGCACAAACTATTTCAACACCATTAACATCGTCATACAGCGTAACGCATCTCATTCAATACATGCTGAAACAAGGTGGTCTGTTTTCATCCAATTCTTTGACGATGACGTGACCTGTGGAAGAGTCGATTGCTTATTAAGGAGTGATCAGCTTTCCTATTCGGCTAATTTTAGTCACAATGTAGTTGCCTCCCTTGTGATTTATTTTCAGTTGCATCGCAATGCATGTACTTAAATTGTGTCAGACATAATGCTTCTCGCAACAAGTCGTTTTCTTTGTATCGAATATAGACTTTATTGCTCATCAGACAAATCATAGCATAAACAGACATTAACCAGAAATTTAAAATTGTTTATCATATTTATTTTTTTTAAAGGACATAGAACACAAGCAGTTACCTATTTTCGAGGTCATACATTTTCACAGCATCCTTTATAGAACTATTGAGATAGTTTACTAATTTAGCATTAAGACAACTTATTACAGAACTTGTGCTAACTGGTAGCATGATAATGAAAAATATACCTTGATACTAAATCAGTATAACCTTTGATATGTATTATTCTGAATTTGCCCGCATGCAATCAGCTTTAATGTTTACTATTTGCCTTGTGAAGTTATTTTTGCAGAAACTATAAAGTAAATGAATTCAAGTGACAAATAAATCAGCACTGGGATAGTGACCTTGTATATTCATGATAGAGACACTCAAGTTTAAAATTATGATCACCATGATACTGCCAAAATTTTTTAAACATTTGCCAGAATATGTTTCAGCTCATACAACTGTTTTGGCTAGATATGGATTTCTTCGATATATACATAAAATGAAGTTTTGTTTTACCCTATTATTGGTTTTCCCTGACCGATTGATTTTTATAGTAATAATTACTTGACAGATATTTCTTGATAACATGTGGCTATGAATGTGGAAGTTTTGTTATTTGTTAATACTAGTGCATGTATCCAAAAAAGGCCTACACTAAGGAGGGCTTTAGAAAACAAAAGCAACTCCATACTTTAGAACCTGAAGGTCATCTTTTTGGTATTTAAACTCCCAAGACTTACTTGATAACATGTAGGATCCATGGTTATCTGTTGTTTTGTGAACTTTTCATGACCCTTTTTTCATATTTTTATGTAAACATATAGAAATGTTGGGATGTGTATACACTGGTAACAGTCTGGAGAGAATTCAAAGGACAAATCATTCCACTCTGGGTTAACTTCACTGCTACAAACTTTCCATGATCTATATTTGATAATGTCAGTAAATATAATTTATTGTATTTCTGTAAGTTTTAGATCTGCATCATATATGATATCAGACGAATTTTAATACCTTTTTAAACTTACTTGTAGATATATAAATTAAAGGCAAAGGGTGATAAAATTATAGATAATGATACCTATCAATTTGACAATGTTATTATGGTTAAGAAGAATATCAGATTCATTTGGACTTTATTATGACTACCAAGGGGGATATTGCAAAAATATACTCTATGTAAATAATATTTAATAATTTTAAATTACTCTGACAGATTTATTTTAAATTTAGGACACTTTACAATGATATATGGGGAAATAAATAAAAAAAAAGGTTAGGTAGTGGCAGGTGCTGTACACTATTATACACATACAATCAAAGAATGTAAAAAGAAAACAGAAAAGTAATAATATTGTAAAAAGCAGTATTTTTTAAAAAGTATTGCAATGATATAGAATAAGAAATAATTACTTTGTGTATACTCATGCTTCTTAGTCTTCCAGTATCAGTGTGGAAACAGAATAATGAAAAAATATATATGGTGTATGTATATATACATGTTTATATTTTCTTACTACAAATACACTGAAAATGAAATGACCAAAATAATCATGCTCTACAATCTATGTATCTCCAGTCCTAACATTGGAGGTATCTTTTTACAGAACTGGTGGAGAACTGTTTAGATTAACAGTACAGTGTAATTTATTTGACAAGGTGATGATTACAGAGTCTGAATCAGTTTGCTCAGTTTGAGTCACCAAACTACCTTTGTCATAGGACTGTGCATTTAAAACCTGTCTCAGGTCAGATGTGTAAGGTTAGATAGGGCAAGATGAATGGAAATAACAAACAACAGTTACCCTTAACAGGTATTTAACAACAACTGGGGAGGAGGAATTTGGAAAACAGGAAATCAATGACAAATCTGGGTCATATTTTCTAAAATGCTGGGTCAGCATCATTAGTTACTAGGTTGTCTGTAGGACCTATCCTTCATTTAGTAAGGGTTAGCCAATCATATTCTGTATTTAGGGGAAGTGGGTGTTGGTATGTGATATAGTATATGTAGATAGATTGAGAGAGAAAAAAGAGAGGATGGAAGAGGCGAAATAAGAAAAACTAAGTGGAGCGGTGAGACATCTGAAAACCATGTAGCTAGAATTGTACTATAGAAACATTGGAGTTGGACAGGAAATTAGAATTTATATACATACCTACATACATACATATATATATATATATATATATATATATATATATATATATATATATATATATATATATATATATATATATATATATATATACACACACACACAGGGCCATCATAGGGGGCAGGCAAAAGGCTTAGGGGGCATCATTTCGCAGAGCTTGTGGTATTTTTTTCCAAGTGGGGGGCGCCTAAGGCGATGCTTGCCAGGGGACAAGAAGAAATCTCGGGTCCGAGTTGCACAGATTTTGTTAGTTAGAAATTACTTATCAATGATCATTTACAAGTTTGTTGAAATAAGAAACTGAATTGAATTGGGGCATATCACATTATGATGATAATGTGGCAAAGAAGGTAAAGCCACATTGAAAACATGTAATTGTGATGAGCAGTTGAAAATGGAGGCTACTTGTTATCTTCCATGCTTATGTTCAGATTTAAAATGAAAATCCAGTTGGTATTCATTTATTATCCAAGATAAGGTTCATGATAAACTCGTAATATAAATGATATATGTCAATGTTACTCATAATAGAGTTGTAATTGTAATAAGTAACAAGAAATCTTGACTGTGTTGTTGCATAATTACTGAAAATATTCTGAAATCTTTGTGAGCAAAGCATTGTCAGTAATTGAGCAGGTGCTGATAATTAAATATCCTAACTAGCTCGAGCTAGCAAATTTTTTTAAAATCTAATTAAATTTCTCAAATATGATTCTGTGTCTTACTTTTTATACCAAATTAAAAAGTTTAATGGCCATTTTCACTGCATTGTGCTTGCTCGGTTAGTAAAAGATGAAACTGGTCACCTCATCATAGAATGAAAGGTCATGACATTTATAGTACATAGTACGTGATACAAATATATTAGGCCTTGCTTCTAATTAAGTCATTCTGAGTAGTATTTTGGTTCTCTAGTGAATAGAATGGGATTGAACTCTCCAACACACACTAACTCAGATATGTTGGTACATACTAGTACTTGTATGAAAATATTGTATTTTTGTTTTAGTCCATAGTACAGTCAGCACATTCAAAGTCTTGAAATAACCGTTAAAAGTGTGTGGTAATTAGTGTTGCTTAAGGCTATATGTGGATACAACCCAATAATTATTTATAGTCTACAGAATCAGTTTAGATGTGGTGATGTACTGAAGGTAACATTTAAAACTTGGGATGAGTGTTGTTGGTGAATACTGTGATGCAAAGTACAGTAGGTTAAATTTCTTAATGATGAAATTAGAAGGAGTCGGTGAAAAGTATGAAGTTAATTGTTGAATTAGGTTCATTTTTGTTTATACTTTTAATCAAAATTTATGCATCCCGTATGACATGTGAAAATGGGGAATTACCTTTCTGCAAAATAATGGTGTGGCAGTACACTGCAGTGTAGTTTTGAAAAAAAGCAGTGCAATATTTATTGCTGATGGCTTAAAAGGGTGAGTCAAGGTTTGTTGTATCAAAGTTTATATACCATATATGTCAAATTTAGCAGGATAACATATTTATTTTCAGAAACATCTTAGATTGTGGTCTATGGTCCAATAACATCATGGTCCATGGGAAAGGATTTAATTACATGTGACCGTATGAGGGAAATATCCTTAAAGGATGCATTTCATGCACACACACACACATATATATATATACATGGGCCGTGGGTGGCGGGGCAGAGTGGTCTAAGGCGCTTGCCTTTACCGATCACTGACATCTCACCTCTGTCCGCGTGGGTTTGAGTCTCTGGCTGTGGATATGTGAGAAAGCTTCCCGTGGGTCGGTGGTTCTTCCCGGGGTTTGCCCGGGTTCTTCCTCCACCAGATAAAACTGGCCAACATGTATGGCCTATCATGTGCTTAAAAATGGCGTTAAACCCACAACAACAACAACATATATATAGATATATATATATATATATATATATATAGAGAGAGAGAGAGAGAGAGAGAGAGAGAGATATAGATATATACATACATGTATATATAAGGTACAGAATAATCAAATTACAAATATTATAAAATTTATTTTGTTCTTCTTTTGAAGTTTGAACTTTTGTTAAGGCAATCAACTAAGTTTGGTTTTAAAATATGATAACTGTTCTACACTAAAGCAGATGAGACAAATATGAATTATCTGAACTATTTTATAATGTGTGTGATAAAGAAAAATCACTATGGAATACAAAATAACTTATAAAATGTAAATAAATAAAATATTATTTGGAATTAAATATTGCAAAATTTGCACAAGTGAAATAATTGCAATTTCTTTTCGCCTTTATGTTCTTGGGATGTTGTTTATGCTGTACACCAGTCTGTATTGCAACGTTTTAACATACAGTACTGCAGTTGCAGTTCATAATTTCCAGGTCTTATTTGTACATTAAATGTTAAAAAAAGAAGAAAAAAAATTAAACCATTGAACCCTCTCTCTGACAGTGCCAATCATATTTACTTGGCCTAAAAGTATTTTTAGGTTTTCCCCCCATCAAGACTATATTTTTCCCCTACCTATTGCATGGATTTTTTTCCATACCAGTGCCAAATTCATAATATTTATAGCAAGACTTGCAAAAGTATGCTACCTTTGAAATTAAAACAATGTACAAATGGGCAGAATTTTTATCAAATATCGGCGGTGGGGGGACACGATGCAAATAATTATCCAATTAAACCAACAGCGCTATTCACAATTATAATAGGAGGCACAATTTTTATCTTTTATGTGTTTTAAAAAATAATGTTTTACCTTGCTTACAAAAAGAAACTGAATTTGTATGGATTATAACTTTATAAATAAAGGCAAACAATAGACTTGTGTAATAGAAATAAAGATGCTATATGACTGATGTAATGTTATTTTGACAGGGCTTGAAAATAGTGTTGATGAGTGGCAGGTCCAGGACCTGTCACAAACTGAGGGAGTTTGCCGAGCTGTTGTGAGGAACATCAGATTCAATACAGAAGCATAGTTAGTCCAGGGGTCACGCTACCAGGCGAATTGGCGACTAAGTCGCCCAAAAAATGTAAACTTCGCCTTCTGTTAGGAAAGCGAAAACGACTTCGCCCAGTGATTTTTTTTAGCTGTACACTAAGTGACAGTAGTTTATGACTTTTTAGATGCTCCCTCGATTTATAAGCAGGCAGTTCCAGTGTTGTGTTGTAGCTCAAGGCGAAATGTATTACATGCAGTCAACAGCTGGTGTTGATATCAATTGCGCCGACAAACAAACTATTGCACATTCACAGGCATGTGTTTGAATAGCTGACTGACCATTAACCTTTTCCTGAGCAAGTTATCACTGCCCGATTTCCGTAAGTTATAATTTGATGATGAAAACATACCTACATAATTGTGTTTAGAAACTTAAACATCAATATGTAAATAGCAATTTGTTTTTTAAGTGTAAAGCACTTTCAAAATTTTTTTGTTGTTGCAAGATTTTAACTGACATGTTTGTGTTATTTTCATAATAAAATCAGTTTGAAACTTAAGTGAACCTGTCAAGGGGTAATAATGGTGGACATCGCTGTGTCTAGGAAGTACTTCTTCATTAGATTGTCTGTTTTCATAAATCATTGGGCAAATAAATTAAGGGAAATGTATAATTCGTCGAAAGCAGAGTCTCAATATTATTTGATAGATGATTTAGATCAAAAATAAATATATGTAGGTCAGAAATGTATGGGACAATACTATGTTGTGGAATTCGAAAAGCGATGTAAAATTCTATAACATTACTCAAAATACAAAAACAACAGTGAAGCAAGTAGTATCTAACCAATACACGACGTTATAACTAGTACATAGACAACTATTAAAACCATAAATTTGCAATCCTATCTATGGATTATTGTAACAAAGTGAGAAAGTGAATGGTCATATTAGGAAAATCCTTTTTTGTAAAAATAGACGTACATACATGGCATGCCATATTTGTCCTTGGCTGTGTGCCAATTCATTTGGAAAAAAGGGTCTAGTTCAGGGGTCCCCAACCTTTTTGTGCCTGTTGGCACATTTGTGAGTTTATGAGAGAGTGGCGAGCACCAACCAATTAACTTGACCCCTTTTTTAAAATATTATTATTCATTATAACCTCTTCCACGGGCACACAGAAAAAAGTTTATGAGAGAGTCACGAGCACCAACCAATTAACTTGACCCATTTAAAAAATATTATTATTCATTATATCCTCTTCCACAGGCACACAAAAAACCTTGGCGGGCGCCATGGTGCCCGTGGGGACCGCATTGGGGATCACTGGTCTAGTTCATTCATATATCGACTTTAATGTCTCAGTTTGTTTTCAGTGAATCGTTACGATAATGTTTTATTGGCAACAATGAAATTAAACGGTCAAGTTTTGATGTTATTATGTTCCCTTATCTCCATGTTGAGGCTGCGACATTGTAGCTACTTACAAACCATATAACAATTTAATTTTTCTATTTTCTAAAACTTCACCAAAAACCGAGAGTCCAAAAGATTAACATTTAATTCTGAAATAACACTCTAAACATGTTGTAAAGTTCAGGTTACTCGTCCATAACATCAGTGACCACATTGCTTTGAAGGGACGAGCACGATGGTGTTAAGAAACATATACATTGTATATCTCTCCATCCAAATATACACTTTTAAGTATGAATACACTCCATGTGAATATGATACATATGCACATTGAGAAATAGAGGATATAGTTAACATAAAGAACCAAAGCACACACATACATTATATAAATATATATATATATATATATATATATATATATATATATATATATATATAATTTTTCGCTTTGCTCCCACTTCTTCCTGTTCAGCTCTCACTTCTCCCTATTCTGTCCAAAAGGAGACGTCACTTCTTCCTTAAATTCAAGTCTAGCTTGACCCCTGAGTTACATATATGAGCTTTAACAAATGAATAAAGTAGTTATTTTGAAACAATGCATTTTTCATTCTTTACTTGTCTGAATAAAATTTCCAATAGTCTAAAATGGTCTTTGTTTTCAATGTCGCAGGACTCTAGATAAATCAAACTGAAGTCAAATCAAAATGTTTAATAACATGATTAAAAATGAAACACATTTACACATCATATACCGTGGTCTCAAAGTATGGCTATTCAGAATCACTTCCCAGATTCTACCAATCTGTCCTTATCAGTGATCTCATTCTGCCTTGGTCCATTGCAGAAGTGGATCAAGTGTCTTGCTCTTTGTGAAAAAAGCAACCATTTTGTTATTGCCAAATCTGCATTGAAGTCACCAATATCTGGACCCTCTGACATGATCAGTAGCTGGTGATAGAAATTGTCTTGCCACAGATTTGTTCTCAGACTAGTTTTAATACAGTTAGCAGTTGAAAGTCCCATCTCACATGCACTGCTAGAGGGTGAAATGGTGAACAAATACTCAAGCAGTTTTGCTATAGCAGACTTCCTAAACATGTCTCCTTTAAGGAGAAGACTGTACACTGCCAGGAGTTGACTGCCTCCCAGTGGTCTTACATACAGTTTCAGAGATAACAAGTCTATGTCCAGGATTGTGTCTTTCTCTTCCAGTGTGAAATATTCACTGACTACAGTTGCAGTCAACATGGATTTCAGCTCCTCATTCCCATAACTGTGAAGCTTCTCAGTGTCAAGTGGCCATACATGGAAATTGAAAATCTGGTACTCTTTCAGGGGGGATGTGCTGAGATTCCTGAACCTCTCCTGGATGTACTTGATGGAATTATCAATCATCAGGCAACAGTCCCAAAAATCTACTTTAGGTGTTGGACCAGTGATACTTGTTATCATTGAATTTCTTGTTTGCAGGGTCATAGTACTCAAGGAAAATTTTCATGTGTTTACCTGGCTGGGTTTTCAATGCTGCCAATCAAACAAGGCAAACTTCAATCTGTTCTGGCAACTCAATAACAAGCAGATCCTCCAACTGAAATTGCCTCAATGGCTTTGCTACTATTGGCATATAGTCTAATATGAAATACAGCCATGAAAGAAACTTGACTGAAGTCAGAATTTTGTGGTAGCCTCTTGCACAATTAGCATTATCTGCTCTGTTGCCTATAGTAAAGTTATGCTGCAGATGAACATTTACAGTTTGCAGATTTTTTTCAACAGCTTTCAGAGGATGGTCCTTGCTAGACAACCATCGTACTTGTTTAATTTAGAAGTGTGCAAGTTCCCACTGAAGTACATGCACAGTTTCACTCGGCTCCATCCCTCTCTTTTGAGAGAAATGGTACAAGCCAAACACCCCTTTTATTGTATCTTCAAAGTTATTCATGTATGACACTGACTTGTTTGCATCAAGAATAGTTAGTTCAAGTTTATGAGCAACACAGTGCAATCCTACTGCAGAAGGAATAACAGATCTTATCTAGGTTATAAAACCTGACTTGTTTCCTAGATTGACAGAGGCACCATCAAAATATATATTAGAGATGGCTTGTTTCCAGATTGAAGTTTAGTGTTAGGTTTTAGATTTTCAAACTCAATGTCAATTTTTGACAAAGCATTTTTGATTCCAGTAAATAATCCATTTGCAAGTAAGTGGCTCAATTCCAATTAGTCTTGTAACGGGTATTTTCTCAGATGGTGACTGATAATGTACATAAATGATTTCTTGTTCCACAATGGCACTGTCTGTTGATCCATCATTTAAAATGCTGATGAAATTTGCACCTTTGATTTCACATTTGATTGGATCTAGAAGGGAGTTGGTAATAAATGCAATGAAGTCAGTGCATCCATTGGAATTGATATAATTTTCCCCTAAATTGACACCATTTTTTTTCTGCACAGCACAAAAAAGTGCAAAATCAGAAAATGGTTTCCTGCTTTTGCAACACAATAGGCAGTATTGAATAGTTATGGCATACGATCTCTCTGCTCTTTATTCTGTTTAATCATGGCTTTAACAATTGGGGCATCTGCTACAGCAGAATTACGATCTTCATCATTAGTTTTTGCCAGCTGTCTTACACAGACCAAATGCTCTCTGCTTCTGGCATGACACTGACTTGGGTCAACTTTTAAGTTTGCTGTGCCACGGTAACGGGCGCTTGACTTGTCAGCTAAATCAGGAAAGTTTAAACACGTTGAACAGAACAGTCTTTCTGTATCCTGATAATATTTGACACACTGCCACTTTGTTTTTCCAGTGTTCTTTAATTATATGAAGACGGTGTTAATCATACTTCGCATCTGTGTTTGGTTTATTCTTTTTTACTGGAGGTCAATTTTCGTCATTTTTGGGTTCCCGCTGCTTTTAGTATTTGCTCCTGGATGAGACACTAAAGTTAAATAAACTCATGACTCGTATTGATCGTCTGTCGCGTTCGTTGGAGCGGAACCATGTGGACAGGTCGGTTCGCATTTTAGTGTTGTAGTTTGGCGGCTAATTAAACCTCATTTTAGAGGACCAGTCATGCAATATGCGTGAGCACATTTTTTAGCCAGCCATTGCATTAATATTGGTTATATTTCCCAATTCAGCATCTTCTGTTTCTTTCCCAAGTATTCTCCGAGATAAGAAAATAAAATAATCTTGTCAGGTTTTTTTTTTTTTACCCCTTACAGTTAATTTTTGTTTGAGTCTGCCATGGCAGAAACTTAATTTATTGATCACTTTGGTGTACATTTGTGTGTCCATTCATTCATCCACACCCTAGATTAGTTCTTTTGGATTGAACTCAATGCTAAAGTTGTTTACTTTCAAGCTAAATGAAGGTGGGCTCAACAAAATGGGAGCCTCTTGTTTCTTGTCTATAGAGATTTTTCCATACGTGGATGCAGATTAGATGAGCTTAGTCTACTGTATATACTTGTGCAAACTGCATAGACCCAGATCTGCCATTGCATAATGTGCTGGCAGATCTGGGTCTATGCAGTTTGCAAGGACTAATCAGTAGAACAAAAAACATAGACCCTGATCTGCTGGTGCAGTATGTGACGGCAGATCAGGGTCTATGTTGTTTGCATTTGGACCTGGCTTATACGTGAGTTAAGTATATACGGTAATTAGTAAAGTCTGTACGATTCTCTCTTTAAAGGAATTGTTATACAATTCAATCTAATTATCACAGATGATACATTTTGTGATGATTATTTATCAGGACCACAATACCATCATCATTATAAACTCTCTCTTCTGTACTAGAATGCCTGCATAGACTTTCTATCCTTGTGTGTGGAGGTATCTTGTTAATAGAACAGATGGAGAAAAATGTTTAGATTAGCAGAACTGAGTAATCTGTTTGACAAGGTGATGATAACAGAACCTGAAGCAGCCTGTATTTTTCAGGATTTGTTTCAAAATTGCTGTAAAAAATATGTAAATCCTCCCTGTTTGAGCTGCATTTTTTAGACCACTATATCTTTTGATATTAAACTTACCCATTTCTTTGTATCTTAGGATGGAATGGATAGATATGTCACTCATCAACACTGGGTTACCTACTATTTCGTACAAAAAAGTGGTGAAAATAATTTATTGGCTGAAATTCCAATACCTCTTCACCTATTGCAATAAAAAGTACATTAAGAATGCATCTTGGAATTGAAGCATTTCACACACTTCCAGGATTCTGAACACTACTTAAATATGGTGTCTGTGCTCAAATTGTAATACAATTTAGCTTAACTATTACACTTAGAATGCATCTTAGAATAAAAACATTTCACAATAAAATTGGGTCACTATATTTTCCATGATTTTGAACACTGCATAAAAATGGTGTCTCTGTTGAAATTAGAACTCCTTTTAACCTATTACCACCAAACACATGTGTCAGGTGCATATGGGAAATCAGTTATGTCACATATCAAAACTTGGTTGTTGAGACCTACATTCTGTGGTTAGTTTGCTACTCTCAAAGATACTGACTAAGGTCACACAGGTGAAGGTTATCTTGTGAGCTGATCACTTACAACGTTAGTTCACTAGTTCAGCTCTGGTTTTTATGAGTAAGACATGAAGATAAGTCAGAGGAGGTGTAGCAGGTGCATTTGCATTTGTACAATTTCACCAGATTCAGTTTGTGAATGAAAAAAAATCTGAACAAAACAACTAACTGCCACAACTAATGAGTTTAAACTGTCTAGTGTTCTTTGCTAACAATTTGATTTTAGAGCTTAAATGCACCTAAAACAGGGCTCAAAATTTGCTAACTCGAGGTCTGTCACTAATCTGTTGGAGCAGTGATAATTTCCACCAGTCAATATCATAGCAATTAACAAGTGGTTTTGTGTTGGATGTATCAAATACAATGTGAGATGCCATTCCCTTTTGTGGTTAATGGATCTGTTTATTGTGTTAATGGAATACCTACCAACATCCTGCAGTTGACCATGTAGGTACAATAAATCCTGTGCCAGAAATGGACAAGTGTTATTCCATGCATCAAGTAAATTAGGGTGATTTTAATATTGTCAAAAACAGTCATTGTGCAAATGGAACTAGCCTGGGCCCAAACACTGATTACAGTACAGATGATAAAAAAAACATAGGGTATCAGACTAGTACCAGTCAATCAGAAAAGTTTGCATTGGCCAACTCGATGAATAATCCAGAATTATACTGACTGATTACAGTACAGATGATAAAAAAAACATATAGGGTATCAGACTAGTACCAGCCAGGGATCGGACCACTAATTCATTTCCCATAGAACTTAATGTTAATATATTATAAAATAAAAATAAATTCTTCACTAGCTTGGCATACAAACCACACATGGATCCATTCATTAAAGTTAGACAAATTTTTTTCAGCCTTAAAAATCAGATGCTTCGCAGCATGTTTTCGAGTCTCGTGATGCTATACAGGGGGAATCCCTGGTCTGCACCTAATAACATAGCCTCGCACCAAGAGTACATATGCTATTTTGTCAGTAGGAAATTAAATACAGGCTATCAAAATAAAAGTAAATATTTTTTGTCAGCTATAGTACATAGATTGAAGTTTGTGAAATTAATAATGGAACAAAATTAAACCCATTTATTACCCAATGGGCACATCTCAAAAGATTTAGTACTCTATTTTTTATTCCCCCACCAGTAGACTGGTTCCCTGGCTGTAAAATAATTAGTGGTCCGATACCTATACCGAACATACATTTTTGTCATTTTTGTATATTGACAACCTTAGGCACCAAGTATGTACTATACTAACTTGGGTGATATTCTAAGTGCACTAAATGGTAATAATGAACACTTATGTAATGCCTATAGATGATAAGAATGAATGTTGTATTTCAAGAATGTTTACCATGTTCCTATATTATAGATGTAGATAACTGAATAAATGCAGTGACTGTAATAGTTTGTCTCATGTTTCTATTTATTTCCTGTGTGTCTGCTATTCAGATATGCACGCATGAAATATCCACCTATAAGCATTATGTAATAAGAGGTATCAAATTACACAACCCCCCTATTTTCATCAATTTCTCGTATAAAGATCATATTTTGGTTGCCTAAAATTTCCTTAATTGGAGATTTTGTTTTCTTGAATCATATATTAAGAAGTATTTATGGCACCTAACAGGTTTATTTTATTTTTCATCACTTGTCACATGAAAAATTTATCAATGTAGAGGTCTGGAACTTGAGGCCAAATGCGAATCTGGCCTGACTGTAAACTGATACTAGCTTTCATTGATGTAAAGAAACAATATAAACAGTGCAGAATGTAGTTCTAACAGTGCTAAACAGGTACTGAATTCACACTTTGAAACTCAAAACATAAACTACAGTTATTTTACTGTGTCAAAAATGTCAAAAGTACAGAGGAAAACCAAAGGTTGTCTTCATGCGAGAATTTAGTTTGACATCAGACTAGGAAATATTCCTCATAACAAGTGTGTAACAAGTGAGAAAACTGTAGAGAGTGATGTCACAAAAACATTATATAAAAGACTTTCAGAGGAAAAGTTCAATATTATCACAAAAAGACCAAGTTCACACTTTGATATTGAGAAAGAGGAAGTTTCGGTGCTATACAAGTTCCTATGGCCAACTCAAACCAAAGATTTAGAGGCTGATCTGCATGCCGGTGACTCCGAACAAAAGAGGTAAATAGAAATTCATCATTATTCAATGTTATAAAAAAACATTATCAATCAATTTGGTTTCCTATTTTTGATTACATAATTCGTGGAGGAAAGTAATGTAAAGAAAAAAAACAAACAATGATTAACAGGTAAAATTTAATTGTAAACAATGTATCAGACAAAATATGTGCACAAATACCATATATTCTGAGAGGCAGATCTCTTCATATGATTACTAACTGTAATATAATAAAACAAAAATACCATTTGAGTGTTAAAGTTCAGATTTTGTTACTATGAGATCTGTTGGCTCATTCTCAAAAAATGGACTAGGGGAGCTAACCTATCCAAGGAAACTTATACCTTGACACAGAGAGTTGTTAATAAGAAATGAATGCACTTAAAAAGCACCCAGCAACATAAAATATGATAAATGTAAGATTCTATGTCCCAAAAAGGGTAATACATTCATAATTTGTCAGGTCTGGTGAAAAGAGTCCATACAGGCTGGTACAGCTAAAAAAAAAATTGAAGAACTGTGGAATGCAGTGTTCACAGAACACAAGAGAACATATCCCATGTGTGATGGGAGCCTAGAATGGGAGACATCATTAAAAATTCTAATGCACTTACAAATCTGATGCCAGGAAAAAACTAAATTGAATGCGAGACGATGAGAAACAATTTTGCGATAGACCTGAGACAGTGTTGTCATGCAGAGTTTAATGTTGCCTTTCAGAAATACTGTGGGGACACTTCTGTGATAATGAGGGCCATGTCAAAAGCAGTAAATGCCATATAAAGTGTTCTGTTATCAGGGTGGTGATTCCCCTTTGCAAGACAAAGTCATATGTTTGCACTGGTAAAAATGAAAACTGGGTAGTTAAAAGCTCATAGTTGTCTGGCACATTTAGAATAGTAAATTCTATACACACCGAATCAAGTATACGAATGCTTGTTAACTACCGGCTGGGGAAAATAACATTTCAGAAGACATTTCTCAACACTAACACACAAATGTCTGAAAGTGTAAATATATTAATTCAAAGAAGTTTACCTTGAAATGTAACATTCATGAGGAATTTCCATGCACAATGTCATAGCGCAGTACATTACAGCAACAATGGGCCTGTGGAGTCTAAAGTGAAACTGTGCTGAGCTTCTGAGTGCCCCATAGTAGTAAACTCCAGTGTGGCTATGCAACTGAAAAGAAGACATAGAAAACATATTGATAGGACATTTTACAACAAAAATAAAGCATACAAACATAATAGATGTAAAAAGGGAGCACTTTTATTCAGATTCAATGAGAAATATCAAGAGGAGATGAATTATGCAAAAGGCAGATTGTTATGTAATATTAGACAGAAACCCAGAGCTAAATATGACAAGAGTATAAAAGAACTACCTTGAATAAGATCCATTCTATTTAACAGATGGGTTTGTGGCATTTGGTTCATAGTCCCTGGTCTTTACAGTTCACTCTGTCTCTCTCTCTCTCTCTCTCTCTCTCTCTCTCTCTCTCTCTCTCTCTCTCTCTCTCTCTCTCTCTCTCTCGATAGAATGGGGTTTCAAAACTAAATGGTCAATGTTCACACACATTTTTTCATGACACAAGGGACTAACATTAAGAGACTGATTTTTCACTAAGTCATGTGTAATTTTGTTTTTTTTTATCATATATGAAATTCTGTATGCAGTTAAATAGGAAATAGTGCCAACAACCCATCTCAGTTAATGCTTCCCATAGCCAGATTACACAACCATGCTTGTTTTCCATAATTCTTTACTTTTTCATTAGTATCTACTGTAAATTACTCCAAAAATAATCCATTTTACTATAATTACTCTTAAATCAACCAATGATACTCAAACAGACTCTGAGATGCACGTGGTTGTCATGGATACACACACTACCCCCATCCCTATAGGGATCGGACCACTAATTCATTTCCCATAGAACTTAATGTTAATATATTATAAAATAAAAATAAATTCTTCACTAGCTTGGCATACAAACCACACATGGATCCATTCATTAAAGTTAGACAAATTTTTTTCAGCCTTAAAAATCAGATGCTTCGCAGCATGTTTTTGAGTCTCGTGATGCTATACAGGGGGAATACCTGGTCTGCACCTAATAACATAGCCTCGCACCAAGAGTACATATGCTATTTTGTCAGTAGGAAATTAAATACAGGCTATCAAAATAAAAGTAAATATTTTTTGTCAGCTATAATACATAGATTGAAGTTTGTGAAATTAATAATGGAACAAAATTGAACCATTTATTACCCAATGGGCACATCTCAAAAGATTTAGTACTCTATTTTTTATTCCCCCACCAGTAGACTGGTTCCCTGGCTGTAAAATAATTAGTGGTCCGATACCTACAATACAGATGATAAAAAAAACATATAGGGTATCAGACTAGTACCAGCCAATCAGAAAAGTTTGCATTGGCCAACTCGATGAATAATCTAGAATTATACTGAAAAATGTTTTCATATTTATATTGTTGTTGATAAACATTCATTGCTTTGTGCAATTACACATGGAAAGTATGTGTGTATGTATGCAGTACCATTTTAATGGCACCTCAGCACAATAGTGGCTTGTGGTGCCAACTAAAGGTAAAGCTTGAAAAATGATGTGGAAGTTTTTGCAGCTGCCACCAAAACATCAGAAATTAGATGATGACATGAGAGAGTCCAGTTGTAAATATGTTCAGTACAGGCATGTAAGTAAGTGCCAGAAAATCAGGGAAAATGCATGTGAATGGCTGAATTATGACCCAGGAAAGGATGTGATGTTGTACACTTTCTGCATAGAGCATTCAGAGAAATACGAAAGTGAGCAGGGTACTTCATTATGATTCATTAATGGGTGCAAACACTTTAATAAACTGTCTCTGAAATCATACCAATGATGGTACCCCTTAACTAACCAGACATCAGGGATTATAACCCAAGTGATGCCATCAAGCTGTGGCATGTTATTGGACAAAAAAAACAGAAATCCAGAGACTAGGCCTTGTAAGCCTAGATCAGATGATGAATCGGATACAGTAAATGATCTTTCTAATTTTCATTGAGTCTTGTCTATGAAATACAGTTGTTATTGTTTTGAGTTGATGCTAATGAATAATAAATGTTGAATTAGAAACTGAACTGAGTTTTGTTTGATTTTCGCAGGATCAGTGAAATTTAAGCAGGATCAGTACAATTTTTTAATAAAGTGATTATATGGGTTAGTGAAAAAAAATTTATAATTTCAAACTCTGCGAGAAAAAAATAAAACACTTGTATTTCAGAACCAATCTAAATGGGATTGTACTTCATGGTCTAGATTATTGTGCAGATTTTGATGTCCGTTTTTACCTTGTCTCAATTTCTGGCATGCTTTCTAATGTTCAAATAATGAAATTTGGTAACTTCATACATTTTTTTAGTTGTCTCAGAAACTTGTTAAAAATGGGTTGAGAGGAAAAGAGCCCATTATTTGATAAAAACTGATGCATGTTTAGTTTTCCTTAAAAAAAAAGACTTTCCTTGCATTACTCTTGGCATATCATGTGCAACTCTAATGGATCTCAGATTATTTATTTTACATAACATAAAGTGATGCACCTAACAATTTTTTTTTTTTGAGACTCTTGTCTTATTGATGTCGAAAACAACAATTGTTCTTCTACTATACATCCTTTATAATTAAAAAATGTAATCCTTTTGTTGGATCTTTTGCACTATCTATACCAATAATATCAAAATATGTTGAATATATATCGATATCAGCCCTGAATCAATCTTTACCATCAAATAAAGAAAGAGATGTTATAACATAAACTGTCATTCTGTAACACTTTGAGATGACCCCCACAATCCCATCACACAACAAATGACATGCTTTATCTATATGCTCTAAAACTGCATAAAGAAACTGTTTTACTTCTAAAATTACTATCTATTAAAACTATTTCATCCCAATGGCAACAGCAGTAGGTAGTCTTTTATTATCACAGAAATTAATGGGAAATCATCAGTGTGTTCTAATGAGGTCTACCTGCCATTTGCTCCTTAGATTACTATTTTGATTTGTCATGTGACCATATTAAATGTATTGAAGCTATTTTTGTAGATGAGGAAACCCCTTCATATGTTACAGTTAGACCTTTTTAAAACACAATTTTTAGCCTTTCTAGATTGAACAAAAGCTTAATTTTTAAAAAAATGTCATTTTAAATCAAACAGAAAAGCAACAAATGCGAAGTAAAATTTATGAATCTTGATGGATTAGTACACCTTTAAAGAAAAAACTATCTTTACATTTATCTTTTATCTTGTTGGAGCTCTAGATTAGCAGCATATTTGCATATTTTATGCAGACTGTGTGACTAACAACACACATAATTTTTTTTTACTGCTTTCAAATTACACAAAACAAGTAAAGTTTAACATTTGGTCCAAAGTTGTCAGTGTGTACGGTAAGCACAGTCCATGTGCGATGGTGTGTTCGGTCAATATAAACTAACCTATTGGTTTAAGTTCCAGATGTTTTATGTATGTTTAAAATCATAGTACTTGCTCACTCTGAGAACACTCACTCAAATAGATCCATCATTTTCCTTGTAATAAAATGCACCCATTTGACACATTCCAAAGGGCATGATTAGCATTTTCATGATTAAGATTCACAAGTTTTGTGGTGTTCATAAAATAACCCATCAAATTTAAAAATGCAATATTTCCAAAACACAGAGTAAAATACCCAGTTTATTTTTTACATTCTTATCTAGAGCTCTGATGTTTAAGTTCATATTTTGAAAGGTATATCTTCCTAAATTTCCTTGCAATTTTTATATTTTAGAACTTATATTTTAATTAGAACTATATAGCTAGTATTGTGTTGACATGCTGATAAACCCAATACACATACATACATACATGTATAACATGAGTACCATATTCTGCATACTATCTTATTATGCCATAATAAGTGCACACATCTCTTTTGGTCAAAACTTGCCCAAAATTGTCCATTTTAAGTGCACATCTCAATTTCAGCATGCCTTGTGAGAGGAAAGCAACTGCTAAATTCTGCCTCGAACATAATCATTTTCTTGGAACCTACATGTACCACTACACATGGCTGTTGTCTCGGTACTAAATTTTGCAGATTAACTTTGTCTCAGAAACAGATCTTACGTGTGTTTTATTGGGTATGACAGTATTGGGAGAGAGAATGAACCACCATGGTGTAGAGTTCTCCACATAGAGAAATGCAGCTGACATTTCTATTATCATGTGTACATACATATGATAGGACATTGTTTTTGACCTCTTAGGTGTGTGCTTTGATGAGACATTGTTTTTGACATCTTAGGTGTGTGCTTTGATGGGACATTGTTTTTGACATCGTAGTTGTGTGCATGCATGTGATGGGACATTATTTTTAACATCTTAGGTGCGTACATGCATGTGATGGGACATTGTTTTTGACATCTTAGCTGTATACATGCATGTGATGGGATATTGTTTTTGACATCTTAGGTGTGTGCTTTTTATGATGAGCTTTAACGTTGTGAAATTTACCCAGATGTTAATTTGTTAAGTGCAGAGTGTAAATATTTCTTCAAATATGGTAATTCTTATGGTTCCCATGAAGAGCTCTGTAACATCCCATACTTTAGTTATACACCTGCATCATCTATCTTTGCAATCATGCATCTGTCCTCCCAGTACAAGTTATACCAATACAAGCAGTAACTAATATTTCAATACATGTCTTGAAAAAAAACTTATATGTGTGGTGCACCACGGATTGAAAGCATGTTGAAATTGAGGCACCGTGACCTGTTTTTAGGGGTTTATTCAAGATTGCTTCAAATTATTTAATTGTACTGCAGAAATAGGGACTATTCTTTGAGCAGCTGATTAAGAACTCTTTTGCATGGCATAAAGGCAGTCTTTCCAGGTGCACAACATTTTGTACATGTTGTACACTATAGGATTCCCATCCTTTAATTATTGCCTAAGGAGGTGTATGGTAATATAGTTTTAAGAAAGGTCAAATGCAATATGGAAACAATGCACTTTTTATTTTCTTTCTTTCTTTCTTTGCAGAAGGTGTAGGATTCAACAGATGATACAGATTCTTGCCTAGTTTCCATACAAGAAACATCTACCTGCACTATATGTTTTAAAGGAAACACTATGTCAAGGGCACCTCAGTCCTCCCATTCTGTGCCTCACCAAATCTTTGCATGTCACCTGACCCCAACACAACAGCAGTATGGGAGACAGCATCTCGCTCAGCCTCCAGTAATGCCAAACATTGGCCCCAGTCTGGGGCTGCAGCCCCTCCTCACCCACCATCAGCAAGTCTTGCCCTCTGGTCAACCACCTTCTCACCAGTATCAAACATCAACTCCCAGACATCCACCCCCTGCCTATCAACAGCTGGGCTTACCTCTCAGACAGTCATCTCCTGCCCATCAGTACCAGCAGCAACAAATGCAACAAGCTTTGCTGTCCAGAGATCCATCACTCACCAACCAGCACCAGGCACCAACCTCATTTCAACCACCTCCGACCCATCAGCAGCAAACCTTTCCACAAAGAGATCCACCACCAGCTCACCAGCAGCCACCAACTTCAAGATCATCACTGTCAACTTATCCAAGTCTTCCAATGACTAGCATGACACACCTGATGAACCAGTACAGGGACCTAGGAGCTTCTTCCCATGCTGTTGACAGTACCGTCAATAGCAGCACCCAGGCTGCCATGAGACTGTATCTCAGTAATAGGGCAGAGCCACAAGTGCAGCAAGGTATAATGAAAAATCTCTGCTCCTTCTATCCCAACAGTGCAGCATTTAAAGGTCAGATATGGATGGAAAAAATCTTCAGAATTGTATGCTTTTCATATGCTCACCATGAAGTATATTATGTTATGTTGTATGTCAGTATGTTACTAGTTACGTTTTGGGAGATGCAGTGGCTCAGTGGCTGGCATGCCGGACTAATGACCGAAAGGGTGTGAGTTGGAACCCTACCATCGGATCAGCCTAGGTCAGCTGCCATAGTGTTTCCTTGGGCAAGGCACTTTATTCCAAATGGCTTGGCACTAAATAACCTATTTGTGTTGCTGTGGCATAAAGCACCAAACCAAACCATACCCAAACCAGTTTCATTTGTGCACAATAACTCAAGTTGGCCATGATCTACTGTTACCAAACTTAGTGGATGGCTGGCTCTTCAGGTAAGGAAGAACCCTATTGATTTTGAGGTCAAAGGTCAAAGACACTGACTGAGAGAAGAAAAATGGTTTCTGTGCAATATCCTGAGTTCTCCATCATCTATGGTTTCCAAACTTTGTGGAGGCTTGCACTTGGGGTAAGGAAGAACCCTAAGTGAATTTGGGGTTAAAAATCAAAGGTCACTGTGACTGAAAGAATACAATAAGTATAAACTTAGTTTAAACATGGACTAAACTTTGTGGATGGCTTGCACTTGGGGTAAGGAAGATGCCTATTGATTTTTGGGTCAAAAGGTCAAAAGATCAAGGTCGCTGTGACTTAAAGAACAAAAATGTTTTCCACACAATAGCATAAGTTATACATCACCGACCTGGACCAGTCGTTGTGGATGGCTTACACTTGGGGTAATGATTAAGTAAGTTGATTTTGTGTTGAAGGTCAGAGGTCAGGGTCACTGGCTGAAATAAGAAATATGGTTCTACATCCCAGACCCGGACCAAACTTTGTGGATGGCTTACACTAGGGGTAAGGAAGAAGCATTTTCATTTGGTGGTAAAAGGTCAAGGTCATTGTGGCTGAAAAAAGAAAAGTGGTTTCTAGAGGACCATTAAATGCTGGGTAGGTGTATAATGTGCCATTCACAGAAGGGGTCATGCTGCTAGGTGAAGTGGGCAACTAAGTCACTGAAAAATGTAAACTTTGCCTTCTTCTATTAGGATAGCGAACAGTAAGGGACAGTAGTTTATGGCTTCTGAGATGCAATTGCGCCAAGAAAGCAAGCCCTTATACATTCACAGGCATGTTTTTTAATACCTGATTGACCATTAAAACAGTGTTCATGAATGGAAGGAATATACAGGTACCATCAACAGGAAATACATTGACACACTTCCATCCATGGCTGAGTTACTTAAGGTGTATATGCCAATCTTGGCCATATAACTTAATACATGTATGAGCACAGTGAAAAATATACATTGTAACTAATTCTAACTGATACAAGTCTCTCGACTACATTATAATTGTAATTACAAATAGGCATAATAGTTAATCAACTGCCACTAGCACAAACCATTTAATTTTTAGTTCTACTTGTCATAGACCAGAAGAGCTTTTGGGATGGTCTGATGTCCATTGTCCATCTGCCATATGTGGTCAGTCCATCCGTTAGCACAAGATTGTTATTGCTATATGTCCTAAACTACATGGAGGTTTGCCTTGAAACTTTACACGCACATTCATCCCATGATCTACTTGGTCCTAGATGAAAATGGTGCAGCTTGGACATCCAATATGGCCACTACAGTAGCCATCTTGAAAATTTTGTTATTGCTTCACCTCCTGAATGGATGGTCATATCAAGACGGGGTCTTCACTAAAAGACTTCTTATGATGTCTATTTGGTACTAAATGAAAACTGTGTAGATCTGACATCCAATACAGCCGTCATGGCAGCCATCTTGAAAATCTTATCACTACTCCTCCTGAATGGATGGTCATATCAATATGGGGTTTTCACTGAAATACTTCTTATGATGTCTAGTTGGTCCTAAATGAAAATGGTGCCGATCTGACATCCAATATGGCCACCATGGTAGCCATCTTGAAAATCTTGTTATTGCTAATCCTTCTGAATGGATGGTCATATCGACATGGGGTTTTCACTAAAAGACCTCTTATGATGTCTAGTTAGTCCTAGATGAAAATGGCGCTGATCTGGAGTCCAATATGGCTGCCATGGCAGCATCTTGAAAATCTTGTTATTGCTACTTCTCCTACATGGATGGTCATATCAACATTGGGTTTTCACTAAAAGACTTCTTATGATGTCTAGTTGGTCCTAATTGAAAATGTGCAGATCTGACATTCAGTATGCCTGCAACGGCAGCCATCTTGAAAATCTTGTTATCGCTACTCCTCCTGAATGGATGGTCATATCAACATGGGATTTTCACTAAAAGACTTCTTATGCTGTCTACTTGGTCACAAATGAAATTGATGCAGATCTGACATCCAATATGGCCACCACAGCAGCCATCTTGAAAATCTTGTTATCGCTAATAGATGGTCATATCAGCATGTGGTTTTCACTAAAATACGTATTATGATGTCTAGTTGGTCCTAAATGAAAATGGTGTAGATTTGAAATCCAATATGGCCACCATGGCAGCCATCTTGAAAATCTTGTTATTAGTACTCCTCCTGAATGGATAGTCATATCAACACGGGGTTTCACTAAAAGGCCACTTATAATGTCTAGTTAGTCCTAAATGAAAATGGTGCTGATTTGGGGTCCAATATGGCTTCCATGGCAGCCATCTTGAAAATCTTGTTATTGCTATTCATCCTATATAGATGGTCATATCAACATGGGGTTTTCTATTAAAGACTTATTATGCTGTCTACTTGGTCCTAAATGAAAATGGTGCAGATCTAAGATCGAATATGGCCGCCACATGAGCCATCTTGAAAATCTTGTTATTGCTACTCCTCCTACATGGATGATCATATCAGCATGGGGTTTTCACTGAAAGACTACTTATGCTGTCTACTTGGTCCTAAACAAAAATAGTGCCGATCTAAGATCGAATATGGTCGCCATGGCAGCCATCTTGAAAATCTTGTTATTGCTTCTCTTACATGGATGGTCATATCAACACGGGGGTTTTCACTAAAAGACTTCTTATGATGTCTAGTTTATAGTGTTAACTGTTGATTCTGTTATTTTCATTCATTCTGCCCTATCTAATCTTAAACAACATCTTAAACTTTTTCTCAAACTAACATCCTTTTGGTCATACTTATGTCAAAACATACCGATTTCAGGCAGTGAGTGGAAATTACAGCTACCAGATGCCTATAGATACATGTATATTGAAATAAGATAAAATGAATTATAATGCTTTTTTGAAAGGGTTAAAATAACACAAACACATGTAAAAGCTAATTTTTATTACCAGATTACAGAAATGATGTTGATTTATCAAATAGCTTTGTTGATCTCTAGGAACAACCACAGTAAAAAAAATTGGCGGGGGGGGGGGGGGGGTTGCTTTTTTGCCTCATTATCATATGTGGCAAATTTTTTGTTGGATCTTTAAATTCATGGTTCGAGGCAACAACAAAATCCAAATTGGTACCCCATGAAAATTAGTGATACTATAGTATGTCGGCTTACATAATCGATTGGAGTCCTTTGTTCTAGCCATTTTTGCCTTAAGAAGATTTTATCAGGAGACTAGAAGAGCTAATGGGAGGGCCTTTGTCCATTGTCTGTCTGTCCATTAGCACAAGATTGTTATTGTTACTACTTAGAAAGATTGCCCAGAAAATTTGCGCATACAGTAATCCCAAGGTCTACCTGGTCCTAAATGAAGATTGTGCCTCTTTGACATCCAGTATGGCTCCCAGTGGCCACCTTGAAAATCTAGTTATTGCTACTTCTGAATGGAGCATACTTCTGAATATCAGCATGGGTGTTCTCATTGAAAGTCTTCTTAAATTGTCTAGTTGGGACTAAAATAAAAATTATGCCGATCTTACAGTATGGCCACCACAGCAGCCATCTTGAATATCTTGTTAATTCTTCTCCTCCAGGATAGATAGTCAGATCGATGTTAGATTTTCACTGAAAGACTTCTTATGATTTGTACTTGGTCTTAAATGAAAATGGTGTAAATATGACATTTAATATAACCACCATGGTGGCCATCTTGAAAATCTTGTTATTACTCCTTTTTAAGTGGATCGTCATGTCACTATGGTTTTCACCCAAAAGACTTCTTATGATGCCCAGTTTGCCCAAAATGAATCCAGTATGACTTTTCACGGTGGCTGTCCTGAAATTGTTGTTATTGCTCAAGAATATCAGAGATGGTTTCAACACTTAGCAGTTGAAAAGAAGGAATGGTCTTGGATTTCTGGAAATTCTTTTTGACTGTAGAGTATCAGTCCCTTCAAGGACTATTGTTTAATTTCTGAATGAAGAAAGATGCAGAAAATAGGGATCTACTAATTATAATGTGTTCAACCAGGAATGAAGAACTTTCTGAGTAGATTATACAGCTTTAATTTTTATATTTTTGGCAAGCATATTACAAGCGATCACATCATCACAGATTCTTTTAAATATTGAAAAAAGGATTTATATTTATGTATGTAGTAGCTTTTACAGCACCTCTGCACAACAGTGGCTGTATATGGTGCCAACTAAACATAAAGTTCAAAAAATATAAAATGAATTGCACTCAGAATTTAGAAAGATAAAGGATTCCAAATAAATGTAAATGTGAAGAACTTGACGATAAAAAATATAAAATGTAAAAATATTAAAATAAAAGTAAAAAAGTATATAAAATAATAGATAAAGGTAACACAGGTAAAGTCCTTGAAATATAGATAAAATTTGTTCTATAAGCTGCATTCCCTTAAAAAGTCCAAGTTTTTTAGTTCTACTGGTCATAGACCAGAAGAGCTTATGGGATGGTCTGTTGTACGTCATCTGTCATCTGTCCATCCATCATCCATCCGTCCATCATCCATCCATCCATTAGCACAAGTTTGTTATGGCTACTCCTCTGAAACTACTTGGAGGATTGCCTTGAAACTTTATACACACGTTTTTCCCATAGTCTTATTGCTCTTAAATGAACATGGTGCTGCTTGGACATTTAATATGGCTGCAACAGTGGCCATCTTGAAAATCTTGCTATTGCTACTCCTACTGAATGGATGGTCTTATCAACATGGGGTTTTCACTAAAAGACTTCTTATGATGTCTAGTTGGTCCTGAATGAAAATGGTGCCGTTCTGATGTCAAATATGGCTGTCAGAGTGGCCATGTTGGAAATCGTCGCTACTTCTCCTACATGAATGGTCTTATCAACATGGGGTTTTCACTGAAAGACTTCTTATTATGTCGAGTTGGTCCAAAATGAAAATGGTGCTGATCTGACGTCCAGTATGGCCACCATGGCAGCCATCTTGAAAATCTTCTTATTGCTGCTCCTCCTGAATGGATGGCCATATCAACAATGGGTTTTCACCAAAAGACTTCTTATGCTGTCTACTTGGTCCTAGATGAAAATGGTGCCAATCTAATGTCAAATATGGCCACTACATTGGCCATCTTGAAAATCTTGTTATCTTTACTCTTCTTGAATGGATTGTCTTATCAACATGGGGTTTTCACCAAAAGACTTCTTATAATATATACAGTAGTTAGTCATAAATCAAAATGGTTTCTGATATGACGTCCAATATGGCCACCACGGCAGCCATCTTTAAAATCTTATTATCACTACTGTTCCAGAATGGATAATCATATCAACATGGGATGTTCACAAAAAGACTTCATATAATGTCTAGTTGATCATAAATTAACATGGTGCTGATCTGACATCCAATATGGCCACCATCTTGAAAATCTTGTTATTGCTACTCCTGAATGGATGGTCGTATCAACATGGGGCTTTCACCAAAAGACTTCTTATGATGTCTTTCTGGTCTTAATTAAAAATGGCGCCAATCTGACATACAATATGGCCTTTATGGCAGCCACCTTGAAAATCTTGTTATCACAACTCAACTTGAACAGAAAGTCATATTGACGTGGGGTTTTCAGCAGAAGACTTCTTATGATGTCCAGTTGGTCTTAAATGAAAATGATGCCAATCTGATGTCCAACATGGTTGCCACAGGAGCCATCTTGAAAATCTTGTTATTGCTGCTCCTGAATGGAAATTCATATCTTGAAAATATTGTCTTTACTCCTCTCCAAATGGATGGCTATATAAACATGGGGTTTTCACCATTAGACTTCTTATGATACATAGTTGGTCCTAAATGAAAATGGTGCTAGTTATGCATCCAATATGGCTGCCATGATGACTGTCTTAAAAATCTTGTCACTACTCCCCCTGAATGGATGATCATTATTACATGGGGATTTCACCAAAAAACTTCTTATGATGTCTTCTTTGTCCTAAATGAAAATGGTGCCAAGCTGACATCCAATATGTGTACCACAGCAGCTTATTTGAAAATCTTGTTATCGCTGAAGAATATCAGAGATGGTTTCAACACTTGACAGTGAATAGGAAGAAATGGTCTTATCTTGAATTCCTGGAAATTCTTTTCACCCAGTAGAGAGTCAGTCCCTTCAAGGGACTCTTGTCTCAGTTGGTATGTCTTCATGCAGTTCACATCAAAATGATTCTGTCTCACAGGGTGGAGATAGACACTCAACAAGAAAATGTTCCACTTGCATTTGAGAAGAAAGGATTTATACTTGTCATTTCGTAATCATTGGTTGGAAAAATGAAAGAGCAAGTGAGAGAAATATTCAAAAGATTGAGAGAGAAAAGGAGTAGAAGAAGAATATTGAATAATAAGTCATCCCCTTTCATAGAGTACATAAATATGAATTGCAAACACATATTTTATTAAACCTTTGCAGTTTAGGTTTATGGTGGAGAAATAAGAGCAGCAAATGTGGTAAAATATTATGATAGGAGAAAAAGAATTACATTTAAAGGTATCATTGTTCATATACTATTTCAGAGAACTGCAGTTTTTTCAAAGAATTATTGTTGATAATTTTAACTACAAGTCGAGATCTAATGTATTTATTTTCTCAGTGTAGCTTATATAATATAAAAGAAAAAATGCAGAGATTGTGCAGATGTGTTTGAATGTTGAGTACTGTAAAACTTGCTGTGAGGGACTACTTGTTATTTACAACCAAAATCATCATTACACGTATCGATTTTACAATATAAATGCACTGTTGTGAGTGACAACCTGTTAAATGTGACCAGTGACCACAGTGTTTAGACAAAATATGTGTTTTATCACTGCTTTGAATGAACTTATTATAAAAATGTATAAATACTGTTGTTATTTATTTAATCCTTTGTAATCACAGTTGCTATGTGGAATCTGCAGGTGGAATGCAATTGTTGTGAATCAAGATACAAACAAAACAAATTAGTGAAAAATTTGAGTTTGGTTACAGGTTTCATTAGATTTATAAGGTAAAGTTCTATTCTGAAGATCATAAACAATCTTATTACAATTAATCCTTCTGTCTTTAAAGGATTAACAATCATGGATACATATAGTTCAAAGGTTTGTACTATTTGTTATCTGTTGTGAAAACCTACACAGTGTCAATAATGTCATAATTACATATCTTTACTCTCTTTTTTCACTGTAACATGATAGGTTGTCTGTGTAGTAATAACACATAATGACAGTAGTGAATGAGGTCTTGGTCTATTTCTCTTACCATCTATACTCGCGTATAAGCCGATACCAACTGCAAACTGCATAGACTCAGATCTGCTGTTGCATAATGAGTTGGCAGATCTGGGTCTATGCAGTTTGTAAGGACTAATCAGTAGAACAAACAACATTGACCCAGATCTGCCGGCGCATTATGCAACAACAGATCAGTTGTTTGCATTTGGACCCAGTTTATACACGAGTATAGATGGTAATAAATTATTTGCTTTTTCCAGACAAGTTAATTCTAATGTTATTGTAAAGGTCTGTATTTTTTGTTGCTTTATCAATGTTACTATTATTAAAATCCACATACAAGGCCGAATGTACTATGATTAGAGATCTTATCATCTGTTCATCTTTGCACATCTGTTAATTCTTTTCATTGTTGAATGGGTCCATTCATCATTTATGTTCTGGATGAGTTTGGTTATGGACAGGATAAGTGTTACCTTATAGTTAACTTTGCAGTTTACCATGTATACTCGCATATAAGCCATTATGCTACAGCAGATCTGGGTCTATGCAGTTTGCAGTTGGTATTGGCTTATACACGAGTATATACAGTATATGACATAATCCCAATAGACTACATGTGAACTTCAAATAAGAAGGATAATGTCTGTGATTGATGTATTTTTAGTGCTATATACATTTTTATTTATAGGAATGCATGTAATATATTAACAAGAACTATGCATAAAGAACAAAATATATCTACAATAATTATGGGTATTTTTCCCTCTTCAACATAGTTGAATTGTGACCTTGAAAACTGGCCCTCCTGCACAGACGTTATGAGAGACCACCTGTCTAGAGCAACCACTTTTTGTGCCAGAAGGGGTTGTCTCTCAAGACAAGTTTTACTGTACATGTATTTTCTTAATTCTTTCCAACAAATGTCATCATTTGTTTTCATTTTTCTTGATCCATCAGAACCCATACTGACTATATGTGTAGTGTTTGTCATTTCAATTTAGGAAATTTCCAACCCTTTAATCTATATTATAGCGAGTTCTTTGTTCTGGTGATTCATCATTTCTGTTTACATACCAAAAACAGTAATACTTTTGCCAGTGTTTGTGAGAGTCATACTTTTAAATGAAATTGATCATAAACAATGCAATAAAAATATATAATAATGAATATGGGGTTTTCAGGTATGGAAAATTAAAAAGTGAAATTTAAACAGATGCAGCCATATTTAACCTTTAATGTTGCTGCCATCTCGGTGATAAATTACATTTATCTTAAAAAATGACTGTAATTTACATTTCATTTCACCTTCCCCTGCACCAAAGGAATTTATATAGTTAATCATATGTCATCTGAAAGGTCAACCTGTTCATTGTAGAAGGGGCAATCTCATAAGAAGAGTACCACTTTACTACACCAGGTTATAACATGTTTCAAATTTAGATTATAAGCTAGTGGGTTACCAGGAAAGGTATAAGATATCTTGGAAAACATATAGTAGTCCAGAGAAAACACTTTAATACATGTATATCAAATTGTTAGTTTTAAGACTTCCCCTTGTTATTTACTGTAAGTTGTCAGTCATTACATATTTTTGAATTTTGAAGAAAAATGGTGATGTCATATAGTATCTCTCACTGAGCTGCCCAAATTCAACATATGGTAACTTAGACCCAACATTCTGGTACCTTGTGGATGGCTTGCACTTGTACAGTACAATACATTCCTATTAATTGTATTGACCTCCACCCAGTAAGACAAAAAGTGTTAGCTCTACTGGGCATAGACCAGAAGAGTTTATGGGTCTATTGTCCATCATCTGTCTGTCTGTTACCACTTTTATTATTGCTACCACTCATAAACTACTTTGAGGATTGCAATGAAACTTTGCGCACACATTCACCCAAGGTTTAGTTGGTTCTAAATGAAAATTGTGCAGCTCGGACATCCAATATGACCACCGCAGTGGCCGTCTTGAAAATATTAGTATTGATGCTTCTTCTCAATGGATGGTCATATCAAGATGGGGTTTTCACTAAAACAACTTACTGTGAGGTCTAAATTGGGCCTAAATGAAAATGGCATCAGTCTGACTGTCAGTATGTCCACCACTGCAGCCATCTTGATAATCTTGTTATCTCTAGTCCTCCTGAATGGAAAGTCATATTAGCATGGGGTTTTCACCTGAAGACTTCTTCTTATGTCAAGCTAGTTCTAAATGCAAATGGTGGTGATCTGAACTCCAACATGTCTACCATGATGGCCATCTTAAAAATCTTATTGTCAAAAGGCTAAAGGTCAATGTCACAATATCGAGAGAAAAACAGTTTCAGCACAGCTACTTTCTTTCTAGACCACATTCCTTGGGCACTTTTTTGTAGACCACATTCCTTGACTAGTCTTTGTTTTGGATGGCTTGCACATATAGTAAGGAAAAAAGATATATATGGACTTTGGGGTCAAAGGTCAAGATCACATTGACTCAAGAAATTGTTTTCCACTTTCTGTATAACATAGTCAAACGTGTGTTAAGCAACCACTTTTGGAAAGTGAAAAATATGGCTGCTTAATAGAGATTTATTTCTTAAATGGATTTATTTTAGGGACTTCGAAAAAGTTGGTTAAGGCAGGTGATTGCTGAATAGAGGTGAACTTTAAGGCAGGTTTGATTTATTTCCATACCACATACTGTGACTAAACATTATGGTTGGCTTCCGCTTCTGGAAAGAAGAAACCCAGTGATTTGGGAGCCAGAAGATTAAAGGTCAAAGTCACTGTTGACTCAAATAAGAAAACATGGTTTTTCACATAACTGCATTTCTAATACCAAACTTTGTTGATGGTTTACATATTTGACAAGAAATAAACTTATTGATTTGGGAGTCATATGTCATTGTGACAGAATGAATATTTTGGTACAGAGACTTTGATTTCAAACCAAATAATGGCACCAAACTTTTAAGATGGCCTGACCTTCTGGAAAGAAAATAAGCTGTAGATGTTGAGCTATATAGCTTAAGTCATAATGACACAAATGAACAAAATTAGTTTTTATGGGGGGGGATTTGTATCCATCTGTCCCATCTCATCATGTCACATTGTGAATTTAGTTTTTGCTGAGTAACTTTTTAAGGACTTAATGGATTCCAACCAAATTTAATATGAGGCTTTACAATAAGAAGACCACTGTCAAGTTTGATTTGTACAATTTTTCAACCAAATTTGATGGAGTTATGGCTCCTGTTTGACATAGCACTTTGTCCTTCAATTGTATCAGTATTTCGTTCCTGCTCAGATCATGGAGTTTGTGCTCTGTAACAAATTTTGGTAGGATGGGATGCCATCCAGTTGGGCCAGGTACATAGGCTTGATGTAAGTGGAGTCAGTTGTGACTCACTGCCTCGGTGGGGAACCTTTGTAGCATGCTGATGAGGCTGGTGCTCATGTGTCCTAGCATGGACACCCAGAGGGGACTGTTTTAAAGTCTCCCATGTCCAAACTTGACGCATGCTTGCTGAACGTCCCTAAGCATGGCCATGGACTTGAGTTACCAGATGTTTTGTTCTCTTGCTATGATGGCTGTGGCAGAGGCTTCACTAAAAACTTTAGCTGCTAGCTCCTTGGGGTAATCTGTGTACTTGCTGCAGAACTCATTGATCTATGCATGCTTTTCTTGGATACAGTAGCACCGGCAGTCTGCCAGCACAAACTTCTCCACTCACTTGGGGTCCAGCTTTTTATCATCTCCGCCACATCTGACCCACACTGCCTTTGGGTCAGGCGCTGTAACCTGCTGGAGTGCCTCCCAAATGTTGTCCACATAGATCTCTATCTTGCCCACCACCGTAAAGTGGAGGTTCGCTGGCCACGTGCCTGTTGCGGTAAATTAGCTCCACTGCCTGCCGCCCTGTTGTAGATATTGCTGCCAGTGATGTCCCTTAGGATGATTGCTGACTTTATACTTTATTCCAGATTGGCCAAGTCGTCGATGGTTACACCGGTTTCATTGACCCACCTTTCCCTCTCCTCCAGCTTCCTGCGGCAGGCCTCTGTCATGCCATTTCCTCTGGTGGTGTTTTTAAAGTGTTCCATCAGCCACTATGCAGCGCAATTAAAATCACCTTGAGGCATCTGGCTTCTCAGGCTCATTGGCGATGAGGCAGTTGAATTCCTCTCTCTCTCTCTCTACTGCATGGGCAGCCCACTCTGCTCTCTAAAACTCATTGTGCACTGCACGTGTTGCCCATTGGCGGTTGAGCTGTTCACCAAGCTGCTGCATCACTTTGCAGCTTCAAGGGTAAATAGATCAGACCCCGTCAATGTCTCTGACTCTTCATGTGTACACGTGCCTGTTGTGCATGTGACATCTTACCGACAGTGCCCACTCAATGGTATACACTATGCAGTGTTTCCTTTAATAGGTGCAAGTATTACAATACGCCGTGCAAGATATTCTCACTGCACAAAAATAATTGTTACCACCCGAACAACCACGCCTTTCCAGCTTGGCGACTCCCAGCCTGTGCCCTTGCCTTCTTTTCCTTGCGATGCAACTTGCTCGTTACCATGTCGCTGCCACATGATTGGCATAGCCATACCTCTATATGGTCCCCTTTCCACATAAACTACACAGCACTGGTAGTGCTTGGCTTTTTCTCAGCCTTTGCTTGAGGACCTTGCAGTAGTCCGGGGTGCACAGCATACCATATTGATCTGTTCTTCCTAGCAGCAACCACTTGCACACATTCCCAGCCTGCATAACTTTGCAGTATATACAACGCAATATCTTTGCCTAATAAAAATTACCCCTATGTGTGGGCCATTTTGAACTCCCCAGAAAAGAGCATCCAGCCCAAGGAAACGGGTGGAGGCCCAAGGGACTGGAACCCTTTCCTGCCATGCATCCTTCTTAGCTAGCACTCTTTTCAGAGGTCTGGTTTGGCATAACAGAAGATATGTGGGTCATTTCAATACTAAAGGAAGGATAACAGCTTCATTTCTGGAAATATCCTCCTCTTGCTAGGATCCCCATTCTTTTTCACCAGTCAAAACTGGCTCAATTAAAGGAAGAGGTGCACACCCTTTTGTGGAAGGGAGCAGTAGAAAGAGTAGCAGATGATCAGTCTTTGGCTTTCTACTCCTGGATTTTCCTGGTCTCCAAAAAAGGTGGAAAGTTTCGGCTTATCAACGATCTTTCCACCTTAAACACGTTTCTTCAAGAGGAACCATTCAAAATGTTGACTACTGCCTCAGTCAGGAATGCCACAAGGCCCGGCAACTGGGCAGTCTCCATCAACCTTCAGGATTTGTACATTTATATCCGAATTTTCCTCCTCACAGAAAATACCATGCCTGACAGGGAGGTTTTCCAATTTTGAGCTCTGTTGTTTGGCCTGGCCTCTGCTTCCAGAGCTTTTACCAGGGTGATGGGAGTAGTTGCAGCCCACCTGGTGGCTCTGCAGGTCCCCATCCTCTAGTATTTTGATGGTTGTGTTGATGTACAACTGCCTCAAAGAGTCCCCCTTACAAAATATGTCCCACTCTTGGTCCACAGCGACCCATCTAGGACTAGTTCCGAACCTAGAGGAATCGAAGCTTGTGCCTTCTTAGGATATCGTTTATGTGGGGATGAATTTGTCAACAACCTTCAGCGAGTTCATGCTCACTGGACAGGATCAACAGAATCCTGGCTTTTCTGGTGGCATTTCAGGCCAAGACCTTATTGGCTGGCCAATATTTGTCCCTCCTGGGGACCTTGAACTTTGCCGCAGACCTGGTTCCCCTGGAAACACTGTACTTGCTACAGTTTCTTCTTCTGGCAAACTGGAAACCGCACAACGATCCTGTGCCAGCTCAGATTCCTCTGGGGTCAGAATTTCAAGACGACTTGAGTTGGTGGGCCAATCAGGACTGGTTTCTGGTCAGAAACATAATGCACACCCCCGAACCCACTCCTATCTGTGCATGAACGCATTGGATTTGGGGTAGTTCTACAGGGTTTGTAATCCTGGGAAGTAGCTACCCTTCACATAAACAATTTGGAAATGACGGTGGTATTTTTAGCCCTACAGGGGTGTGTACCAAATGAGGAGTTAATGTGTGACGGTCTCTGACAACATGGTAGTAGTGTACCACAGGCGACAAGGAGATACACATCCTACTTCTCTTTGCATGGAGGTTTGGAACCTGCTTTCTCCGGGCAGCCTCAGAGGAGATTACCCTCTGTGTTAAACATATTCTGGGCAAGAAAAATATTTTGGTTGACTTGTTTGTGATGAGACTGAACAACAAGCTCCACTTTTTTGTCTCCTAATTCCCAGATCAGAGGGCCTGGGCAGTGGATACCTCCAGTCTAAGGTGGGATTGTCTGTTTGCTTACACCTTGCCACCTTTCAGAATGATTCTGCAAAGTCAGGACCTCCACAGTTCAGCTCATTTCTGATAGTCCATATGTGACTCCAATGATCATGGTTCAGAGATCTACTCAATCTGTTGGTAGACCAGCCTAGGAGATTACCTCAGAAGAGGGACCTGTTGTCACAGCACAGGGGTCACTTCTCCACAAAAGCCCACAGATTCTCCATCTTCACTCTTGGCTCATCTCAAGCGATCTATACGCCAGGACAAGTTTTCAAGCAAGGTTGCTAACTGCATCACACAGGCCAGGTGACGTTCTGCGTGCAAGGTCTATGATACAAAGTGGAGAATCTTTTGCAATTGGTGCAGTAGGAAATGTGTTAATCCCAGCTGTCTGTCTCTGAGCACAGTGGCAGACTTCTATTCCTGTTTGAAGACAGAATATTTGGTTTCTAATATTAAGGGCTATAGGGCAGCTCTGCCAACATGCACAAGTTCTCTAAGGGTCTGGCCATTGGTTCAAACTCTCAACTTCCAATCTTATCAAGTATTTTTATCTGAAGAGACCTTATCTCACTCACTAATGCCAAAATGGAATCTCTCATGTGTTGTGGGCTTTGTCAAAACCTTCACATGAAATGCTGAGTGAAGCTTCCTTCAAGAACCTTACCCATGAAACTGTTTTCCTGCTCTCCTTAGCATCTGCGAGAAGAAGGAGCAAGCTTCATGCCATGTCTATAGAAAAAGGTTGTTTACAGTTCAAAGGCAATTACAAGTCTGTTTCTCTCCTTTGTCAACCAGGTGTTTTGGCAAAAACTAGCTTCCTTCTCTAGCCTGACACCTTATAGAGATCCCCAGTCTCACTCATATCTGTGCTGGTGAGTATATTAATGTTGTATAGTCAAACCTGTCTACATCGGCCACCTATGGGAAAAGTCCAAAGTGGCCGCTGTAGACAGCTGACCTCTGAAGGCAGGTTCAGCTCTCAAACTTGGTTCGTGACAAATACATGTACTATGCACCGAATAGCATTAGCATTACTATTAATTATTATTATTAGTAGTAGTAGTATGCTATCAGATTACATATATTTAGCTTAGCTATTTAGCAAGAAGAAAAATAACAAAATAATAAAATAAAAAGTTCCACTTTAATCCATGATGTACATTAAATCATCACTTATCAGTAGAAACAGCATCTAAATAAAATTACTAATTGACAGCTTATCTGCGATTGTCGAACACAGGACAGACTTTTTGTTAATCCAGCTGGTATATTTATGCATGAAAACAGATGTTTACACTTCAAACAATTATTGGGTTAAGCAGTTGCCCAAACTCACCAAGATCAAAAGACAGTTGGCTTTTGTGAGAGACCTTTGATGATTAGGAATGAAAAGAAGCTTCCTGCAGCTATTGTTAGTAGCATATGAACCGTAAGGGATACCACAAGTGCAGTGTACATGTATCTCTACTCCTTTGGTGTGATTGTATGTAATCTCTTACACGCTGGATTAATGTTGTTCTCATAATCAGCCATAATATCTCACTTACGCTTAATAATTCCTTGGATCTGAGTTCGCCCAACTCTCAATTCTGCTGCAACTACACGACTGCTTTGTCCACTATCCAGCAAACGAATTGCTTCAATTCTCTCATGTAAGGACAAAAACTGCCTTGGTTTCGAAGCCGACATGTTGACCCCTTTGAGTTTGACTGACAGCATGACTGGACTATGGTAAGTACAACTAAGATATTAAATGCTTGGAGCGGTCACTGCTGATATACTCCAGTGACAGGTTAAGGCAGGGTGAAATCAGTGTTTAGTTAGGACTGCTGATCGCTGAAAGCAGGTGACCGTTAAATACAGGGCATATATATAGGAAATATTTTTGGGGGGATTAGAATGACTGTTGTGACCTGGTGACTGCTGAACACAGGTGACCATTAGGACAGGTTTTACTGTACCAATTGTTTTAGGCCATTAGCCTCCCTCCCAACTGGCAAATTCAGCAAGGCAATAGTGATAGGTATTGTATTACTGTTATTAAAATGTATTGGGGGGGGATAAAACTAATTGTAATAATGGAATCTTTACCAGTCACTACTGCAAGATTTCCTCCTCCCACTCTGCTTTGATGGTCCAAGTCAAAGAGGAAGAGTATCCTGCATGAGCCAGAGACATGGTAGTCAGACTGGTTCTGAATGCTCTCAGTTACAGATTTCTAGAATGTTCCATATAACGTTAGGTTGGAATTATGAGCTCAGACAAGGAGACTTAGCATCTTGGAAGGTAAGCAAGGCAATAGTGACAGGTAAGTATTACATTATTAGCTCTACTGGTTATAGACCAGAAGAGCTAATGGGATGGTTGTTCATCTGTCTGTCATCCAGCATTTGTTGTTCGTCATCCGTATGTCCGTTAGCATAAGTTTGTTTTCACTTCTCCTAAACTACTTGGAAGATTGCCATGAAACTTCACACACACATTCATCCCATGATCTAGTTGGTCCTAATTGAAAATGGTGCTGCTCAGACATCCAATATGGCCACCACAGCAACCATCTTGAACCATCTTGTTATCACTACTACTCTTGAACGGATGGTCATATCAACATGGGGTTTTCACTAAAAGACTTCTCATGATCGTCCTAAGTGAAAATGGTGCTGATCAGATGTTCAGTATGGCTACCATGGCAGCCAGCTTAAAAATCTTTTTATCATTACTCCTCCTGAAGGAAAAGTCATATTGCCATTGGGTTTTCACCAGAATACTTCTTATGATGTCTAGTTAGTCCTAAATGAAAATGGTGCTGATCTGATGTCTAATATGGCTGCCACAGTGGCCATCTTGAAGATCTTGTTATTGCTACTCAAGAATGGATGGTCATATCAACAGGGGGTTTTCACTGGAAGACTTCTTACAATGTCTAGTTGGTCGTAAATGAAAATGGTGCTGATCTGATGTCTAATATGGCCACCACAGCAGCCATCTTGAAACTCTTGTTATGTCTACTCCTTAACAAAAAGTCATATTGACATGAGGTTTTCAACAGAAGACTTCTTATGGTACCTAAATGGTCCTAAATGAAAATGGTGCTGCTTGCACATCCATTATGGCTGCCACTGCTGCCATCTTGAGAATCTTCTTATTGCTACCCCTTCTGAATCAATGGACATATCAACATAGGGTTTTCACTGAAAGACTTTTTATCCTGTGTAGTTGGTCATAAATGAAAATGGTACCAATCTGACCTCCAATATTGCTGCCACAGTGGCCATCTGGAAAATTGTTATCTCTACTTCTTCCAGATGGCTTGTCATATTGACATTGTGTTCTTACCAGAAGACTTCTTATGATGTCTCGTTGGTTCTAAATGGAAATGGTGTGCATCTGATATCCAGTATGTCCATAATGGCAGCCATCTTGAAAATCTCGCTATTGTTACACCTCCAAAATGAAAAGTCATATCAACATGGGGTTTTCACCTGAAGACTTCTTATAATGTCTTGTTGGTCCTAAATTATAAGGCTACTCCACTTATATGGAAAGTCATTTTGACATGCAGTTCTCATTAGAAGATTTCTTCTGGTGTCAGGTTGGTCCTAAATGAAAATGATGCAAACTGACCCTCAATATGGCCACCATGGTGACCATCTTGAAAATATTGTTATCTCTACTCCTCCCAAATGGATGGCTATATCAACATGGGGTTTCACCAATGGATTCCTTATGATACCTAGATGGTCCTAAATGAAAATAGTACTAATTTGAAAATCTTGTTATCACTGAAAAATATCAGATGGTTTCAACACTCAGGAGTTAAAAGGAAGAAATGGTCTTATCTGTAACTCCTGGACATTTTATTTTGCCCAGTAGAATGTCAGTCCCTTCAACGGACTCTTGTTATGATGTCTAGATGGTCGTAAATGAAAATGGTACTGATCTGATGTCCGATATGGCCACTGTGGCAGCCAGCTTGAATATCTTGTTATCACTGCTTCTCCTCAGTGGAAAGTCATATTGACATGGAGTTGTCACCAGAAGGCTTGTTATGATGTCTAGTTGGTTTTTAGTGAAAATGGTACCGCTTGGATGCCAAATATGGCCATCACAGTTGCCATATTGAAATCTTGCTATTGGGACCCCTCCTGAATGGTGATATCGACATGGGATTTTCACCAGAAAACTTCTTAGGATGTATAGTTTATCCTAAATGAAAATGGTGCCACTTTGTCAATCATTATGGCTGTCACAGAGGCTATCTTGAAAAACTTCTTGTTGCTTCTCCTCCTACATGGATGGTCATATCAACATTGGGTTTTCACTGAAAGATGTCTTCTGATGTCTAGTTGATCCTAAAAGAAAATGTTGCCAATCAGAAATCCAATATGGTCACCACAAAAATCATCTTGAAAAACATGTTATCATTACTTCTGAATGGAAAGTCAGATCAGCATGGAGTTTTCATCAGAACACTTCTTGTGAGGTCTAGTTGGTCCCAAATGAAAATGGTGCCAGTCTGACTGGCAATATGGCCACCACAGTGACCATCTTGAAAATCTTATTATCGCTACTCTTCCTAGATGGATGGTCATATTGTTTTGGGTTTGTCAGCTCTGATTTTTTATTTAACTGTTAATTTTCTCATTGAATAGGGACAGATGGATCTTCCAGCTTGAGGGCTACCTTGCATCCTGCTTTTCCACACTACCCAACAATGGGCATCCCAGGTGTAGGGTCAAGTCAGTCAAGTTCTATGGCCAGTGTCCAGTCTTACCCACAACCAGTGCAACCTTCCTATTTCCAGAGTACTACATCAGCTGAACCATTGCATACATTGGGGCTGGGTAGAGATGTCTATTATCAGATAAATTCTCAGAGGTCAGCACAGTCTCAATCCAGTAGGATTTCAAATGGGACATTGCCGAGGACAGTTGGCAGCCAGTGCAATACAGGTGGGGAATTTTGCAACAAAGCAGCAAACACTTACCATAATAGCACAAGACAATCAATATCTTCAGCTTCCCATCAGCAATCTATATCTCAAAGTATAACAAGGACTCAAAACATGGGAATAAATCAGATGATACCAGTGGGAGAAACTGATCAACAAGGAAATAGTTTCTTAAGATGTTTATTAAGGCTAGACTTACAGACTTCAATGCCAAATGCTTATACAGATTCATTGAGATCAGGGAGTAGTATGTGTAATATGAACACTCGAGAAGTAAATACAGCTGTAAGTAGGGCTTCCATTTCTACAACAAACCAACCCTTAACAAGTCATCCACTGCAAATTCCAAATGAAGTTCCCTTTATTGTACCTCCCAACTGGAATCCTGCAGCTGCAGCAGCTTTGCATTCACGTAGTCAACAGGATGATTCAGAGCAGGATGGAACTTCCAGTAGGTTACTGGGGAGATGGTATCAAGTCCCAGGAGTGGAAAAAAAGAACACAGACTCTTGTCTTCCAACACAAATATGTACCAAAGATACTGAATCACTAAAATCATCAAACACAGAATCTCACACAGAAATGGATATCATTTCACCTCATATATCAAATTCACTTTCTACTCAGATGCCAGTATGCACTAGTATCTCACAAACCAATGTGACCTCATCAGCCGGCTTTATAAGTATTCCATCAGCACCATCACTTATGGAGACTGAGACAATGGAGCTGAAGCCACCAACAACCTCACATTTCAGTACAAGTCCTAATATACTTGCAGATGCCCCCATGACGCAGAATAAACAACTGGTAGCAAGTTCTGATGCTACAGTTTTTCAAGGCAGCAGCCATGCATGGATGACTTTAAAAAATGTTCAAGTCCAGGAAGTCAGTCCTGTCTCAGCCTCTTCAAAAACTGCAGGTTTTTCTGGACAAGAACCTGAATTAATTATGAAGAAGGGATCTCTTGTCCCATGTCCAGGTTTAAACTCCCAGAAGGATAGTAATTCATCTTCTGTTAGTCCCAATAATAATAATGTCCAAACTTTGGGCAAAGTCCAAAATGTTAATTTATCAAATGCAACAGGAGATTTGAGTGAGCAGCCATCACTTTCTGCCAAGGAATCAAATATCATTGCACAAATAAGGTCAAAAATTGTGCAAACAATGAATCCTAAAGACTTAAGTAAAGAAGAGCTTGCACAAAAAATCAAAGAGATTGATTGTTTGATAAGTCAGTCTAAACACCTGGTGGCAAAAAAGCAAAGTGGAAGAAGAGAGACATCGATTACCTCTGAAATTCAGAGTGAATATGCAACAGAAGACAGCACCGCTGCTAATTCATTGGTAATAGGTCAAATTGCAAGAGAGAAAACGTCAAATGAAGTAATAAATAGACTGTCAGATCACCGACAACTTGTTCAAGCAGAAAGTGAAACTCCATTTTTAAAAAACAACAAAACAAACGAGTCTCACAATCCACCTAATGTATCGGATGAAAACAAGGAAGGAAGAACTGCTTCAGACAGACATGTCAGTAACTCAAACTCTGCATCAGCTGATGTAAATGCTGCACCTGTTATTGAATTTTTGTCACCAGCAGCCAACCAAATAGATATTGAGAATGGCGTCAGTTCCTCAGGATTAGGAATATGTATTCTGAACACTTTTTCTTTAGCACACATTGAGCATAAAAGCAGTAAGAAAACACTTCATGAGGCAAAGAATACTGAAGAAGGTAAGGACATTACAAGAAAAAGGAAACTCAGTGATGAATTTGTTACCAGTATGGTTAAAAAATCAAAGCGATCTTTTGACAGTAAAGATATGGAAGCTGAAGATGACAGTAATAGCAATAATGAATCCATCAGTGGAAGGAGGGCTGTATTAGAATTACATGTGGAGGAAGGAAACGAGACTATTACAGACATAACATCAGCCATTAGAAGATTTCACACTGGAGATGTAGAGGTTCTTGAAATATCAGAAGGGGAGGGTGATTCTGATGATGTAGCAAAGGAAGACAAACGACCTCAAACTGATGAAAAGCAACGTGAAAGAGGGTCACAAAAGGAGAAGATAGCTACAGATAATGCAACAAAAGTGGACAGGGATGTAGAGCCAGAGGCAGAGGTTAATGAGATTACCACTCTGTCACATGTGGCATTTACAGACGGGAGTGCCAGTAAAATCAGAACTTGTTTTAAGCTTGTTACATTTCATGATGAGAAGATTCTAGAAATTGAGACAAAGTCAGGAAAGCTTTTCATCATGAAAGAACTTTTAAACAAATGTTTTGAGAGGTTCAGACAAAAGAATTATTTCCTGGTATTTAAAGCCAAAGAATATCATCTGAAAATTCCATCCATTGATCTACCTAAGAAGTTCAAGCCATATACAATACTGTACCTGAAGTTGAACAAAATTTTGAAGCCAGGTCAATCGAATCCAAATAGATATATAAGTGTCATTGAGCCGAGTGATGCTGAACGACTTTATCTTTTTGATTTTAACAAAATATCTATGAATTCGCTATCCAATAAAGTGAAAGATGGCAGTGTTAGCATAGATTGTCATTATCAGAATGCCAACCAAGAAAGGCAGATTGATAATTTATCATCACCTGCAACTCCAAAAAGTGTACCTGCACCAGAAGCCACCATTTCTGATGATCCTGTTGTCATCACATCATCTGATTCTGATTCTGCTTCCAATATAGATTCACTGGACAGTGATTGTACCCTTCCCTATATAGATGGAAAAGGAAAACATTCAGTACTTAAAAAAAGAAAAACTCCAAAGAAAACAAGACCATCACAAAAGCCGGAACAGAGCAGAAAAGATCAGGACAAAAGTGATGTCCTTGTAGGTGGGACAATGGAAATGAATGGGGTTAGCATGCGATATATCTATATTAATGAGAAGAGATACATTCCATTTGAGGACCTTGCAAGGTCTTTCCCACAAATAAACATCTACAGCTATCTAAAAAAAGGAAATTGTCCCATGATAAACTGTCCATTAAATGAGGTGAACATTTTTAACAGCACTGATTTGTCTTTACCCAAACTTGGTAAAAACCCTGTTTTAGTAGAGTATGATGGTTTTCAGTCTATTGTCCATAGTCTGCAGGAATCCACTTCCCCAACGGCTGCTGGATCACAGGAAAAGGAGCACATTTCGAATTCCACTGCCAAGAAATTATTGGCATTGTATTCAAAGACACTGCAAAAATTGAAGGAGTCCTTTCTTCCTGATCATGAGGCAGAATCATCTGGAAAGGACAAGGAAAGCTGTCTGTTATATGATTCCCCCAACCTAAAGTCTCCTGCAGCTACAAAGCCCACAGTAACAGAAGTTGGGCAAAATGTGAACAAACATAAAACCTCCCCAAATGTGGTCAGACAAAAGACATCTTCCAAGATGTCCAGAACTGTTGGAAAATTACTACTTTCAGACGTTTCAGATTCAAGTATCACTAATGAGAAATCAAGTTTTGATAATAAATCTATTCAAATGAGCAATATGTGCAAACATTCTTGTGAGAGTCCCATTGAAAAAGCAGATAAAACCTGCCCCACTTTGATAGATCATAGTAGAATGGCTGAACATTCATCACAGGGATCTACCAATGATGTTCCTTCAAAAAAGATCTCAAGTGCAGTTAGAGTATCAGTTAAAGAACAAATTAGACAAGCCATGCTAAAAAGACCGTATGTTGCATTAGAAAGAATAAGTCCTTTTATAGTCAAACAGTTGATGGGAAGTGGTACAAAGTTACTGAAAATTAAAATTCCATTCAAGTCACAGAAAGAAAACTCGACAACAGCTGCAAAATATGTCGTCCAGCATAATTTAGGCCAGCAAAACAGGGAAGCTGTTCCTTTGAAGGAAATTTGTTTACCTATCCAAGATCTTCATCAGGGAGACAATCTGAAGAAACCAGCTGCAAAAGGGGATTTGGGATCACAAAATGCCACTGCATGCAGTATCAACATCTGTCATGAGAGTGTTGCTTTGGTTAACCAGAACACAGACAATTCAAAAATTTCAGGACAGTGTCACGTCATAAATTGTCAGGACAGTAGAAATGTTTCAACACCAGGAAACCATGACAGTGGAGGAAATTCCTTCCCTGAAGATGGTTTACTAAAGTCAATACAAGTGCATGAAGATGTCAATTTAAAAGATGTAGAATCAAATGATGGGAGAAAGATTGTTAGTTCTAGGGATCAGAATATTCCTATGACTGTGGACAGTGATGAGCATGGTACTGGAAGGAATTTTCTAGGAAGAGACATTGCAGAGATGGAACATGAAGATATTGACTCAAATACAAACACCTTAGTAAATGAAGTTGTTTTGGAAGCTTCATCAGACCAACCTGCAATATGTCCAACTATTGAACAAAGAGATAATACTTACAATAGTTTACTAGAAGAGATTCAGACTATTATTGATGAAACAAAGAAAGGAGAAGAGACTTCAAATGTAAATGCTTGTCCCAGTGATTATTCTGTCCATGAGAATTTCCAGGCATCTTTTTCAAATGCCCATGGTTTGACCACTTCCAGACTTCAGTTTTTTGGGAGACCATCAGAATCAAGAGAAGGGGATCAGTTCTTCAGATTTGGTGAACAATTTGACAATATTCTTCTAGCAGGTAAGTGATATAGATGGCTCAATTACTGTGAGAACTACATTTAGTTTTGTTGATGGGACCATGATAATTTTGTCAGGCCCTGGCATTATAACTGGAGTCATGCTTAATCTGTCTTTACAAGAATTATGAACTCAGACATTTCTTGACTATTTTCTGTAGGAAAGTGATTTGTTCATTCAAGAATACAGAGAGAGCTATGATACGGCATACATTGGGGTTCCTGGTCTGGTCAGTTGTTAGGAATATACAGAATTGTTAGCTATGAAAGCATCACATTCTAAAATCGCCCTTCTTAACAGTTTAAATACTTTGACAATTGCAAATCAACATACTCATGAGTTTATGACACTCTTTTTGATTGCAAAGTGTGCATGCCAAGGTTAAGGTAAGTGGTACCTATGCAGTTTTTTATTCTGGAAATGGCCCATGGTTCTCAAAACTCTCACATTTCACCATAGGTGCACACGAGGGATAAACATTCTCTAGAAACTTTTATTGAGATTAGAAGTACCATTTTAAACATTTGTGGGATATCTTACTTCCAAAGCAACAACCTGGATGAAGATTTTGGCTTCAAATAGTGAATTTTTCATTATTAGGTCACCTGGCTGCAAGTCCAAGTGAGCTAATGGTATGGTCCTTTGTCCTTCATCCTACAATTTCGTAAACTTGAAAAACCTTTACATGACTTCTCAAAAACCGCTTAACAGAATATGACCAAATTTGACAGAAAGCATCCTGGCATAGATGACTTTCAGTTTCGTACAATGCTGATCTGCACTCAAAATATGGCGACTGTTACTAAAAATAGAAAATATAAAAGCAACTTATCAATAACCTCTCAAGAGAATTTGACAAGATATAACAGAAAGCATCCTAGCATGAAGGTCTTTCAAATTGGTTCAAATGATGCTGATCCACTATCAAATACAGCCACCTTTACTAAAAAAAAAAAAAAAAAAAAAAAAAAAAAAAAAAAAATTTAAATGACTTGCCAGAAACTGTTTATTGGAATTTGACTAGAAAAACATTCTGGAATGAAGAGCCTTTAAATTTATACAAATTATGCCAATTTGTTGTTTAATATGGCCAAAGTTGCTAAAAGAGAAAATACTTCTCTAAAAGCACTTCATAGAATTTGACCAAATATGACAGAAGGCATCTTGGCATGAAGGCCTTTTAAGCTTGTACAAAGGTGTCAATCCACCATCAAATATAGCTGCTGCTGCTAAAAATAGACAAACATCTTTCACATTTATAAAAATGTTGCATATCCCTCATCAAATATGGTGGTTATTACTAAAAAAAGAAAAACATTTGCACAACTTTAACAAAAAAATATGTTTAACGGAATTTGACTAACCATAAGAGAACACATACTGGCATAGAGGCTTTTCAGTATTTGATAAATGATGTTGATGCACAATTGTTTTTATAACACATGCAATCAACAGCATTGGAAGAAATTTCTACAGAAACCATCATTCTGATCCAGATTTTCTAGCCAATTGCTCTTGCTCTGTGCTGTTGGGCAGAAATATTATGTCCAAGTTAGTGCCTAATAGAGTTGTAATGATTTAGTCCCTTCAAGGGACTCAAGTTATCTCAACTGGCCAAAGTCCAAGTGAACTTATGGTGTGGCCTTTTGTCTGTCATACATCATCCATCCATATGTCAACTCTCTAGAGGCTTTATTTTTTATCAAATTTTGATCATATTTAGTATGTAAGCTTATACATGTATCATCAAGATCTCGGATGAGTTCGATTATGAGTGACATCCACGCATATTAATGAAGTGCTTTTGCATCTGATTGGTTGAGATTGTGAACACTTTATAGGTCATATTTCGGACCAGATCTTGATCAGATGTATATATATCATCAAGATCTCTTGTGAGTTCGATTATTAGTGACATCTACACATATTAATAAGGTGATTTTGCATCAGATTGAATGCTAAACTTGTGTACACTGTAGAGGACATATTTTGGATCCAGTTTTGACCAGATTTGATATGTAAACTTAAATCATTGAGATCTTAGATGAGTTCAGTTGTGAGCAACATCCACACATATTAATGAGACTATCTTATATGTGATTGGCTGACCTTGTGAACACTGTAGAGGCCATATTTCTGATCACATTTCATATGTAAGTTTGCATGATCAAGATCTTGGACGAGTTTGATTATCTGTCATTTTTGGCTTGGAGAGATTTCATTGCTCAAAACCTATAGCATGTTCTCTACTGTCTGTTACTAAAAATAGTGTGTGTTTCTAATATTTAGTTCTTCTGACCTTTTGACATTGAAAGTCGAGTCAAAATGTGTAAAGGGACATAGCTCAAATTCTGATCCTGAGAGGAAATAATTAGTGACAGCTTCTTTGTATCACTTCAGACAAAAACAAGATCATTTTGATAGAAAATGCTCATCAAAGGTAATTGCTGAAATATTTTCCTGAAAATAGTTTATGAATTTTTAAATCAATTCTCCCTTAAGAGATAAGGAGAAAGAATAAACTTGAAACATTTATCATTAAGATTACGTGTATTTAGAGGGATATTGGTGTTTGCTTATGGTCATCAAAAAGGATTCATTCCTTTGGTTGTATTTAAGCTACCCTACTATTAACTGAACCCTCAAAGTCATCTGTATTGCCTATATTTTTTGATTTATCAACTTTTACCATATAGGTACTGTAGGCCTTCTTTCTTCCAAAATGAATTTATATTTGCTATTTGTCAATAAATATTCAAAATAACAGTTAACATGGAGATATTTAAAACGGATATTTTTGAACCAAATTAACATTCACGTCCTTGTAGAACCTTATTTATGTGTCTGATTCCAGACAATATTTAACTCTTCTTTTTATTTTTCAGATATGTGAAATTGTGAATAAAATTCATATGAAACATCAGATTAATTTGCAGTGGATATTTAGATTCTTTTGTGGCTATAACAGTGGAGCATATTGTTCAAAATTGTATTAAATGCTAAAATACTTCTCAAATATGTACCTGTACCAAGATGCACAAAAAACATACATTTAATTTTTTAGCACAAAATCTTTTATTGTTAAGCCTTTTCCGTTTCTTAAAAAGGATAATCAAGCTATTAAGCCTTAAAACAAATTATTTTTGACAAAAAATTTTGATCCAATGGACCATAGTTGTATTAAAATGCTTCAGAAGAATTATCTGACATAAAATAATATAAGACATTTAAGAGAAACATCTGTACAGAAGGTTTTCATAGGATTTGGTTATTACCACAAAAAGTCCATGTAGTGAAACAAGTTTATTGTTGGCAAAATCAGTGGAAGTTGTTTTTCAGTCTTAGGCCCAGTCCTGTTATGTACAGTGTACTCTGAGATAAATAAAAATAATTTTTTTTTTATCTTTCCACTGATTTTGGTAAATTTTCTTCAGAACCCAACAGTGAAGATTCCCTGCAAAAGGCTACAATTCTGGCATTTCAGGAACAGAGTCAGTTAAATGATAAACTGGCAGGTATGTATAGTGTTTATTGATATTTCTCTATAGAAAGACCACTTTGTACTCCCCTAAACAACTGCTTACGCAAGACTTAATAAAAATGTTTTCTGCCCATCCAGGTAGTACTTTTGCCCATCCAGGTAGTACTTTTGCCCATCCAGGTAGTATTTCTGCCCATCCAGGTAGTACTTTTGCCCATCCAGGTAGTACTTCTGCCCATCCAGGTAGTACTTTTGCCCATCCAGACAGTACTTCTGCCCATCCAGGTAGTACCGTATTTTGGTGTGTATAACGCGCACCGATGTATAACACGCACCCCGATTTTTGACCCAAAATGAGTGGAAAAACGTAGTTCTGCCATATAATGTGCATGTGATATAATACATTTTAAAATCGTGACTACCGGTATTTCGCTCCGTTTTCATAGTGCAACAACAGTCTGTCATTTTGGATAGTGAATGAAAAAGTGGCAATATTGAAATTGTATCTTTCCGATTTTATGGTTGGCCCGTAAAAGGGCCCTTTAAAGGTTCGTCTAGTTGATGGAGTTCAATCTATTGCATCAAATTCCTCTTCGTCGTAATCACTCTCGAAAAGATCGACCTGGAAAAAATCTTTTTTTTTTTTTGTTCTTATATATAACGCGCACCCCCGACTTAAGATACTAAAATTAGTGAAAAAAACTGCGTGTTATACACAGCTAAATACGGTACTTCTGCCCATCCAGGTAGTATTTCTGCCCATCCAGGTAGTATTTCTGCCCATCCAGGTAGTACTTTTGCCAATCCAGGCAGTACTTCTGCCCATCCAGGTAGTACTTTCAATACCACAGAAGCTTTTGTCAAATATGTACAAAATCAGAGTTTGACTTGTGCTTTTGTTATGGCCATTATCAGAGAAGATGGCATGATGTCACACATTACACATCCAGACAATGCTCATGGGTACAACACAATAGCAGCTTTATGGAAAATTCTGCCAGTTTATCAATACAAAATGTAAAGCTGACTTAACATGTTTATTATGAAAATAGGAAATGAAGAAAAATGACTGTGCAAAGTGTTAGTAAAGCCTGAGTAATTTTGAGCAGCTGAAATAAAAAACTTTTGGTATAATCTGGAAATTAGAAATCAAAATATGGCCACTGTTTCATACTAAAATTTATAGCACAATAATCAGAACAAGAACTTGGTGGGCTTACAAGAAAGAATCAAAAGTTACAGTGACTGATTACATAATAGATAATTGACTACACTTCTGCCTCACATATTTACAATAGTAAATTCGCCTATACTTGAATTCTGGCATACTTCCCCGTTAGCTGTTCTAATTTATGTTTTCTTACAGAGCTCTAAAAGTACATGACCCCATGCATTTTCTTGATCATAGCCCCATGAGGCTCGATGCATTAAAAGTTTGGGCATATAGTCGTCTGGTAATGGTATACCTGTAAAATTGTTATCATCAGCTACAAAATCAAACATTGTGTTAGTCATCGTGTTTAAGTCCCTGCATAATTGCTTCTCATCGAAGTATCAATATGTGTTATGTGCTCATTCAGTCTTTCAAATACACTAGTATTAATCACGTCTTTATGACTTGAGCCTTCAGGAACAGCACAATATAAATACATGTATATATCTTTATCAATTTTTAACAAAATCAGATCTTAACACATAATAAATCATCAGAATTGGAATGAATTAATTCTTTACCTTCTGCAATCAAATTCCTGAAATAAAATAGTAATCCTCCAGAATCCCACTTAACTAACTTTTTTCTTTGAACTCAGTGCAATGCAAAAATGCTAATTTGCAACAGACGCTTCTGAAAGTTCATTTGTCCAAGTCACTGTAAAAAGAATAATATCATTATTTTGAAACAATAGTTTCAATTCCTTTAGTTCTGATTTATTTAGGGATTTTATTGAGAGTCCTCGCACAGGCAAGGTAGTCTTCATTCAGTCTATGGGAGAAACCTCGAGTGGATTTGTTTGCAATGAAACTTAAGAACAAACTTCCATGTTATGTTTCCCAAGTCCCAGACCAAAGAGCCTGGGCAGTGGATGCCTTCTGTCTGAAGTGGGATCGATTGTCCACTTACACATTCCCAGCCTTGATTTTGATTCCACAAGTACTTCATAAGATCAGGACATCCACAGCTCAGATTATCCTGATTGCACCTCTGTGGCCTCTAAGGTCTTGGTTCAACGACCCCTTGACATATTGATTGACCAACCCAGGGTATTACTTCAGTGGAAGAATCGACTCGCACAACACAGAAGTACTCTGTTTCACACGAATCCTCAGGTTTTCCACCTTCACGCTTAGCTCATCTCAAGCGATCTATATGCCAGGCAAAGTTTTCAAGCAAAGTTACCAACTGCACTGTCCAGGCCTGGCGACGTTCTACATCTAAGGTCTATGATGCAAAGTGGAAAATCTTCTGTAATTGGTACACTCGGAAACACAATAATCCTAGCTGGTCCTCTCTTGCTGCAATAGCAGATTTTGTAGTCTTCCTTTTTGAGGAGAGATCTTGATAGTCTCCACAATCAAAGGTTATCGGGCTGCCCTTACAAACACGCTTAAATTCCCCAAAGGTCGATCCATTGGATGGATTTCGCTCACCATCAAGAAAGTTTATTGGTCTCTTAGAAGGATAAAAGCCCATGAAGTATGAGCTATCTCTACATCCTGGGCCTACCTTAATCACTCATCTTTGGACGATATTTTGAAGGCTGCGTTTTGGCATTCACACACAAGCTTTTCATCTTTTTACCTTCGATCCTTAGCAAACCAGAGCCAGAGATACTTTTTTCCTGGGTCATATTGTTGCTGCACAAACAGAGATCTAGACTGCTGCTGTATAACAGCAGCTGAATGGCTGAACTACAGGGTGAGTAATCTTTCCATATGTTACTCCTTTACAATAAATCCAGCCACCCTCCTTACTGACAAATTCAACTAAACAATAGTGACAGGTAAGCTATCACTGATATTAAAATGTAGTCTTTTGGTGGGAAAAAAATTAATTTTAATTATGTAATACTTACCTGTCAGTATTGGATGCCCCCCTCCCACCCCACTCTGATGTCCTTCATTAGCCAAACATCCTTAAAAGAATGATTATGCGCTATTGCGCATGGGCCAATAACGTAGGTCAGACTGGGTCAATGCATGTGTTCTAAGAATTTCTATAACAGGAGGATGGTGCATCTAGCACAGATGAGGTTTTTCCATTTCGGAAGGTATAAGCTTAATAATAGTGGCAGGTGTATTGCATAATTAAAATTAGTTTTACTCCCCCAAAAACAACATTTATAGTACATTATTTATATGAATAATTGTATAAAAGTTTGACCCTTGTAGATGTTTTCGTTTTAAAGATAATGCTTTTAATTTAGGGTTACTGTACTTGTCATACATGTATTGTGAAACCAGCAATATGAATCATGAATATATGAATCCATAATTATTTTTTAAACCTAATACATATTTTTCTTCATTTTTAACTCATTTTTATATGCCTACCATAAGAGCATATTATCTTGTGATCTTGTCCATCTGTCTGTATGTTACCAATTTTATTTGTGCATAATAACTAACCATCTACAGTTGCCAACCTTCATTGATGGCTTGCACTTGGCATACATGCCATAACACGACGTGTCACGCGAAAAACACGATTTTCAGCAATCTTTGCGAGAAAAAAAAATTTCCCACAAAAAAAGTAAATTCCTTGATCACAATCATATATGCCAGTAATCTGTGGTATGTATAAACAGTAAATAGTCTTGCTCTGAGCTCATATAAAACTATCATCTGGGCAGTTTATACAGATGTTTTAGAGACAATTAAAAGGTGAGGCGGTCAGCGACAATCAGACACCTTTCAGAGATTTACTGAATTGGCTCACAATAGCAAGGGTGTTGTGTCAAATCCTTTGAGCACTGCTGAGGGAGAGCCCATTTGGCTAATTTGCATAGGTAAAGTACATTAAGTGGAACAACCCAATTTGTCTGAAGTTAATGCGTATTGAAATACAAACGTTATTACATACACATCACTGATTGCATGGAATTAGAATCTTGAAGGAGTCTTTATTAAAGTTTGTGATCAGCGGCAACGTTTCTTTGAAGTCAGATTTTTACTCCATATATAAAATTCAAAACATGATTATTTTGGTAGGTTGAACAGCATCATTCAATCTCTAATGCAGTGTTGCACCTAGGATCCAAAGATCAGGTGACAATGTGTCCCTCACCCTCCAGAATTGGGGAACACACAACATTTTAAAGGAACAAAGGAATATTGTAGTACATAATCCACTAGAAGTGCTAACAAATGATATAATCTTATTTGCTTCGACAGTTTTGCCACCTTAACTTTTTCGTATTTTCCTTGGAAATGTACATAATTGCAATAAACGTTTTATCATGTGATCAAGTAACTCGTGAGAACATCAAGATGTTTGAATATCTTTTTAACTTGAAATGAACTGTACCATGGAATTTTAATAATATAAAAGTATTAAATATTAATCAAATGACAAATTGTGTATTTGCATAAATTGGTACCTTTTTTCATTAATTCAGCCCGAGAATAAATTAAATCTTCACTGCCGTCGGCCTGACTTTAACCTCGAAAATACGTTACAATAGCGGCGGTCAAAGACTTTAGCAACTCAGCCAACTACCACAAACCTTAAATGTTTTCATTGCCAGATTCATTGTTTTGAAATGGATATTCATTGTCATCTTACAGGTTTTATCACTTTTAGCGACTTTGGCCATTGTTTGCGCCAACATAGATGTGGATGCACATTAGCAAAGGAAAAGTGTAGGCATATTTGTGAACACAAATGACACTTGCGTTACGGTCAGACCGACTACTGAAAGCAGCAAAGACTACATGTAATTAAAAATACATTTCACAGTCCAGTGGATTGTAAAGACCGTAGCTTGGTGTATTTTTGTATTTAATGTCTGTGAGGTTGTGACCATGTTTGTGGTGATGTCATTTGACAATTCTAAGTCTACCATTTTTTTTTTTTTTGTAAGTATATTAAATGCTTCACAGAAAACATATGGTATTTTCTTTTTATTCAGATTTGAATTTCCAGTCATTTGCTATCGGCTGATTTGAAAAGATAACTTTTTCTCATTTGGATGCCGTCGCTTTTGGGGGATCACGTGCACTGACCCCCCTTGGGACCTCAAAACAAACTTTTTGAGTCTCAAAAAAAACCCAACACTGTCTGGGAATATGGCAAGTATGACTTGGGGTATGAAAGAATCCTACTGATTTCAGGGTCAAAAGAAGGTCACTGTGACAGAAAGAAGAAAATTGATTTCTGCACAATAACTCAAGTTCTTCACCAGACGTGGTGAATGGCTTGCACTCGACGTATGGAAGTCCTATTGATTTCAGGATCAAAGCTCCAAGGTCAAGGTCATTGGCTGAAAGAAGAAAAATGTTTTGCACACAATAACTCGAGTTCTTCATCATCTGTGGTTACCCAACTTACCTCATCAATTTCAGGGTAAAAAGGTCAAAGGTCAAGGTCATGGACTGAAAGAACAAAAACGGTTTCTGCACAATAACATTAATTTTACATCACATATCTGGACCAAACTTTGCTTGCACTTGGAGTAAGGAAAAAGCATTCTAGATTGAACCTTATAATAGTCACATTTTCTGTTGTCGTTGTGAACAATGTTTAAGTTTTGTATTAAAGATTTTGAAAGTTGGAAACAGTGGTTATACTGACAAGCATATAGATGCAGGTTAGACACTAGGTTCTGTGGAACTTTTCAATGTTTCTGTTCATTTGTCCATCCATCCATTCATTTTTCCTCACTTTAGTTTCTTGGGCAAAACTGCACTCGTTTAAGATATTTGTATAAAATTGGGTAAACATATTAGACTAGTGGTGAAGATATACCTTTTGCTATTCACAATTCTTCTTTTCAGTTTTATTTAATATTGTTGTCTGTTTCTTCACCATCCACCCATCGTTCACACTTTTGTTTCCAGGGCAAAACTCTAAAAATGTTAAAGATATCTCTTTGAAATTTGGTGCACATATTAGACTAACAGTGTTGATGTGCCATTTGCTATTCACAATTCTTTGGTTTCAGTATTTTTAACATTTTCATCCATCCATCCATCCATTCACACTTTCATTTCTGGATCACACTCATGATGCAAATCACCTCCCTGTAAACTTTGTAAATACTTCCTATATATAAAAAATCTTTGACAAATTCTTCAGCCTTCTTGCAAACATTTTTGCAGAGAAGGGGATATAGATAACTTAGTTGTCTGGTTTTCATTAAAGTGAATCCCACCCCAGTGTGGGTAGGGCTGGGAGATGTCAAAGATCACCCATACTCTGTATATATTTAGATGGAAATCAGTGCTCATTTACTCTGGGTGCTGGCATTTGTCTTTGGAATATTGCATAAATAGACAGTTAACTTTGTTTTAAACCAACAGTACCCAGGGTCATATTTGAGCAGCTGTCCTTATCCCCAGAGGTGCAGCCCCTGGGCTATAACTTGCAAACTATTGAGATCCCTATATATACTTTCTCAGCATAAAAGGCCAAGTCATTTATGTAACCATCATTGGTTTCAGGGCCTTTCTCTGCCCCCCTGGGGACTGGTCCCAGAATCATAAGTTCTAAACTGTTAATAGCCTCACCCCTGAAGTTATATACGCTTATTTGGCATGAAACAGGAAATTTATTTATTCATATAGCATTGATTTCTGGTTCTGTCCTTACTACCCTAGGGCCATGCTCCAGTCAGCATTGGCCTCTGTGCCTCTTCTTCCTCCTGGGTCACAATAGAGAAACTGTTAATAGCACAACTCTAAAAATATATATACAGTTTTACTTGGCATGAAAAGGGGAAGTCACTTATATTAACCAAAAGAAAAGCATTAGACTGAGGCTGAAAAGGCAAGACATAGTGTTGTATAAAACCCTTATTAGGTTTTATATTTGAGTTTCTGCTGTGGTAATCATAACTTTAAAGCATTTGAGTAACATTACCTAGAATTGTATTCACATGTATATATAATAGTATTATGCAACTTTTTTTTATCCCAACATTTTTTAAAAAGCAGTCGAGGATGTTGTGATAAGCAACCATCTGTCTGCCCATCCATCCATCCATCTGTAACCACATCTCCTAAAGTGCTGGGTGGAAGTTCACAAAAATGTGTTGTTTTGTTGTCCTTGGGGTATGCATCTACAAGAGGGGTGTCCTTGGGGTATCCATCTACAAGAGGGGTGTCCTTGGGGTATCCATCTACAAGAGGGGTGTCCTTGGGGTATACATCTAGAAGAGGGGTGTCCTTGGGGTATACATCTACAAGAGGGGTTTCCTTGGGGTATCCATCTACAAGAGGAGTGTCCTTGGGGTATCCATCTACAAGAGGGGTGTCCTTGTTGTATCCATCTACAAGGGGGGTGTCCTTGGAGTATCCATCTACAAGAGGGGTGTTCTTGGGGTATCCATCTACAAGAGGGGTGTCCTTGGGGTATACATCTACAAGAGGGGTGTCCTTGGTGTATCCATCTACAAGAGGGGTGTCCTTGGGGTATCCATCTACAAGGGGGGTGTCCTTGGAGTATCCATCTAGAAGAGGGGTGTCCTTGGGGTATCCATCTACAAGAGGGGTGTCCTTGGGGTATACATCTACAAGAGGGGTGTCCTTGGGGTATCCATCTACAAGAGGGGTGTCCTTGGGGTATCCATCTACAAGAGGGGTGTCCTTGGGGTATACATCTACAAGAGGGATGTCCTTGGGGTATACATGTACAAGAGGGATGTCATTCCTGTCACCTACCCCTAAGATCCCTGAGAAGGATTCAGTGGTCAGATTTTGAAAATATTCATTTCCAATGACATTTTTCAAATATTTTCTGACCGAACTTTGTATATGTAGATATAGCAAGAAGATGCATTAAATAAGTGACAGATTTGCTTTATGACCCCAGTGCAGTTTAATGCATGGGGATTATTTATGGTGAGCTATTGCAGTTACTCTAGTTCTCTTTACTAAAATATCAATCTTTTATTTTGCAGAGTCCTGTCAAAAATTAAGAAATGTGATAAATCAGATGCAGACAAATTAACAGAAGGTTAGTATATGTTTTGAATGCTGAAATTCTGAAAGTTTGGGTTCCCATGCTGCTGGGAAAACTGGGAAAAGTCAGGAAAAAGAATAGGTTTGTTCCTGACTGGGGAAAGCCCTATATTTCTTTAAAAATTCGTCAAAGTTGGGGGAAAATCCTTGAATTTTCAGAAACCACTTAACACAGATCGATTGCAGAAATTTTTTTAAAAATTGTTATTGAACTGATAGTAAATTTATTGTGTGGAGTTAACTTACCAGATGTTTCAGAAGTTGCTGAACTCTTCAGTAAAGTTATACATCATTTCTCAGTCAGCATCATGTCCAGTCAACTAAATTACATATTTGATATCCTGCACAAATGTCCAGATACTTCTCCAATAGCACTGAGCAACCAGTAACAGCAGTCAAAACTGATGTATTTAAGAGTCATTGATTTTGATGCAGCACTTACATTCACCTTTTTTTTCTTCTCAGAAATATACTCCATTTATAGTGATATCTCTCATTTCATTTGAAACATTAGTTATTTTAGTAAAGCATGCAAATCAAATGTCAGTGATATATTCTCTCATACTCTTATTGGCATGCTTACAGCTAGACAACCCCTTTTCAGAAAGTTTGTGTATTACATCCCTTGTTTTGATAAACTTCACATGAATCTAAGTCTGCCTGTAACACTGTTGTAAATCTGATCTGCAAGAAAAATATAGCACAGAGCAGTATCAACAGCACATAGAAAATGCAAGTTTATGGGAAAAATCACCTAAACATAATTTAGCATTCCTAAAGCTTTTCTTATTTTATCATAAATTTGGTTCTGGGAGAGATTTCTTTTTAAGAGCTAAAAGGATAAAATCGGGAAGAATCATGAGAGTATTATAAGACAATTGTTTGCTTGTAAGCAAAAATATCAGATTAAGCTTATTACTATTTTTAGCTCTACTGGTCACAGACCAAGAGAGAATATGGGATGGCCTGTTGTCCATCGGTATATTAGCACAAGTTTTTTATTGCTACTCCTCCTTAACTACTTGGAGGATTGCCATGAAACTTCAGATACATTAATCCCATGGTCTAGTTGATCCTAAATGAAAAGGATACTGCTCGGACTTCCAATATGGCCACCACAGCAGCCATCTTGAAAATCTTATCACTACACCTCCTGAATGGATGGTCATATCAACATCAGGTTTACACTAAAAGACGTCTTGTGGTGTCTAGTTTGTCCTAAAAGAAAATGTTGTTGTTCATTCTTCAAGTTCGAAGATGACCATGACATCACTAACTGGTTTGGTTTCTATTAGTACGTGAGTAGCTGATCAGGCAAATTTGTGCTATGAACTGTCTGTGATACACTGAACAGAAGAGGCTTCTTGGGGTTACTTGATTAAAAGAGGACATGCTGCAGTTCTAAGATTTATGCTACTCTCACTTCTGCACTGCCTCTGCAATTCTACTCAGTTCTAAGTCTGTAGCTCAAGTATGGATGTGAATCCGCCAGGTGGAGTGATCTTGTGCAAGATCTTCCCAAGACTTTGGGTCAGGGTTGAAATGTTTCAAGGATGACTTGAGAGAATTTTGGGAGCATTTCTTCTGACAACCCTGAGATCACTTTCCCACCTTCAGTTCACTGTAGATCTTCTTCTGTAGTCACTCTTCTGACATCCTGGTGACAGAGCCTGTCTATCTCATCTGTAATTTCATTAGTCAAGTGTGGATGCTAAGAATGCCTCAGTGTCTTGGACCTTGTTCTGCCATCTTATCCTCATCAGTTTCTTCAGGCAGCTCTACATAAGGCTTTCCTGGTGCAGATTGATACATTACCTCTGTCTTCTTGATACTGATTGTGAGACCGAAATTGTCACTAGCTGAAGAGAAATGGTCCATCTTCTGTTGCATATTAGACTCCGATTTGGCATTCAAGGAACAGTCGCCAGCAATTAGGAGATCATGAACAGTCACTTCCTGTAACTTGATCTTCACTGTATTCTCCTCAGATTAAAGAGCTTGCCATCCGTCCAGTATCTGATGTCAGTCCCAGTGTCATAGTCACGAAAGGCATCAATATGCATGGCAGAGAACATCATACTGAATAGGGTTGGGGCCAACACACAGCCTTGCTTGACTCCATTGGTGACTGTAAATGGTTCAGATGACTCGTCATCCACGACATGAGCAAGCATGCCATCATGGAATTGCTGAACCATTACAATTAATTTCTCTGGGCAACCAAATTTTACCATGATCTTCCAGAGCCCCCTATGACTGACTATCAGAGGCTTTTGTCAGGTTGACATGTTGTGTACAGGTTGGAGTTTTGTTCCTTGTATTTCTCCTTGAGTTGATGAGCTGCAAACACCATGTGTGTGGTCTTGCATCCTTTCCTGAAGTCACACAGACTCTCAGGCAGGAGCCCTTGATGAATATGTTGCACAGGGTGATTCAGCAGAATTCTGGTGAGGAATTTGCTGGCAATTGACAGCAAGGAGATGCCCCAATGGTTGTCACAGGATTGTCTGCCTTTCTGCTTGTACAAGTGGATGATGGATGCATCATTGTACTCTTGGGGTATAGTTCCTTGAGTCCATATTGACTGGAAGAATTTAGTCAGTTTATGTGCCATGTGCGAGACTCTGGCTTTGTAGACTTCTGCTGGTATAGCATCTGCTCCAGGTGCTTTGCTATTTGACAGCAGGTCAGTTGCTTCCTCAGTTTCAGTCAGTGTTGGAGGATCAGCAAGTGATATGTTGATTTCCACTTGGGTCAATCGATCAGTTGCCTCCTCACTGATAGATGATTGTTGAATGAGGATGTTGTTGAAGTGTTCTGCCCATCTTTGTAGTGTTGTTTCTTTGTTAGTGAGCAGTGTGGTACCATCAGCACTCAGTATTTGAGATGTTCCTGATGACTGACCTGTAGATTGTCTTCAAAGCATCAAAGTTCTTCATATCATTCCTGCATTTGCATTGGACAGTCCTCTTAGATGATGAAGTGCTGTCTTCTAAATGGGCCTTTTGTAGCTGATGTTTCTCATTCAGTAGTCTCTGTATGGCAGCATTATTCTCATCAAACCAATCTTGATGTTTACATGTGGTGGGATCAAGGGTTTTGGATGCAGCTGAGTACACAGGGTTTCTGAGGATGCCCAGTTTTCCTCGACATTCTTGGAGTTCGCATCACTTGTTTCTAGCTGACTGCACAGTTCTTCAACAAATGCTTGTTTCATATACTCCATTTTTCAATTTGGAGACATTGAGCTTTATAGGCACTTGTTTGCCTTGTGGTCATCTGGTAGGCTGAATCTGAATATTGAACTTGGAGACTATGAGCCTGTGGTCAGTCCAGCATTCTGCACTTATCATCCTGCCTCCCTCTTCTCCTGATGATAATGTAGTCATTGAGATGCCAGTGCTTGGAGGTTGGGTGCATTCAAGACATCCTGTTGCAGTTTGGTAGGTGTAAGACTGTTGGTGATTAGGACGTTGTGTCAGCACATTTCCTCAGTAGGAGGAATCCGTTGTTGTTGCATTTGCCAAAGCCATTTTTGTCATTGACACCTGGCCATGTCTCATGATCTGTGCTAACTCTAGCATTGAAGTTACCATGGATGATGAACTTGTCTGCCTTGGATACTTCTGCAATAAGAGACTCCAGGTCTTCATAAAATGTGTCCTTGATCTCATCTGGGTTGGTCAAGGTGGGTGCATAGGTGCTGATAATAGGTTGCAAGTCTTTTTCCAGACAGTGGGAGTCTTATTTGTATGAGTCTGTGATTCATACCCTTTGGGAGATTTGTGAGCTTGCTGACTAGTTGTGATTAGATGGTAAACACAACACCAGCTTTGCATCACTCTTCTTTACTTTAGCCAGTCCAGAAGAAGGTGTAACCGACTCCTACTTTGGTGAGTTATCTTTCCTCAGCTAGGTGAGTTTCACTCAGGGCTTCTATCTGGATGTTGAATCTAGCCAGTTCTCTACCAACTAGAGCTGTTCTTCTGTCAGGTCTATCTGCTGCTGTACTGTCCATTAGTGTGCACACATTCCAGGCACCAATGTTGAGTTGCATCACTTTTTTCAACTGCTTTGGTGCGATCCCCGTGAGCCGCAGTATGCTGACCAGGGTTAAGGTGAAGTAGGTAATGTTTAGGGCACCTTTTCTAGCCCCATCCTCATGCTATGGAGGTGAACAGTGTGATCCTAAAAATGGCTGCTCAGTTGCCCAGGGGCTGCTGAGTTCCACTGCTGCTTTAGTCCATTGAAAAGCAACCCTATGCCCTGAGCCACCTGTGTGCAGGTCTGCAACTACAGCTCCCAGTGTATCCATACCTGCTGCTTTACCACTCACCCATCGCCACAGGACTTGCAGGTATCAGGTGGGGGTTGGGGAATAATGTCATGACTTGCGTGCAAGTTGGATTCAAGTGAAGGAAAGTTGCACAGAGTTGCCCTCACTCTCTCGTCTAGGCCCATCTGAATCCAGTGGCACAACAATGTCAAGACATCTGGAGACAAGCCTGGATGAAGTGGATGGCCATAAGATCCTAATGCACCTGAGCTAATGCCCTGCGCTGTCCACACAGTTCTTGCCATCTGCCTTTACAGCTGGGGGGGATGAGCTTATCTTCTCGGCCACCTGATCCACGAGAGAGGACTTTCCAGAAGGAGCCAGGCATAGCTGTCCACTCTGGGTCAAGTCACATTTAGTACGATCTACTGTTACTTACTGTAGCAGGTATAGCTTGACCTGACCTGAAGGAAATGAAATTAAAAAAGTGTCAAGCAGACATTCAGTGTGTCTACCACAGCAGATTATTTAATGAAAATAGTGCCAATCTGATGTCCAGTATGGCTGTCACGGCAGCCATCTTGAAAATCTTGTTATTGCTACTCATCCTCAATGAATGGTGATATCAACATGGAGTCCACCCTCCACCCCCCATACTTCTTATGATGTGTAGTTGTTCCTAAATGAAAATGGCGCCAAACTGATGTCCAGTATGGCTCCCACAGTGGCCATCTTGAAAATCTTGTTGTTGCTACTCCTCAAGAACGGATTGTTATATTGACTTGGGCTTTTCACTAAAATACTTCTTATAATGTCTAGTTGGTCCTAAATGAAAATGGTGCTTGCTTATCCAATATGGCCACCACAGTGGCCATCTTGAAAATCTTGTTATTGCTACTCCTCCTGAATGGATGGCCATATCAACATGGTCATATCAGCATCAAGTTTTGACTAAAGGACTTCTTATGACTTCTAAATGAAAATGGTGCCACTCTGATATTCAGTACTACTGCCACCTCATCTTGAAAATCTTGTCATTGCAACTCCTGAATGGAAAGTCACATTGACATGGTGTTTTCACCAGAAGATTCTTATAATGTCTAGTAGGGCCAAAATGAAAAAGGTGCCGGTTGCCATCTTGGAAATCATGTTATTGCTACTCCAGAATGGATGGTCCAATCAACATGGGGTTTTCACTAAAAGACTTATGACGTCTAGTTGGTCCTAAATTAAAATGGTGCCAATCTGACATTCAATATGTCCACCACAGCAGCTAATTTAAAAATCTTGTTATTGCTGAAGAATATCAGAGATGGTTTCAGCACTCAACAGTTAAAAGGAAGAAACGGTCTAAACATGAATTCCTGACATATCTTTTCAGCCAGTAGAGCAACAGTCCCATCGAGGGACTCTTGTTTACAAATTAATTGATAATGGGGGTATTCAAAAACATCATTCTCTTGAATGCACTGTTTTGGAACTTCAAAACTGCCTTGCATTCTTCGTAACTCATTTCTTCAGAAGTGCAAATAATTGGGACAAAAGATATAAACTTACAGGAGAAAGGTTTCATTTTCAATTTAATGTCATTTTTACCACTACCTACAAATTAAGAAAAAATAGGTCAAATTAAGTTAAATATAAAGATAAATTTAAAAGATATGGAAAAAATTTACTATTAAATTAAAAATGCATATATGCCATCTGGTAAAAAAAGACATACTTGGATATTAATAAGAAAAAGGTAGACAATGCTGTTTTAACTCTAAAATACATGGTCACAAGTGTATTTTTCTTGTAAATATGCACAAATTATAGTAAGGAAGAGCCACCTCTGAACATCAGTGATGACAGCTTCACAACTTTATAATGCAAAACACCATTCTAAAAAGTGTTGCTAATGCAGTTATCCACTGTGAATCATGTTCCTATCACATGCTGAGTAGCTGATTAGATGCCTATTATGGCAGTAAGTTGATTTTCTCAGTCAGAATAGTTAGTAAGGATTTTTATGAATACTTACTGATTGGAAAAAAGAGAATTTGTGAAATGGACGTTTTGTTCATGATATGTACCTTTGTTTCAATTCACAAGGTACAATGTTAGGATTTTCAACAAATTTATCAGTTTGTTTGAATCAGTGTTGACCAATGTAAACGTTATGGCCATTAAAAGATGCATTCTCTTGAGAACTGGGAGTTTATAACACTGCATCAAAACAAAGCATCAGAAAGGGACAGGAGGATAATACCATTCATTCATGTCAAAATAAAGTAGCAAAAGTGCACTGCATATACAGGAAATTTCTGGCAAGGGTAGTACAAACAGTACATGTGGACAGACTAAACCATTGTATGAAGTGGTTAACCATTTATATAAGGTTCCATGGAAAGTATGGTTATCCAGGCATGCCAAAATCACTATTTCCAAGCATGTTTCTATGCTGTGTTGTGTCCTTAGGCAAGACACTTAATTCTTATTGAACAGTAAAACTAACCAAGACCACTGTGCAAAACTCATTAAAGTAGGCATAGCCCAACGAAACCTAAAATGTTGTGCATCTCTGCACACCAGTCATTACCCCCCCCCCCAAAAAAAAAAAAAAAAACTTCCTTGGCACTATATAGCCATGCTTAAAAAGCACGATTTTTGACTCCCAGATCCCCCAACATTATACTTTCTAAAAACATTATTTTAAGTAATCTCATGGAAAAGAGAGAGAAAGGGAGATCTTTCTTAACACCATGATTCATGCCCATAACCTGTAGCCTGTATTAACAGTAGACAGTCATGCTTAATGCTCATTGAAAACTATCATCATGGGGCAGTTTATACAGCTGATTGTCATTGAGGCAATTAAAAGGTAACAGCGGTCAGAGATAAACAACCACCATTGCTCAGATTACTGCATTGACTGACAATAGCTAAGGTGTGTTAAGAATCCTTTGAGCACTGCTGTGGGAAAGCCCATTACGCTAATTTGCATAGATGAAGTACACTAAATGGAGCAACCCAAATCATTTGAAGTCAAGTAAATCAAAGAAATGTTTGTTGAAGAAATAAAAGTTATTACATTTTGTTGTCTTGAAAGAGAATGTTTAAACCATCTTTAGTAAAGATCGTTGGGTAGTTTTTGTGATAAGCGGCAGTGTTTCAAAGAAGTTGGATTTGACTCTTTACATAAAATGCAAGACATTATTTCAGTAGTCGGAACGGTAAAGCTAGCAGTATGGAAGTGTTATTCATTTTTGAAGGCAAATGTCAAAACACAGCTCTGATTCAGAGAAGGTTGAGCTATATATGAAGTGAGCAAAACCCAGCAAAACTTAATTTCAGAACTGGTGGATGGATTTTGATTTTGTGAAGCTAAGCTGCAAGGAAAGCATTTTATACTTTTCACATACTGCAAACACCGTATCAATATTAGTCATTCTGGAGTTATGTATATGACATCCATCAACATAGTAACACCACCCCGCATTGGGGCAGATACAGAAAGAACATTTTGAATGCTTAAAAAATTCCATAAGACTTTGGGAAAGTTTGAACAACATACTGTCCAGTCTCTAATGAGTGCAAAGATGAACACTAGTGACACTTGCATCACCGTCAAATCCTCCACTGAACTATTGAGAGTAGCAAAGTCAGCAACTACAAGTTAATACTGTATTCCACAGTCCAATGGATTTTAAAGACAGAAACTTTGTGCAATTTTTTTATTTATTTAATGTTACTATGGTTATGATTATGTGAGTGTGTGCAGCTGTGTGTGTGTGCATGTGCGTGCATGGATGTGTGTTGAATATAGGACAATGCTAAGTCTACCAGCTATTTTTGTCTGTAAGTGTATTAAATGCTTGAAATAAAACATGTATTTCTTTTATTTTGTTCAGATTTGAATTTCCAGTCATTTTCTATAGGCTTATATGAATAGATTACTCGTTATCCATTGTGCAGAGTTGCATATTTGGGTCATGCACACTGACCCCCTTTGAATTACAAAACATACTTTTGAGTCTCAACCCCCCCCCCCCCCTTTTGTCATTTGCTAACACTGTCTGGAAGCATGGCACTTATGTAGCCAGGATTGTACTGATGTGCTGCTAAACCCTATACATGCATACTGTTTAAACCTTTAGCTCAAAATATGCATATTCATCCTTAAATAAGATGAGAAGTAGATTAAATTATCACAACTGTTTGTGCTTATGAAGTCATCTTTTTGTAACTGTATTGGTCATCAACACGAAGAGCTTATGGAATGACCTGTTGTCCATTGTTCATCAGCCTTCCATTAGCCCAAGTTTGTTATTGCTACTCCTCTTAAGCTACTTGGAGAATTGCCATGAAACTTTACAAACATGTTCATCCCACTGTCTAGTTGATCCTAAATGAAAATGGTGCTGCACGGACATTAAGTATTACCACTGCAGTTGCCATCTCGAAAATCTTGGTTTTCACCTAAAGACATATGATGTCCAGTTGATCCTGAATAAAAATGCTGCAAGTCGTATCTGGGGGGTTTTTTTTGGGAGGGGGGGGGGCACAAAAAAATATTAATTATTGATGTAACCAAATGTAGCACATGAGTATATATTTGACATTGTCTGAGACAAGTTTAATGATTTTCTATCTATCATACCAAGATAAAGGTCAATAGCCAATAGAATTTTGTCCTGCACTTGCAGGTATTTTGTGAACATGCTAACTCAGACATATAAGAATATTTTTGTTACTAAATTTGGTATGTTGGAGTTTCTTAAGAATATCAGAGATGGTTTCAATAATCAGCAGTTAACATTTATGTACTCGGTATATATGTATTAACATTTAATGGCACCTCAGCACAGTAATGGATATATGGTGCCAATTTACAAGTAAAGTTCTAAAAATGTAAAAATGAAGAAATGCAAAAAATGTTAGGAAGATAAACTCTTCCAACTTAATGTATTTATGAAGTACTACAAGAGAAGAAATAGAAGGTAACAAGTTAAAATTCTATAAAATGTATATAAACTAAATCATAAATGTAAATAATATAAAATCCTTTAAAAATAATGAGTCAAATTTTATATAAACAGCATTCCATCACATTTTTTCTGAGATTTTCTCAAGTTACATCATTGTAAAGTTCCTTAAATGGGTTCACACCAAAAGAAGAAATGGTCTTGTCTTGGAAATTCTTTTCACGCAGTAGACCATCAGTCCCTAAAAGTGAGTATTTTAAAACAAGATCATTTGGTATACTCTAGTCATGTAAACGTTTACAATTCTTAGTTCACCTCTACAAAGTAGGATTTGACAAGCTAATTTGATGAAATTTTGTTTATTTTAGAATACTTCATTGAAAGTATTTTCAACTTTAGTTTATTGTTTTCTTACAGATCTTTACTGTGCAGTTGGACCAACAAAGAAAGGGACAGCTGACGATGTAGTCAGAGGAAAAAAGTTATATGTAGTGAAATACAAATAACTGTGTTCTTTTTTAAATCCCACTCTTCCCATTCATCCTTGTATCATAGTTATATAGATTATTAATATTATTATTTTGCAGTTTAATTTTGATTCAAATTACTTGACCACGAAATGTTTTTTTTTTTTTTGCTTTTTTTTTTTGTAATATTTTTGTCACATTACTACACTGCATTTTTTTGCCAATATATTTGCTTGTGTTTTACTGACATGTATTCAGTATGTAAAGCTTTATGTTTACTTTCCTTTGAGTGATAACAAGATCTTGTTAATTTCTTCACCATTTTCTTCCTCTTTTCCATCTTCTCTCTCTCTTGACCCAGCTTGCCCATGGACTTAAGTGAACATCATAGAAACTTTCATCATTGTCTACTATTTATTTTATGAAAATGGAAGGTGCTTGTACCTTTGTTTATCCATATATATGTGTCAGTCACACCTTGGTGTGGTTTTGCATTTAGGTCGGTTTCTGAGGCATTGTCAGTCCTAGAGCCATGCAATTTTGTTTGTAGATGTGTTTTAGTGAGTACCATACATATCAACCAAAAGGTCACTGCCCTAATTTTCATGCTCTAGAGATTTTTGTTGCATTTTGCATTTATGTCCGTTTTTCAGGCATTGTTTGCTTCAGAGACGTGCAGCTTGGTATGTAGATGGATCTTGAAGATTATAACATCACTTTACCAAAATTGATCACTGTGACTTAAATTACCTCAGTTAAGTTTTGCATTTAGTTTCTCAGGCATAATTGGTCACAGAGGCATGCAACTTGGTATGTAAATGTGTATTGGTCAGTACATCATCTTACCAAAAATAGGTCATAATGATCTATATTTCACACTTCAGTGACTTTGATTAAGTTTTTCATTTCAGTCCATATCTCTGGTAATATTGGTCACAGAAACATGCAGCTTTGTGTATGTGTCTTGGTGACTACAATAATACAATAGCAAAAGTTGATCACTGTGACCTACAGCTCATGCTGCAGTGACTTCTAAGTGATGAATTTTTGTTATACTTTAACATCATCACTAGAAGGTGTGGCGCATGAGACTTTGTATACTTGTATATCATCACTACCTTCAAGGTCAAGGTCTCAGCTCAAAATTTACAGTTTTATCAGAAGTTCCCTTTAACTCTATAACTTTGAAGCCATACTTATACATCATCACTAGAAGATGTGTCACATACCACTTTGGGAGTGCTGTCTTTAAGATCAAGGTCACAGCTGAATATTTTTAGTTTTCCATCACACTGTCACTTCCACTCTAAAACACTTCAGCTCTATAACTTTAAATCTGTCGAGATAAGGGATGAAACTTGGCATACATGTACATCATCACAAGATATTGCATTGCATACCACATTGGGGGTGCTATCTTCAAGGTGAAAGTCACAGCTTAGTATTTTACATTTTCCATCACACTTACCCTTCAACTTCATAACTTTAATGCTATTTGAGCTAAAATGATGAAACTTGGTATACTTGTGCATCATCACTAGAAGGTGTGTCACATACCACATTTAGGGATCATATCTTCAAGGTCAAGATCAAGACTTAGTATTTGAAGTTGTCCATCATCCTTTCCCTTCTGCTGTTTAACTTTAAATCAGTCTGAGATTAAGGGATGAAAGTTGATATACTTAAAAATCATCACTAAAAGATGTGTTGCATACTACATTGGGAGTGCTATCTTTCAAGGTCAAGGTCAAGGTTATAACAGTATTTTACTTAAAGAGATGATGACCTCACCATAGTAATCAGGTGACAAAAGTTCACTGAATTCGCTTGTTAATTTGATCTTTGCAAAAGAATATTCATCTCCCAATGTCAGGATTTATTGTTGGTAACAAACATGCCGATAAAGCACATAAACTTGTCTTTAAAACAACACTGACTCAACATGAACTCTATGGACAAGGTGTTAACTATATTGAGAAGGATTTAGTTATCAATAATTTATTTCTAATATGCTTTATTTTCTTTGATAAGGCGAAATGAACCCTATAGGGACAGAAAAATCCTCAGTTACATTTTTTGCCCAGAACTAAGATTTTCTTTTTCAAAATATCATAGGTTTTTCCTATATATTCTACACACAGTTCAGAGCAAATGACAGAAAATTCTATGTGTCCAGCAACATAAATTTATAGCATTGTCCAGGCTTCCATACCATAGATTTTTCCTTCCTGAACTGCCCAAGACAATAGATGCAGAGACTGAGAATATTTTTCGTTACATGCTTCTGTCATTTCTTCAGATTTATTGTTAAAACCAATTAGAAACGGGTAAACTTACCATGCATTGCATAATGACTGATTGATTTGAGTGGATCTGTTTTGGCAAATACCATATTTTTGTGTGTATAGCGTACACTAATGTATAACATTCACTGCAATTTTCAACCCAGAATAAGGTGGACAACTTTGTTCTGGCATATAAAGCACATATGTAATACATTTCAAAAATCTTGATGATTTCATTCAATTTTTGTAATGTGACAATTGTCTTCCATTTTGGATGGTGCTCATCATCATTTGTTACACGACGTTTGATTTGTTTATAAAAAAAAACTGTGACTGTTTCTCTGTTCTTTTTGTTAGTACTTAATACTTGTAATAATCAATCATGACCAATATTTTTTTTGAAGATATAAAAGAAGAAAACAAAGTGGCAATAGTGAAAGTATATCTTTCTGATTTTATGGTTGGCCCTTAAAATGTCCGTTTTAAGGTTTGCCTTGTCTGTGGAGTTTAGTCTGTTTCATCAAATCCATTAAATTCCTCTTCGTCATTGTCATTCTCAAAAAGCTTATCTTCGTCTTCGTCCTCACTCTTAAGATCGAACACAAGATGCTATGTGAAAGTTCAGGTCCAGTATTAATATTTATTTGGACTAGCATGACACTTCAGAAATAAATCTCGGTGCCCAAGCAAGAATTTACCTAGACAGTGCATTGTAATTACAATATGCACATCAAAGTATGAGACGATGCTGATTACCTTTGAAAACACCACGCAGAGTCATTTGAATATTAATCACTGTATAGTAAAAAAAAAGTATCAAATACTGTGATTTAAGATGAGAAATAAAACAAAGAATCAAGTTTATTTTCTGATGAAAGTAAATAAATGGCAATTTTACCTAGATAGAGCTTTGTAATTATGTTGAGCACATAATTAGCTGGTTCTTATTACCTTGAAAACACCACAATGAAGCATTGATCACTGTATAGTTATAAAGAAATATCCAATACTCTGATTTAAAAATAAAAATAAAAGTAAGAAACCAAGTTTATTTTCCAAAGGAAAGTAAATCATTTGCCAATTTCAGGCATTATCATATTATTTTGTTTCAGGATATGTATCAGAGTTACTGTATTAGACAATCCATAGTCACAATGTCTCCTAATGTGCCTGAGATGACAGTGTTAACACTGCTTAAGTTGTGAAAATCATATTGCAGTTCAGCCATGAATAAAGAAAGTAAATCAATGAAGAATTATGTGTTTGATCAACAGTTATTGAACATGGAACATTTATGGGTATGGTAAAGTATGATTTATTGCTAAAAAAAAAAAAAAAAGGCTTGTAAACAGTGTATTTACAACGTAACAGATTTAATATTTCACAAGAAGCAAATGTGTTGTGCATAGGCAGCTTTACTACCATGATTTTTTTGTCAGACTGACCTAGAAAAAAATCTTTTTTGTTTTTGTTCTGGTGTAAAATGCACACCCCGTTCTGACAATAAGACAAATAGGCACAAAAAGTGCACATTATACACACCAAAATAACATAATTCCCACATTCATCTCTTGTACATTCATTCATGTTTTTATTTATTCTTTTGTTCTTATACTTACTGTACATTATACACACCAAAATATGGTAATTCCCATCTTTTCCTCTACATTCATTCATTTGTTTGTTCGTTCATTTTGTTTGTACTTTCTTTTTTTAAATTCATATTAATTTAAAGGATTACTGTAGAAATCACAGATTTAATTCACTAGATCATTAATGGCAGTTGGTGTTAAAATAATTCACAAAAAAATAATTTGTCAATAAAACCTTAATGCACATCATGATAATTAAATTTATCCTATCTTCATGGAATAAGAATTGCTGAAGAATTTTTCATGAAAAAATCGGCCCAGGCAGTTGGAAAATCTCAGTCTTTATTTAAATGAATTTTGCATAATTGCCCCCACCCCCACCCCATATCTCCCGAGGGCTCCAGTAAACACTGTTTATCCTGACCAACCATGTCTTATTTGTCATTGAGAAAATGATAAAGAATTTTTGTCTCAACAATTGACTCTTTCTCCTAATGGGAATCTCTTTTCACAACTGAAAATGATTTCTGGGAAATAATTATATATATTTTTGAGGAGACAGCCAAGAAATTTTACAAGGCGACAAAATGGCTGGACAGATTATTTCATTTTATTTTCATTCATTGTTCTCTATGAAAATTAATATTTTATTGCACTCTGCTCTACATCAGTTCATTCATTCATTTGTTTGTTCATTCCTTTTTTAAATTCATTTTAATTTAATTGAGTACTTGTATATACACTGGACTTCATTTTTGACTATTTATCCTATGGTCATTAAACTTTAGACAAGGAAGCATCTGGAATCATTATAGGCCCCCCATACCATGACCTTTTTATTTTGAATGATTTTGGTTGTTTGTTTTTTTTTAAATGTCGTATTATTATGTATTAGCTCAGGATTTGTCAAATTTTGGACATTCAAGAATTTTGAGTAGTGCTCCCTACCCCCTCTGTTGGGTCATTATGGCATATAATCCAATAAAGAAATATTATGCTAATATTATTGTCCCCCAGCCTTTTCAAAGAAAAGCAGAGGACACTAGCATTTCCAGTCATCCATCCATCTTTCCAGCTATCCCACTTTCATTTCTACTCCAGAATGTGAAAGCTGTTGGAGATTAATGGATGAAGCTTGGTACTTATACATCGTCACTGGAAGGAGTGTTGCATACCACATTGTGGGTGCTGTACTCAAGGTCAAGGTCATGGCTCAATATTTTATGTTTTCCATCATACTTTCACTTCCATTCCATAACTTTAAAGCATTTTTGAGATTATGGGATGAAATTTGTCATAATTATACATCATCACTATGTGTGTTATGTTCAGCTCAATATTTTACATTTTCAACCACAAATTTCCCCTTCCACCCAGTAACTTTAAAGCCATTTGTGATTATAGGATAAAACTTGGTACACACGTACATCATTACAAGGTGTGTTACATACCACATTGGGGGTCCTATCTTCAAGATAAAGGTCACCTTAGTACTGAAAGTTTTCCCTCACATTTTCCTATCTGCTCTATAACTTTTAGGTCATTTCATATTAAGGGAAGAAATTTGGTATACTTATACATCATCATTAGAAGGTGTGTTGCAATCCACATCGGGGGTCCTGTCTTCAAGGTCACAGTCACAGCTTAAAATTTGAAATATTTCCTCACACTTTTCATTCCACTCTATAATTTTAGAACTCTTTGAGGTTAAGGGTTGAAACCTGGCATATACATCATCATTACAAGGTGTATTGCAAATCACAGTGGTCCTATTTTCAAGGTCACAAGTCAATATTTTAAGTTTTCCATCACACTTTCCTTTCAGCTAAATAGCTTTAGACCCTTTTCAGCTTTAGGGATAAAACTTAGGATACTTATTCATTGTCATTACTCCTGTACCACAATTGGGGGCCCCATCTTCAAGGTCATGGGTCAGTATTATAAGTTTTCCATCACAGTTTCCTTTCCTCTATACAGCTTAAGAGCTGTTTGAGATCAAGAGATAACAATTGGTCACCTTATACATTACAGTTAGCAGGAGTGTCACATAACATTTGGGGGGTCCTATCTTCAGATCAGAGTCACAGGTCAAATATTTTAAGTTTCCTTAATGTTTTCCTTCAAATTCTATAACTTTAGAGCCATCTGAGATTGTGGGACAAAACTTGGTATATTTGCCATGTTCCACATTGGGGGTCTGGTCTTCAAGGTTAAAGTCACAAGCCAATTTTTTTAGGTTTCAGTAACATTTTCCCTTTTGCACTAAAACTTGTTCAAGGTAAATGAATGAAATTTAGTTTACTTGTATATTGTTACTGGAAGATGTGTTGCATTCCACATTTGGGGACCATTGAAGGTCAAGGTCACAAATATATCTTTTATGGTTGCTTTGGTTTCTAATTTTTATCTTAAAAGCTGTTTGAGATTCAGGGATACCACTTGGTACACTTATGTTTTTCTCTTTCGATGTAATCTCGTATAACATAGTAAAGTATTTATCTTCAAGGTCAAGGTCACTGATCAATGTCTTCCCCTTTTATGCACCTTAATTCTAATTTGATATAGAGACATGAAATTTGGTTACTTTCCATGTTTGCCTAATAACTCCATTGTTTTGTCACAAGGGTCACAGCCAGATTTCATCTTTGTGTACTTTTGGTGACCTTACCACAGTAGGTGGGGAACAAAAATTTGCAGAATTTGTGTGTTTCTAATGTTTCAGTTTCTACTGTGTTCATATTGTAATTTTAAATAGATGACCTATGCTTTTCTGTGACAGCTTGTTACCAAATGCATCTATCTGCTGCAGTCCAACAAACAAGTAGCTGTAATCTGTGCAATACTCTTCATCTTCTCTTTTACAATTTAACACTTCATCATTTTTCCAAAGAAATACCAACTCATTGTACAGTGTTTTTCTTACTTGTTTGTCATGCTTTAAGTAGTTGTTCATATCAACCTTTTTTGCATTGTTCATTATTGGTTTTTTAACACGGGTTGTGTTAGCGATGTGCATTTAAGAATGTCATGGAGTAAGATACTCTTTCTTCAGTAATGAATATTGATTTTGACAGTAATCGTGTAATTGCCACTATAGTTTTGAATTAGAATTTAAGTTAGCAACCTTTTATATGACAATATGCAATGATTTTTGTTAATAAACATTTTATATATTTTTTAATGAACTTACTGTGTTCTGTTATCCCTACTGTAATAGCAGGATGATCTTTTATTATTTTTTTTTGTCTGACCTTTAAATGGTGAGATATAGGTATCCCTTTAATAGTGGCACAGACGACATCTTGTGGTTTAGAAGTCAGACATCTTCTACATCAGTTGATGTATTCAACTGAAACTCTAGTACCACATTACTGTTGGCCTAAAGATTGTCCTCTGATATGCTAGGACTCCTGTCTTGCCTGGAGAAGCAGTAAACTACAATACTATTCACTGGTGAGACACCTTATTCTGTGGAAAATGTGTCCTGTCCATCTATCCTATCATCTATTAATTTGGTTTTCAGTTCATCTTTTCCCAAATTATTGGACATATCCAACAGAAAGAAGTGATTTGTTAATGTAGTACTTTATATCAGCCATGTCAAACTTTAGTACTTTTTCTCCAAGTGAAATATTAGTAGGAATTATTTTGGCCTTACCCAGGCAATTAGTATCTCTCTCTCTCTCTCTCTCTCTCTCTCTCTCTCTCTCTCTCTCTCTCTCTCTCTATATATATATATATATATATATATATATATATATATATATATATATATATATACACACATATTGACAACATATTGGTGACTACACGGTTACAAAATAATTTCCCAACATTTTGAGTTGATCAAGCTCTTTGTCAGGGGAAGAAACGACTTGATCAGCAAGCACTGAGCACAAAGTAAGACAGAACAAATGAAGTATTACATGTTTGAATGAAAAGGAGAATCTACACAAAAAAAGTTAAATCATGGAAAAAATGGATCAAAATTAAAAGGAGTAAACTCCATAAACTACCTGTTTTATTTTGTCAGAATAGCAAACTTTTATCAAATTAATCAAAGATTGGGTAATTTGTGTAATTGCCTCTTGATCGTATGAACTAAATTGTTTTGAACTAATTCCAAGCTCGGGACAAATGACAGAAACCATGTGTTGTGAAAATCAAAGCCATCTAATACCAGATACTGCAATATTTATTAAAGATTATATATCCCAGTAACGTTATGCGTGGAGGAGTAGTAACGGAAATTTGTCACGAGAATGTTTCATCTGGATTCTGAAAGAGATAATAATAATGGTAATAATAATAATAATTCATGTAAAGAGTTGAGGAATATTTACTTTGGTAAATATTATCACAAAGATTTGCATACTGGGAATAAACTAATGCCAGATTGAAATTTTTATAAGATTGCATTGGGAAGGTTAGATCTTGTCATTCATGCCAAATTGCCCATAAGTTATCAGTTGCAGTATCCAGTATTGTTCCTCACACATGCGTTCCATATCATTCTACTCTAGGTTAGACTCAGTTGGTAGCATATTGGGACTCGACTGAATGTCCAGTTGACCTGCAGTGGTTGGTGAGTTTTGTGTCTGTTTTGTTGCAAATGTGGCTCATCATCATGTGGTTATTCATTTGGTTTCTGAAATCAATGGTTTCACCACCATATTGAATGACATATTTTGCATGTCAGGAAATTGATTCCATTTTAGGGTCAACATACTGACTTTTGATTGATAGTAAACTACTGTTACAGCAGCTGAACTTTGGAATGCTTGCATATTGGGCAATGCCCATCTTTGCAGTTGTATGTGCCTGCATCTGTGGTCTTTTCCAAAGTTACTTAGGCACGTACTAGATGGTCCTTGAGATTTTAGGTCTTCAGTACGCGATCATAGAAACTTCTTAAAATATGCCCTTCAGATGTTTGGAAGATTTGATTTGGTGCCAATGCTTCCAAATGATCTGTTGTATGTTTGGGGCATGAGAATGGTAAGTAACCATGACGGGTAAGTGTTTGTTGGCATTCTTAGTAATGTATTTTCTTCTGTATCCTCTCCTTCTAGGATCCCATTGATCTCTCTGAGTGTTTTCAAGGGTAGATGGATTAGAGTAGATGCATATCCAAATGCACAAACAGTATGTAAGAGTCTTGTTTACGTGCTTGGGGTGACAGCTAGTTAGGAGCGGTTACTGGTACGAAGCAAGTCAATTTGCTTGCAGTACAATCAGTTTCTATGTTCCCCTCCATGATGGTAGATTGGGTATCCAAGAAGACATTCAACCTATTTGGTGATTCCAATTTAAATTTAATTTTAGGGTGGAAGTGTCACCTGTTTTGATCCATTTTGATTCTATATTGTCAACGAATCTACACCAGCTTAGAGGACTGTGGGGTGCCTCATGCTTTTGTTTAAGCCTTCCCATAAAAATATGCCATTTTAGAGCCCATTACAGTTCCATTGATTTATAAGAAGTATTGGTTGTTGAATACATAATTGTTCAACTTAAGTACATGGGTTTAAAACTTGTCCACATATTTGGTTGGAGAGGAAGGATCAGGCCAACAATTCCATGCTTCCTTTCAGGCTTTGATCCCATCTCGTGTGGAATGTTGGTGTATAAGAAATAGACACCCAGAGTGACTTGGAGAGCCATGTGTGGGATGTTGGTGTATAAGAAATAGACACCCAGAGTGACTCGGAGAGCCATGTGTGGGATGTTGGTGTATAAGAAAAAGACACCCAGAGTGACTTGGAGAGCCATGTGTGGAAGGTTGGTGTATAAGAAATAGACACCCAGAGTGACTTGGAGAGCCATGTGTGGAAGGTTGGTGTATAAGAAATAGACACCCAGAGTGACTTGGAGAGCCATGTGTGCAAGGTTTGTTTTCTGTGTTCTTTTAAGGTAGTAATTCATTTATGTAAAGGAGACTTGCATTTTTCACAGTGAGCTATCTTTTTTTTTTTTTAACACAAATGACTTTGTTAATGAAGGTTAACCCCAGTGTACAAGTTTTGTCTTCTTGGCAGATCTTTAGCTATAGGTATGTTACATTCATGGAATTTGGTCAGGGTGTTTTCTTGCATTATTTTGAACCACCCCATTTGAAAGCTGGTCACAGTGACCTACTTTTCTTACAATAATAACTGCTATTTACAGATCAACCACAGTGAAAAAGTTTTGTTTTCCTGGCAAATCTCCATTTGTTAACATTGCATGTACCAGTAAATGGAATTTGTTTTGGCTGTTTTTCTTGCATCATTCTGCATCACCCCAGGGGAAATTAGGTAACTGTAACCTACTTTTATTTCACACATGATTGTTATTTACTGGTTAGCCACAATGTAGAAGTTTAGCCCTGCTGGCAAATCCCCACACATAGGGCATGACTTGTTTATGTACCATCTGTACTCGTGTATAATCCGTATCCAAATGCAAACAACATAGACCCTGATCTGCCATTGTATAATGCGCCGGCAGATCAGGGTCTATGTTGTTTGTTCTACTGATTAGTCCTTACAAACTGCATAGACCCAGATCTGCTGGCGCATTATGCGCCGGCAGATCTGGGTCTATGCAGTTTGCAGTTGGTATTTGCTTATACACAAGTATATATGGGAAGTTTGTCAGGGTGTTCCTTACATCATTTTAAACCAACCCAGGTGAAAGTTGGTCACAATAAACTACTTCTCTTCCACTAATGAATTTGTTGTTTACAAGAAAGTGCTGAAAGTGCCATTAAAAAACCAACTAACAAGTGAACTCGAGAGTAAGATTTTTGTTCTTGGGGGCAAATCTTCAGCTATATTTACATGAAACTTGATCAGGGTGTTCCATGCATCATTGTACCCCTCAAGGAAAAGAAGGCCACAGTGACTAACATTTCTTGTATGAATTACGTTGTTTAATGCATTTTTAAAAATGCAGCATCTTAACTATGCAAATCAGTTGCATAAAAAAAACAAATAGTTCATAGAAGGAACACAATTCATGCTAAAGCCAAATATACAAGCAGTGAAAGACTATGAACAAAATGATAATAGTTATGAACAGATATTAAGTGAAAAGTGCACAACAACTATGTCAACAACATGATTAGTAACCCAACATTCAAAATTATTTTGGAAATGTATGAACAGTCAGACAAAAGATTCTCAGGGTATTTCTCTACTTAGAATAGATGCTAAAATAGCAGAAACAGATATAGAGAAAGACAAAACATGGATCACCTAATTCTGTAGTGTGCTTACACATACCAATGACATTGCTTTATGTGCATCCAAAAGTACCAAAACAGAATGATATAACAGTAATATGTTTTGGTGTTCAAAAACTACTACAAGATTTAAATCCTTCAAAAGCTTGTGATCCTTATGGAATGCACTCCAAAAATACTTAAAGAACTGGCTTCTAAAAATAGCACCAGTACAAATACAACTTGATTTGAGAATTCAACTGTCAGGTCTGGTTCTGTAATATTTTGATGGGTTAATTTGTACATGTTGTGCATTATATCATTGCAATACTGAAAATGATGACACTTATCCACTGGAACATGTCACATCGAAACTAAGACCTTCATTCCAATGTCCTGTCTTCAAACTAAACCACCAAACAAATGTGTAATTGCAGTGTCTATTTTTTAGCATAAAACTGAATAGTGACTTCATGATGAAAGATAAGTGAAATCAAAAGATAAATACACATGAGTTTGAGCATGGTTTTTATTGGTTTACAGTATGAAACAACAACAAAAATTGATGTATGACGACTATAATAAAAACAAATGCATATTTTTCTTAAAATAAATGTCATACACTGTACCTGTACTATAACACAACACATTTTTAGTTATACTATACATTTGGTGACGCTACAGGCAACTTATGTAAGTAACTTATTTTAGTAAATAGACAAATGAAATGATATATTTCAACATAAATTTTTCTATGAACTTAGCCTTCATAATGACTGATGTATGTAAATATATGTGACCCCACACACATAAGAGAAACATTAAACACATTTAAATGTAATAGTAATGGCATAAAAAATATCTTTCATCTTATGAATCAAAAGCTATGGATAGTAATGCTCATATGTATGTATGTGTGAGTAAAGTATGTAATAGAATCAAATAAGGCAACTTCTAATCTTGATCATAATGTCTCTGGGTGGCACAAATTTTATTTATGTTCCATGGGTTTACTTAATGATAATTTTCACTAAATTTCCACTGCATTTAAACAACATTCACATTATATTTGCATTAAATGTACTTTTTCTATCTATCTGATAGTTCCTGCTTGTATCAGCTGATAATGTATCCAACCAGGAACAAAGAGTTATTACAAACAAAAACAATCGTCAAAGAAACATGTAGATTTGCGACATAGTAGTTGAAATAATATAACTGCAATTTCTCTCTCTCTCTCTCTCTCAAATTCTGTTCCTTATTGTGATTTGTAGTCACTGAATCACATGCAATAAATGTTATTTGCAATAATGCATTTCAGAGTTTTTTTGCCACTTGGCATTGTGGTTATAATAGCAATAAGGCATTGATTATGTTGAATTAACTTTAATATGGTCTGATCCAATCACCATTTAGCCAAAGGAACCAATATATAATTTTGTATCAGGAAGCTAAACAAAACAATCGTCGAATCCTATTCCTGTATGATGATTTTCTGGTGGGAGCAGCAGAACTGTCTGTGAAAGTACACATGCTGACTGGGTTGGTGGTAGAGCTCTCCCTATATATGACTGTAAATAAAAAATATGTACGGATAAGAAGACAACTGAATATGAATCTTAAATCAGGATGTACGATGATATCATTATTGGGAGAATAAATACATTATCAAACAACAACTCCTTCTGGTGTTTAGTCCTATTGCATCAGTCAACACTAGTTCCATAACCTACAAGAAAAGAACCTGTAATTTTATTATTACATCCTCATTTAAATTCAACCGATCAAGTTGGCTTTATTTGGTGTTTTATGGCACAGCAACCTATGAATGTTAATTATTGGCGAGTCAACTGAAGTAAAGTGCCTTGACCAGGGACACCATGGTAGACAACCCTAGCTGTTTCGATGGTACGATTCGAACTCGCATCCATAACCACTGAGCCACAGTGATTCTCTCTGAACCTGTAATTTGGATTTATCTGGTTTATTAAGGAGAAAATTGTGTTACTCAAGTTTATCCATTTACATCCTTTGATTTAGTGAGCAATACAATACAGTGTCATTTTTGTGTGGCAACAATAATTTGTCTTAAATAACAGCCTACAAAATTATTTAAAGTTGTTTCCAAGATTATTTTATTATTTTGTTATCAATTCTTTTATAATTCCATGTACAAATTTTAACATGGAAAGAAAACCAAATGTTTTCTCATCCTAGAAACAAGATAACCAAATGTAAACCTGTAGATAAACTTAATTTGCAGAAGGCATTCTTATCAATCAGAAAGAACCCATTATCATCCACAGGCTCAGTTCAATTCATGCAACTTTTGTTCTCACCTTGTTTTGGATGCCAACTGTCTGTTTCCTGTGCATACTCATACTCATGAATCCTGTTAGTATCCAGGGCAGGATCCCACCAGGGGGCGCTGACATACCTCTGTACAGATGACAATAGAATCATTCAGTATTCTCTGAATGTACATGATCACTTATTAAGTGCATGTACATTCAGAATAAATTATGGGACAATAGTCTTGCATTTGAGGATTTGAAGATGTTATTGGTAGCTTTATCTTTACAAATTGAGTTTTCATGTAAAACATGGCCGAAATAATGACTATTGTTTTATTCATTATCAGGTCTTCTAATTAAATTTAAATTAAGTCACAATTTGATAAAAGTTACTTCAACATTACAATTTTCTACATAATTATAATAGACTGAACATTCTCCACCAGAATATATCATATTCTATTTGAATATGATTTATAAAGGTTACAAGCAACTTGCATTTTTTCCTACCTTTGGTCTGTTTTCAGACTCTGCTGCATCTGTCCTGGGCATCTCAAGTTTGTCCAGAAAGGCTTTTGTGTCTTCTGTCATACGTCCTTCCTGTTCAACTTCTGCTACATATGCCTCCAACTGTTCAGGGTCTGCCTCACGGTAACACACTAGAAATAAATCAATAAAGTTAAGTGTCTTTGAGTCTTCAAAAAAAAAATTTAAGAAAAAGAAGAGTAGGAAATTTAATTTGGGTGACTCACATGCACATGTAGGTCACAGTGATCCTGATATTGCCAAATGTTTTATTTTGTTTTGCTTCATTTTTTTATGGGAAAACAGTTTTAAGCTCTACTGGTCATAGACCAGAAGAGCTTATAGGATGGTCTGTTCTCCATTGTCCATCCATCCATTAGCACAAGTTTGTTATCATAACTCCTCCTAAACCACTTGGAAGATTGCCATCAAACTTTACACACACATTCATCCCATGGTCTAGTTGGTCCTAAATGAAAATGATGCTGCTCCAACATCAAATATGGATGCCAATGTGGCCATCTTAAAAATCATTTTATTGCTACTCCTCCTGAGTGGATGGTCATATCATCAAGGGGGTTTTGCTAAAAGACTTCTTATGATGTCTAGTTGATCCTAAATGAAAATGGTGCTGATCTGATGTCCAACATGGCTGCCACAGAGGCCATCTTGAAACTCTTGTTATCGCTACTCCTTCTGAATGGAAAGTCATACTGACATGGGGTTTTCACCAGAAAATTTCTGATAATGTCAAGTTGGTTGTAAATGAAAATAGTGCCAATCTGACTTCTAATATGGCTGCCACAATAGCCATCTTGAAAATCTTGTTATCAATACTTCTCCTGGATCACTGGTCATATCGATATTGTGCTTTCACCAAAAGACTTCTTATGATGTCTAGTTGGTACTAAATGGAAATGGTGCTAATCTGATATGCAATATGGTTACTGTGGCACCCATTTTGAAAATCTTGTTATCATTATTCCACAATGAAAAGTCATATCAACATGGGGTTTCCATCAGAAGACTTATGATGTCTTGTTGGTCCTAAATGAAAATGGTGCCAATCTGATATCCAGTATGTCCACCAAAGTAGCTAATTTGACAATCTTGTTATTGCTGAAGAATATCAGACATTGTTTAACACTCAGCAGTTAAAAGGAAGAAATGGTCTTATCTTGAATTTTTGGAAATTCTTTTCAGCCAGTAGAGCATTAGTCCCTTCAAGGGACTCATGTTTTAGGCTGTTGCCCATAATGATCCTATCCTTATTTTGACCAGTACCGATAAAAATGATCTGAAAGTTGCAATATGGCTTTCAATCAGAGTAACATACATGTGAAGTTATTTAACTGTTGCAAGTTGTTGGCATGATTTCCTTTATTTTATTTTGTTTAGATAGATAACTTACAATCAAAATAAAATGTACCCACTCACTCACTCAGTAAATAAATAAGTAAGTAAATAAGTAGATGTACATACAGTCACATCCCTGCATTTCAGGCATGTTGTTTTGATCATGTTTTCGTACATGGCAAACAACATACACTCCCCTTTCTCAATACCTTTGGAGCAAATGAATGATCACAATGTATCCTACACATCTGTGAATGTCTAGCAGTAATACTGTAAGGATTGCTGAAGTGCAGGAATAAAAAATAAATAAGGTGTTCGCTAAATGACTGCTTACCTGCCAGAAACATATCAGTGATTAGATCAAAATGGCTCAGCTGCAGATAATATCCTCCAGTACGATCGGCCAGTTCCTCATAAAATTGTTTACTGGTTTGGTTTTGGTAGGCTTGGACGCCATATACCTGCCATCAAAAACTGACAAATAAATCTCATATTTCACTTGGACACCATATACATGCCATAAAAAACCAACAAATAAATTTAATTTTTTGCTCTAATCAGATAATCAGATTGCAAAAACAAATGGAACAAAAACTATTATTATAGACTTATAGTTGAAAGAGTACATGACAACTTAAAAATAAAAATTCAATTAAATGAGATTGTGGATAAAGAAATTAGAAGAATGGAAAAGACGAGAGAATGATAACTGGAGAGAGTATATGTGTATGTATTGGGCTTAATGGCATATCATCACAATACTGGCTACAAAGAGCCAATTAAAAGTTAAGGTCTAAAAATGAAAAGAGAATTTTTTTGTACAAAAACATTATTAAGATTAATCCTTCCATATCAATGTAAACATAGTAAAACAAAATAAAGGTAAAGATGTTAAAATTTTGTAAAAGGTATATGAAATAAAAGCCAATGGTAAAAAGTATAAAATTCGTACATTTTGAGTTAAAATATGTTCTATAAACCGCATTTCCTCAAGAATTCCAAATAATGGATAAAACGTTGTTACATAAACCACATTCTTTTAAAAAGTCCTGGATTGTATCTGGTGGTATATCACCATAAAGCTTCTTAATTGATCAAACATCAAAAACGTCTGTCTCACAGAAGATGGAAGTCGATACACTCAACAAGAATTTATTCCGTGGAATTGGGGTCAAAAGTTGTCTTTAGACTTTTGCTGCTCTTGTTTGGGCCATATCTAACTGGTTTTTAATGTTAGCTATCTTACATATCACACTGTCATATTAATCACTAGAGCCAGCAGTTCACTGCTCTCTTTATGGGCTGGATCCAATCAGTTTCTAGGGAGTAATGTTGAGTTTCTTATGTATCACACAGTCACATTGTTTACTTGTGTCATCTTGTTTATTCTTGGTTTGTGTGGCTGCTCTCATGGGGCTTGGAGGAATCAAGATTGTAAACTTGACATCACCCTGTGGCTAGATAATGTCTGTCTGGGAAAGTTTCTTCTCCATTCTAGCCACATTTGCGTAGGATTTGCCAGCAGTGTTGAGTCGAGTTCCACAAACTTTCTGGTCTCAGGGAAGCTCAAATCATTTTTGTGATTTACCTTTGCATTTTGTTCACATGCTTTTACTTTCTGCAATCTCAGGAGTAAGAGAAGTGGTTGCCTGGCAATTCACACACGAGATTTTCTTCTTGCATGACAATCCATCATGTGGCCTTCTGCCCATATCTGTGGTGACCATGTTTCTGGCAGTCAAAGCACCACAAGGGATTAGGATGAAAGAGTCTACTGGGATGTTTAAGAACCTGGCTTTAATTGATGCAGGCAAAGTGGCACAGTTGAACATCAATATGTTAGTATTGCTAGGAATCAACTTGCCTTTTCTGTCAATGTTGCTGCATTTCACTTGAGAAATGTTCTGAGATCTGATATTTTCCAGCATATCAGACCCACTGCAGCCATCTAATTCCCTAAAGCACATGACACCTCGACACAAGTTCACATATTTATGTGGAAATACCTTAATGGGCATCTCCACCTGTCTAGCCAAAGCTGAGGAAAAAGTAGTATCTTGCATTGGAACGGTGGAGTGGTAACAACCAGCCTCTTTTTGCTCAACTACTAGAATCCTTTCCTCCACAGACACGGGACTCAACACGTGGCAAACAGTTTGCCTAAGTTAATCGCTTCTTACATCATACAGGAGGGCACAATTGGCCTATTCTACATCCCCGAGCCCACAAGGGAAGGAGAGAGAGAAAAAGAGAGAGAGAGAGCTTCATTTGGACTCCTCAAGTATAAGTCCATTAGCATTAGGTGTTTACAGATATGGTACTCATCATCTCCCATGTGTTCTCTCTCAAAGTGCCTAAAAATGATGCAAAAGCTGGTTTGATGTTTTCAAATTAGTAGTAAATTACTGATTTATCATAGAAACTTTGATTTCATACATGCTTAAACCAGTTTTTGAGAGTTTGGCATGTGTAAATTTGTTGTGTATGACATACTAAAAAGTCAGAACTGAACATGCAGCTTCAGTATGTCAGAGTACTCTTTGCATTTAAAGACTCCTTTTCTGTAATATATAATTTATTTACATAGTATTTGATCATGTAAGAATAACAATCATACATGGTTTACAGTGTGCAAACTTTTGCTGGAGCACTCGGGACTTGGAACCCTCTGGCTAAAACTCTTTCATATTGCTCCCGCTGTATGATCTCTACAGTAAAATACACACAATCCATACATAGCATCAAGAGAATTTGATACTGATTGCTCACCTTGACTCCCATCCCTTTCAAGACATCAAGTTCAATGTGCCAGTTGATTCTCTGATCTGTGTAGGATGGTGGGTGTGGCTCACAGTCCCCAATGACGACCAAGGCCTTAGCCGAGTCCTCAGACCAGTCCAACTGTTGGGATTTTCTAAGGACCCATTCATAACACTAATGATAACAAAGACATGACTTTTAAAATCTTTACATATTTTAGAACATATGAGGCAATATAAACCCTAATAATATAGAGAAAAAATATGTTTTAATGTGAAATGTGTGAAAAAGAATTCGGCCTAGTAGAAAACACTGTATAACCATGCAAATAACAAGTGGATCAAGGGCAATTATGAACATAACATTAAGCATTAAAAAAAACAGCAATATTAGTAATCATCAGTGAGCAAGAATAAGTGAGAAAAAATAAAGAACAAATAAAGTTTAGAAACAACAATCTGTGTTTCCCTAAACCTGAATACAGATAAAAGTGCCCTTATGTGGAAAACAGACTCATGAAAATTCAGGAAATTTAAATCCACATTGTACATTAAAAATAATGTATAATTTCAACTAATGGCATGTATGAGTCCCTGCTAAAAAAAAAAATGGGGGGGGGGGGGTATTAACATTACAGAATGCATGACTGATAATATGAAAACTATCGGCCCTATCTATTCCACAGAAGTCTGACATTTTATCAATAAAATACAACTAAAATTTTTGACAACACAAAATAACCTTATCTGTATTAAAAATAAGATTATTTTGTGTTGTCACAAATTTTCATCATTTCTTATTGATAAAATGTCGGACTCCTGTGAGCTGTTCCTACTGACTAAGATTTAAACATATTATCAAAAGATGATGTAATTTGTATTGCCACTTAAGCTTTATTTTAAAAAGTTTATAATTCAGTATTTACCTCGGGTGAATCTCCTCCTCCAGTGCAAGGAACATTTTCTGCAAATTTGACCAAGGTATCCACATCTGAGGTCAAGTCTACGTATCTGATGACATACTTGCCATAGTCACAGTAGTCACCATGCGCAATTATTCCTATACGAATATTTGGAATATCTCGGAGAAGACGCGCACAGGATTCACGCAGCTTCTGTCGCACCTAATAAATAAAACCAAAAACTGTTAGATGCCTTCAACAATTAACAATAAAAATAAGTATTTTGTATCACTATGCTTTTGAAGAAAAACAAAGGGATATGGTGACACCCTCCATTTTTCCATTTCTGTATCCCCTCCTGTGGGGTGGAAATTCACTTAACTTGGTAGTATTTATGTAGATGGCAACAATTTGCACATGAAATATTATTTTAAGCTTTAGGGACCCATGGCAGAGTCATAGGGTTACATGTACCCAAATATAAATTCAAAACAAAACATTTTGCAAGTAGTAGTAGAAACAACATTCCATATGTAATGGATTTTATTGTGTGGGTCCAACATCATGGTCACATATTTGCAATGGAGAGCTATCAAAGTTTCACTAGCTTCGATTTTCTATACCTCTAAAGAAAGAAATGGTGGGATACAAGTAAATAATAATAGAGTTACAATGATCCATGAGTTGTCAAATCAAATGAAATTTTTGGCGCCATGGAAAAACTGTTCTGAAACACTATAGGTTTTACACCTGAATTTGCTAAAATTTGTCATAAAGTACAATTTACATATTGGCTGAATGCTACGGTATTGTGCAACTGCCTTAAGTGCAAATATATAAGATATGGTAGCATTCTCTTCCGTCCTCTATGTCAAAGGGACCCAGGTGGCCAAGTTGTCTAAGGTGATCACCTTTACCGATCACTGAGATCTCATATCTGTCCACGTGGGTTCAAGTCTTGCCTCGGCCAAGGTGGGTATGTGAGAAAGCTTGCTTGTCAGTTCTTCCCGGGATTTTCCCGGGTTCTTCCTCCATCAAATGTACTGGCTGCCATATATCATGTGCTGAAAAATGGCATTAAACCCACAAAACCAAACCAGTCTCTATGTCAGTGCAAGACAGATAACACCTGGTAGCATGTAAAAGATAGTTCAGCCAACCGACTCTCTCTCTCTCTCTCAGATATAGATAGCATCTGATATGTAGTATGGAGAAGTTCTAAATTCTAGCTCAGAATTATATGCTTTAGGAATATGCTGAGTGATAGGGTACATTAGTCGCCCCTTCGCTAAATCCATTTTGGGTGAGATTCAGCACATTCGGACAGAGGAGTCTATATAACGGTCTCACATAATAATGATAAGTGTATCAAAGCACTGTTGTAAACATTTCAATCTCCTGCTTTTAAAGTTCTCAGAAATTAGTATTATATTTTTATTCTTGTGTCTGAAATTGTAAAATACAGAGAGTGTCGTGGATTGTTCTATCATTGTTGAACATTTATATCTCATAATTAGAAAAATATAGTAATAGTATGAGTTGATTCTTATTAATTTTGTCATTATAAATGTTTTTCCCTGCTAACTTCATGATCTTCGATAATTATTTTGGAAACAAATTCTTCATACCTTAAAAGTTATAAAGCTTGATATTTTGGCATTTATGGCCTAAAATTCAAAATTTGCATTTATTTGAATTATTTATTTGAATGAACAACGATTTGAGTATTATTTAGAAATATTGGTTTCCTACAGCATCTCAAATATAATTTGGCCAATTTTTAAGATTAATCTATTGTTTAATTATTTACAGAATTTTATATATTTCAAATACAAGAATTCTATAAAAAAATAAATATGAAGTTGGTTGTCCTTAATTAATTTTACAGAGTAAATTCTTGTTTGTTTTCATAAAGCACACACACACACACATGCACACACACACACGCACACAGAGTATTATCAAAAAGGACTAAAGTACAATAAAGTGTTAGATAGCTAAGATAATTCAGTTTGTGTCATGTTTCTTCCAAATTTGTTTTAATCAAATTAGTTTATATTTATACTTTTTATTAATAAAAATTTTATATTAATGTGCTGTTGTAATTCTAATATCAAGATTATATAATTCGACACTAGCACGTGTTTTTGGTCAGGGATTCAATCTCTTACCTTGGTTAAGTAGCTGTACATACTGCCAGTTGTATCAAAGGAAAACACAACCTCAACATGGCGCCCTGCCGCATTAAATGTGGAGAAGAGTTCCTGTTAATAATAATAATATGTATCTAGCATGAGCAGTATGTATGTATGTATGTATGTATGTATGTATGTATGTATGTATGTATGTATGTATGTATGTATGAGAGTTTCAGTTCAGGGATGTCTGGATGTAACATAAGTCCAATTTGGGGCAAATGACTGCAAAATTATCATCCATGGAAGTCCTTAAAATGGCCAGATTTTGTCATTGAAAGGCAAAAATCAAAGGCCTTGCCGTCTTAAAAGGTTTCAACATCTGGTCATAAATTTTATCTTCACAGATGATAAGATATCCAGAGGCAGAGGTTCCAAACCAGTCAATTGATAGAAAGGAGTGGGTAGCTTATGTTACTCAGTTATTGTGATTGGTCAGGTAGGTGAAAATAAGCTGCCTAACCGTTTCAAACAAGGTTTGAATAACAAAAACTCTGCTGGTTAATCGTACGGTTTAGTGAATGGTAGACCAATTAGCCTCATTCTACAGCCAATCAAATGTGATGGGTGATCTATCATTTGTCAAGTTTTACCTGTCAATCACTCTGTCAGGTAACTTTATATACCTAAGAGCCAATAAGCTCTTAATTTGGAACAAAATGGTACCCGCTCCCGTTTATAATAAGACCTTGTTCTTCAATTGATTATTGACCATACTTCAGGGGCAGATGGACATACACCCTGGATTTGTTATCTTTGACTATCAATCAACAAATACCTATTCCCACATGCCTTCTATTTCAAGATAAAGATGATGAAAACAGAGTGTCGTCATGAATGAGATAACTTTTCTTGTATTCATTTGCATCTAGAAAGTAAAGTTGAAAACAAAATTCAAATAAAGTTGAGAAATAAATGTTTGGATAGATTGCATGAAACAATAAAACAAAAAATATCCAATTCTCATGAATTTTTTGTGGCAGCTATGTGGAAATTTTTGAGACTCGTGATAAAATGTCTTTTGTAGTTTCTGATTATCTTTCTCAGTCTCAATCTCAATGAACACAATATTGAAATGATGACAAGGACTCCCTGATTCGTACCAAGGAACTTCCAAATTTAAAACCCTGAAAATCCCTGCCAATCGATTTAGAAAAATTAATTGACGGCTTGATGCATATATGTATATATCTGCCTGTCTGTCTGCAATATATAAATACTCTACCCTGACGGTTTTTAAGTGTACTTCTAAGGACAAATGAATGTCATCATCTTTAATATATTTCACATCGGATATACTTTAAACAATAGGCCTATGTGAAAATTACCTGACGTTTCTCAGGATCATCTACATTGACTTCCTTTCCATCCACATTATCTTCATTGCCATGTATTGACTTCGTATCTAAAAAATAAAAGAAGACAAATTAGCTGCTGTGATCTTTATGTTTAATCCTTCTGCCAACTCGCACTACTTCAGATCTAAATCTTTCCACTATACAATTGTTTCGATGCTTCTAAGGCAATTTCCTCTGATTATGATTTATCCACATCAGTTTTGAATTATGATAAGAAAATACTCAATCGCATCATATTTCACCGAACAGGCTTTTCACACTGATGATAAACAGACTTACCAAAATTAGAAGAGCCTTTATTTCTCACAGACACCATACTCATGCTTAGCATAATGTAGGTTTCTTTGTTATGTTAGGAAAACAATGCCTTTATGTGAAGATTTGGCACTTGTGTATTTTTAATTTGTTTGAAAGTAAAGTTATATCTGACAGAATATGTGCAGGAGAAAAAAGATATATCACCTCAGACTCCATACATACTGTATGTGTATATATCATATAAACCCCATACTTACTGTATATGTGTATATATCATCTCAAACCCCATGCATACTGTATACATGTATATATCACCTCAAACCCCATACATACTGTATATGTGTATATATCATATAAACCCCATACTTACTGTATGTGTATATATCATCTCAAACCCCATACATACTGTATACATGTATATATCACCTCAAACCCCATACATACTGTATAAGTGTATATATCATATAAAACCCCATACTTACTGTATATGTGTATATATCATCTCAAACCCCATGCATACTTCACCTCAAAGGCAATGCATACTGTATACATGTATATATCATCTCAAACCCAATGCATACTGCACCTCAAAGACAATGCATACTGTATATGTGTATATATCACCTCAAACCCCATACTGTATCAGACTATAACTTTTCTTTATGACAAATAGTGGCGTGAAATCTTAACATTTGAAACTGTTCAGAGAACTCCATGTGATGAACGGTTTAACAACATTCTTAGATTTTTTAAAAATTTTAAACGTAAAATTTGAAACATTCGATCCAATCTGACAACCCACTGCATCTGCATTCGTGATCCTCCTCATGTATAACCTGAGAGGTCCCATTCATGATTTCATGGTTCGTACAGCTCTTGAGAATTTTGCAAGGACTTTTCAAAGTGTTTCACAGACTTCCAAAAGTTTTCAAGGAGAATTTTGTTTTACGGAAATTTAATGTTCTCCATGTGTTACTTTGCTAACTACCAGTGCTGTGTGTTATTGAATCCACCAGCAGCCATATTGGAAGTATTCTGACAGATTTACTATTGATTTGATATGGTGTTTGAAAACTGAAGTAAATCCTCTGAATGCCAAGAAAACATGACAAAATATAAATAACTAGACTTATTGGCGATGGGTGCATCACAGAGAAGATCTGCTCACTACACTGCAGAGGATTGCTCACTACAATTTGCTTGGTAGGGCCTTCAACAGAGGAACTGTTTTTCTGGAAAGCCAGAGCTAGTAAAATAGCAGTTCGAGGGTTGTAAATTCTCTAAATCACCTGGAATTTTTTATATGCAACTCGTTCAATGTTTCATCAATGGAGGTTCAACAATCTATGGCCAAGTAATAATGCAGAAGCCAAAATCAGAAGGATGAGTTAATTGTGGGCAATAACTCTTCTAAATTATAACGTGGAACACTGGAAATCAAACTTGTTCAAGGCTTCATCAACATAAAGCTGTATACCAAATTTGTTTGAAATGTCGCAATACTCGGTAAACCACTGTGAGTTTGGGGATGTAGAATAGGCCTGATGCGTCCTTCCACATGTTGTAAGATATGACTAATGAAGAAAGGAGCCGCGGTGTCTCAGTGGTTAACATGTTCAAAAGAGTGTGGGTTCAAACCCTACCATTTGATCAACCCTTATCATCTACCATGGTGACGTCCTTGGGAAAGGCACTTTACTCCAGTTGCCAGGGTACTAAATAATCTAATTGAGTTGCTGTGCCATGAAACATCAAACCAAAACCAAACCTTGGTAAAGAATCAGGAGGACAGAAGATCAGGGGCCATAACTTTTGTAAATTATGTCGTTAAATGCTAAAAATCAAAATAATTTAAGGTCATATCAATATAAAGGTGCATGCTAAATTTAATTGAAATTTAAGAATCTTTAGAAAAGTTATGCTGCAGAAAGCAAAGTCAAGAGGATGGAAACTCAGGGGCCACAACTCCTCCAAATAATGTCATGGAATCCTCAAAGTCAAACTTATCCAAGGTCTTATCAATATAAAGCTGCATGCAAAGTTTGGTTGAAACCAAAAACGCTTGATAAGGCTATGCTGCTGAAGCCAAAGTCAATAGGATAGTTAAATAGGGGACATAACTCCTGTAAATTATGTCATAGAACGCTGGAAATTGGACTCATTCAAGGTCTCATCAATATAATATGCATGTATTTTTAACAGCACATCAGCACAATCATGGCTATATAGTGCCGAGCAAGTATAGGTATCCAAAAAAGGCATACAAAACAAAGATAAAAGAAAAAAGGGTAAAATTGTGTTGACATAAACCAAATTCTTTTAAAATGTTCAAGACGATGTTCAAGTATATCACCTTTCATCCCTTAATCTTAAAGGCTTTATAGCCACAGAACAGAAGGGAAAGCACATTGAAAAATGCGAAATACTGAGCCGTGACCACGAAGATAGGATGCCCAGCATCGTATGCAACACACTTTCTAGTGATGTTGTTTAAGTATACCAAGTTTCATCCCTTAATCTCGACGGCTTTAACATTTTAGAGTGGAAGGGAAAATGTGATGAAAACATAAAATATTGAGCTATGACCTTGACCTTGAACATTGGACCTCCAAAGCAGTACGAGACATTCCTTCTACTGATGATATATAACGATAAAAAAGTTGTATCGCCTAATCTTAAATGGCTTTAAAGTTATAGAGCAGAAGTTAATGCTTGATGGAAAATGGAAAATATTAAGCTGTGACCTTCAAGATATGACCCACAATGTAGTACATGACACACCTTCTAATGAAAATGTATAAGTATGCTAAGTTTCAGCTTTTAATCTTAACGGCTATAAAACTATAGAGCAGAAGGGAAATTGTGATGGAAACGTAAAATACCGACTTATAACCTTGACATTGAAAACAGGTCCCCCAATGTCATATAAAACACACCTTCTAATGATAATGTATAAGTATACAACTTTGTATTCCCTAATCTCAAACAGTTTTAAAGCTATAAGGCAGAGGGGAAAGTGTGACGAAAACGTAAATTATTTGAGTCGTGACCTTGACGATACGACCCACAATGAGTGACACTAGACACCTTCTAATATTGATGTATAAGTATACCAAGTTTCATCTCTTAATCTCAAATGGTTTTAAAGTTATCGAGTGCATGGAAAGTGCGATTGAAAACGTAAAAATATATCGAGCCGTGACCTTGACCTTGAAGACAGCACTCCAATCTGGTACACTACACACCTTCTTGTAATGCTGTATAAATATACAAAGTTTCTTCCTTTCATCTCAAACAGTTTGAAAGTTATAGAGAGTAAACGAAACTGTGACGGACGGACGGGACGGACACACGGATAATATTTCCCCCGCTTTTCTACGAAAAGGCGGTGAATAATAGCACAGGCTATTACAAATAAGTGAACTTCACTTTGCAATGTGCATACAGTTTTCTTACCGCCTTTAGATCGCTCCTTCAGTTCAATCTGACACTCGTCGGTTATTCCCAAATCCATCAGCAACCCTTCTCGTAATTCCGGTAGACTTGGCCCGAGCTAAGAAACAATTAAGACTTATTATTATTATTATTATTATTATTATTATTATTATTATTATTATTATTATTATTTCTGGAGAAAATGTAGGAAATTTGTTATCATGCCCGTTTGTCCGTGATATCCTAAACTTTAGGGAGTGATTGAAATATAGCGTATGAAAACTCTGATATGTACTGTGAGGCAGGGCTAGAGGTGGGGAGGGTGGATACTTTGAAAGGCGTAAAGACTTAGAAAAACCGCAAATGAACACTGCATCATCATCATCGCCACTACCACTACAACAACTACTACTACTATTACCTGAACAGTGAAGTCTGAGGGAGCCATCTTGATCTTTGACCCTATCTTCTGTTTCATCTCTGACACGTCATCTGTGGCTTTCACCTGCACCATCTGAACTCGACCATCTGGAAGTTTAGCCACCACATTGATGTCCTTTGGAACGATGATCTGTAGCAAAGAAAACTTTTTTTTTTTTTGTCGGGAAGACATACTTCAAACCCTATTTCAGCAAAAGTTCATTTTGCTACCAAAGTAATTTATAATCATGACTTATGTGACATATCATATTATATTATATTATATTATAAAAAAAAACAAAAAAAACATAGACATTAGTTCTTCATTATGGACCTGTATGCTTAACGAACTCTACGCAGTATGTTCTGCATAGGTGATCCCTTATCCACACAGCTTTTGTAATTATGTTACTCCATTTCATTCGTGTGAGTAGGTACATTTCAATAAGTTATTGTTTCGATTACTCGCTGCACAGACGAAATGGATGTTTACACTTCTTTTTGAAAACGTTCCAGGTTTAATGGGGTACTAAAACAAAAAATGGACAAGAAACAATAGAAAACTTGCTAGATGACATTTACACAACAGATTCCAATACTCATATGGTCTTTGTAAAAAAAACAAAAGCAAACGAAAAAATAACTTCAGAATCGGAGATAAAGAGCCAGCAACGCAATTTTGCAGTATATAAGCCCTTATGTGAAGGGAAATAATTCAATCTGAATTCATATATATAGCTTAATATATTTACCTCCCCTTTCAGGATAGTCTCGGCACATATTCCCAGGTATCCGATGGTGTGAGATTTATTAAGAACCTTGCCCTGGTATTTAAGTCTTACGTGTCTCTCGGGCACTTCTTCTTGTCTGGATAGATATTCAGATATTTTTCTCACTTGCTCCGTAGGCAATAGCTGTATGCATGTCGCCTTGCCACTTGGAAGTTTGACATATACATCAACTACTGGTGTTGCCATCGTGCATATGGAATTTGACAATAATTCGGCTAATTTGATTTTTACAGATGATATTAGATGCAGCAATCAATCAAGTACAACCCAGAAGAGCTGTTGTCATATTCTGAGTTTTCGCATAGTGCCAGATATTATATATCAATAACATGTTCAACGCTATTTATAACTGACCAATCAACTGATCGATCTATTTTTAAACTCCTTTGCCATTTCTATTTTTAGTGTATTCATAACCTATCTAGGTACCCTGGGTCGTCCGTAAAAGTACTAACCCCAGGCAAGGACTACCGAATAGCGGAGTCCAGCTATGTAATTGCCTGAAATGTGTATTTTTACCATCGCATATACGAAATTCGTAGGCGAACTGAATCTTTAAAAAAAATCTTTATGTAACGTTCGACGCATTTTCATAAATATACGCACGCTCGCACATCGTGTGCTTATTGTCACTCATTGTAAGATGTTGTCCTTCAACCATTTGTATGTTGTTGATTTTTTTAAATAAATTCTTTAAAGTATAATTTTCTCTAAAGAAATTATTATTATATTTTATTTCTTCTACTTTTCTTTGAAAAGAAGATGTATTTTTCCTGGATGATTCAAATGACATAAATTAAAATGCATAACACCGACAAACACTTACATATATTCACAAACATGAACAGTAAAGTTATCGTGCATCTTGGGCCACCCACCCACCTATCCTTTTTTATGTTTTCTGTTGAAAACCCAAGGCCACCACCCACCCGCCTATTCATTTTTCATATATATATATATATATATATATATATATATATATATATATATATATATATATATATATATATATATTGGAGGGTTGGTGGTTTAGTGTATTTTTTAATGTGGTGGTAAGGAGGGTGGAAAAGGGGAGGGGTTGTTGTTTAATTCTTGTTATCGTGTGTTGTTTAGAGTATTGGTGTTTTAAAAAGAAAAAGGGATAGATGGGTGGTGGTCGCGGATATTCAAAAACAAAAATAATGCGAATATTTGAGGGTGGGTGCCCTCGAGTTATACAAAAAGAAATTTAAAAAGGATAGATGGGTGCTTCGCCCAGGATAGACGATAGCTATACTACTAACAAGCATGCACTGGCACTTGCATACACACAGAAACACAAATTCCAATTCCATTGACATTACATTTTTTTTTTTTTAAATCACGATTCTAAACCTAATATTTTCTGTATGGATGCATTTAAAAAATTACGAGATGGACTGCATTATGTAAATACATACTAACATAAGGGTAAACTTCATTGTTTTGAAATAGCATGTTGTTTATTGTCAGATACTAATACAAACGGTGCAAAATGTAATTTCTTTCATCAAAAGAGTTACTTGAATACAAAATAGTTAAGCGACTACTGACGGACTGTTCCTCCTCCTACTCCTGGGAGTCGCGGTAGCTCAGTTACTGGAGCGTTGGACTAGTAATCACAAATTGCGCGTTGAAACCCATCTAGGCCAGCCATGATCGGCTGCCTCAGCGTGTCCTTGCTAAAGGCTCTTAGTTGCCATTTCCCCAACCATCCAATCAACCAACCAACAATAACCTCCTCGATCTATGCTAAGCTCAGATTTTGAAAAAAAATTCTTTTCAAAATACATTGAAGTATTATCAGCATATGAAAATTCGGATTTCTCAGAAAATTTTTATTTGTTTTTGCACCAATGAGTCGCAAACAATGAATTTCTTCTTCTTCGCAACGAGTACACAATAAAGGCGTGTTATCACTGTTCTCTTGTAATGTTAAGCTTTACTCCAAATCTACGAATTCTCAGATGGGCACCTACAGTTTGCATATTATATACACACATATACAAAATATGAAAACGATCATATAGCTTTTAACTGAGCATGGTGAAACTTTCCAACCACTTTCAATGCGATGCAAATCACTTACTTTCCTACTGAATATTTTCTGAATGAAAATTGAATGTGCCGCAAGGAATAAAGCCAGACTTATCGGGGTAAAAGTTGGGCTTATTTACATTAGCGTAATCAATTGTCGCTTTAATGTAGCCAATATCAGTTTAATTTGAAAAGTTACGACGAGACTTAACTGGTTGCTGTAGTTTTGAGGACCGTGATACATGTGAAGGTGCTCCTTATTAAGCAGGCATTTGTAAAACAAGAACAAATGCAACAACATGGCGTGTACAAGGATAGGTATTTTGTGTAAACATAATTCATTCGTGGTTAATATTCCCAAGTTGTTACGCAGATTGGTACACCAGACTTCATCTTGCGGTGCCAAAAAATTAGGAGGTAAAAAGCAACATTTATGATGTCAATCTGTCCATAATAGTTGAAAATAAATGAGACCATGTCATGAATGGCCTATTTCCATAGGTCGCCTTCATTCGAGGAGGAAGCTGATGCACGAGTAGCTGTGTTGCACCTTGGATCCCAAGGTCAGGGGACACTGTGTCCCTCACCCTCCAGATTTGGGGGACACACACAACACCATGGAATTTTCCGTTCTGATCTTGCTCTCATTTAACTTTAGTGTTCACTCATTATCTACTAGCATTTATTATATTAAATACTCAGGTTTTCTTAATTACTTTTATTTTAAAAGTATTAAATCATTAATCAAATGACAAATTGTGTATTTGCATAAATTAGTACTTTTTTTTTGCATTAATTCAGCCTGAAAATAAATGAAATATTCATAAATCTTCACTGCCATAGGTGTGACTTGAACCTCGAAAATACGTTACAATACCGGCGGTAAAAGACTTTATCAACTCGGTTGACTACCACAAACCTTGAATGTTTTCATTGCCAGATTCATTGTTTTGAAATGGATATTCATTGCCATCTTACAGGTTTTATCACTTTTAGCGACTTTGACCATTGCTAGCGCCAACATAGCATCGATACACATCCAGGCACATTTTATTTTTTTCATGACAAAAAGTGCACCAGAGGGGTGCACAGGGTCAAGATTTGGGGAACATATGAAAAAAAATTGCAAGTCTGCACTCTAGGTGCAACACTGCGAGTAGCAAGCTAAAATAAAGCACCAGGACCTTAAATTTGGGTGACTTAATGCAGATATTATAAAAGATAACGTAATGGAAAAACATATATGATTTTGATATGATAAAAATCCAACTCTATAATTTTGTTGATTAAAGATATTAAATTGTTGGAATTGAGGAACTACCTTAGTGTGAATACAAACAGAGGAGCAACTGTTAACTCTATGAAAGGAAAAGTAGAATAGATCTGCCACCGTTAGACACAGTTATTTTTCATGTTGGTAGTAATGATGCTAACCAAGGGACTTCAAGAGACTACTCAGACATAATTGACATATTATAAGAGGACTACATCCATAAACACATATTATCTGGATGCTGTCCTAGACTTGATGCAGATGTGGAACCTGTCACTGTCAACCAATTGATAATTACATTACCATTGTGCTCAAAATAGGTAAAGTATATGGTGGACTTTTATCAAATGATAATGATTATATGAGTAAAAAGGTACCAATTCACTCCTGACTAACTGGAATAATATTGAGCCAATTCTTATGTGAAAATCAATCCAGCAGGACCCCAGTCAACAGAAATGCTCTCTCCGAGTATGCATCCAACATCCTTGCCACTCTGAGCATCATTCTGATGAATATAGGGGTACTGGCTGGTAGGGGTGAAATGATCCATCGATATATCGATACTTTTGCCGTATCAATGTACATCGATACAAGAGGTGAAGAATTGATACAAAAGGATACTTACCATATACAAGTAACTTTAATCTTCAGCAGTCATAAATAATTATTAGTCGTGTGATTTTTGTTTTCTTTAAATTGAGATTTCATCTGAGTCAGTAAAAGCACAAAACTATTGACAAAACCCACTTGCCTTCCACAAATTAACACAAGGTGATGAGGTTTGAACTCTGCCCCCCCCCCCCGGCTGAGTCAATGCTAATTGTTTTTTCCCATCAGCATGTTCAGCATAAAGGAGACATACCTGATTTTTTTCTTATGTATGATGAAGTACTTTATTCATTATCTAATAACCACTTTTACACAAAGTTTTTCTGTTGCTTCGTATCTTGTCTACTTGGATCAAAATTGAAGGCTACACTTCTGGTGTTTCACTCGGTGACATATGTTACATTCAATTCTGATTGGTGGTTATTGTTTGTTCCAGTCCAGCATAAACAATAACCACCAATCAGAACTTAATGTAGCTTATTCTCTGCGTGACACAGCAGAAGTATTGGCATTCAAACTCGATCCAAGTAGGTCCAAAGCAACAGAGAAACTTGGCGCAAAAGTGGTTATTAAATGATCTGTAAAGTACTTAAATCGAACATTAGGAACAAGTTTGGAATGTCTCTTTTTATGTTGATATATGTAATCAGGGACTGAATGTGCCGACGGAATAAATAAAATTAGCACAGAATAGGCGAGGGTGCAGATTTCAAACCACACAATTTTGTCACCTTGTGTAAATTTGTGGCAGTTGTTATGCATCTGTAGGAAGTACATTGTGATAAATCTGGTTATAAATTGCCTAAAAGATTGAATTAAAATCATTGACAAGTAACAGGTAGTCTGTTTGAAAGTATTTTGAGATTTTCCAACATACGTGCATTTTCAAAAAGGTGACGAGAGCAGCTCCCCATTTTCATAATGAAAGATATGTGTTCCTTTCATAATTAGAAAATTTTGTCGACTTGCTGTTTGGATAGTTAACAGTACATATTGGTAATGGTCGATACACACATTTTGTGCTTTGAATTGCTTATATTTAGCACATAGCCTGAGATTTTTCTGCCAAGGTCTGCTTGGTCTAGTATGAAACACCAAATGACTTTTCTACTACTTTACTTATAATGAACCAAATTGTGTTTCTTATGGCGTTCTATTTCATGCTTTTATTTAGTGAAAATGGAATATAGTTTTAACAAGTATTCAGTATTCTAGTTTGTTGACTTGTGTCTAATTGGTAAATATGCTGCAAAGATTCCTATTCTTTAAAGCACAGAAGTTTAATTCGATGTAGAACTAATGGTGCCATATGATTGAAGGGCACCTTTATTCCAATAACACCTGCAAGTAACAAACAGAATGATTATAAATCAGCCTTAATTTATAGTATGAATAAACAGATAAATTTGTTCATGTTAAGGACTCTTCATAAAAAACTATTTTTATACCAAGAACACAACAACAACAACAGCAACTTCTATACCACTATTGAAAGGAAACAAAAATTATGAGTGAAGAGGTTTAGGAGGTTACAAAATTTTAAATCCTATGTGTTAAAGACTCCCAAATATACTCATTTCGCAATAAAAAATTGTCTAATTCTAGGGATGGGGGTCCCAAAATTTTATTTTTGGAATCATCCCTGCAGTGCACAAAAATGGAAATTTACTGGAGAGTTGGGAAACCATAAAATCATTAGGTTAAAAATACATTACAGACATTTTATAAGAATGTGCGAGAACATTCAGGATGTGTGTGTGAGTGTGATTTCTGTACCAAATGTGTGTCTCACATGCAATGCATGAGACTTGATAAGTATGATAGCATCTCCAGATTCCGTAGTTTATTGCCAAGAAAGTTCAAGAATTAGAAGCCAGAGAGCATTGATTATTTCTAACTCCATGAATGGTGAATAACTTTTTTAGAAATGCCAGATGGAAGAGCAGGTGTTGCCCCTTCTATGGAAAAGTATAGACCATTACTATGGACACAAGAGCAACTAAGAATTGTTTCAGGCCATACAAAAAAGATTTAATACATATTTACATCTTTTAAAGGGGTTCCAATAACAAGCTTTGCCAAGCTGTATTTAAAAATACATGCTTATTTTGTGTTCATTTATGTTGATTATCAAAAATGCACGCGTTTGTATAGTAAATGGCAATGAAAGGAGATGTTTAGCATTCAACTGCAATTAAAGATGACAAATTAATCCTTATTCCACACAGTAATCATGCATCAGGTTTTCTTAGCACATTATTTTATGGGGTTTTGCTCCAGATTAAACAGATATAATAAATCCTTTAGATTTATATGCTTTATTATATTTGTTGTAATAATTCAGACAAGTCATTGGAGAGAGAGAAAGGGTGAAATATTTGTTTTAAAGATATGTCAAAACAAGCAGTAAGAAATATGACAGTGCATGTGAATTTTTAAAGAAATTTATTTCTGGTAAATATTATCAAAGGCAGTGAAGAAAAAAGTATATAATTTTTTTTTTTTAAATTATGAAATTAGAATGTTTTTTTGTAGTGATGCCAGTCTGCAGTTTCAGCTGTGAAACAACAAGTTTTCTAATTTCACAAGGGAGTTAAAAGTCCCTCGCAAAACTAGATGACCATGTAAAGGGGAATGTACATGAAAAGGACTGTGAACAATCTTCCATGTTAACAGCAATGAAGAGTCATCCATAATCAATTACCAGTATATGAAGTATTCTGCACAAGGATTAACTGTGACAAGAAAAATTGCACAACAAGATGTCATTAGCATCTTGAAGCAAAATGGACATCCTTGTCTTTTTAACATGAACAAAGGTCCAAGTGACAAATGGTTTAACAACTTTTCTGAGAGACATCCTGAACTATCTGAGATGCATGCTGAGCACCAGGACCAAAGCAGGAATAGAATAGCAAATATCAATGTCATGAAACAATACTTCACTCTCCTTCAGGACATGCTAAAGAGACTGGGATTACAAGACAAGCCAGAGGAGATTTTCAATTGTAACAAGACAGGATTCAGTGGAAAAGAAAAAACTACCAGTCGGCACAGAGTAATTGGTGTGCAAGGACATCACAGTTACCAACAATATGTTACAGCATCAGGTCACATGACCACATATTTATGCATATCCACAAGTGGAAGTCTTCTTTCATTTGTGATTTTTGAAAGGTGTTTAGCCCATATGGCGTACAAAAAGGGTGTTCCTGGTTCCTGGTTGCTTGGGTACTCAGCTAATTGAATGGTATGCTCATCACTCAGTGGTTTAAAGAAATTTTCTTGCAATATAGTGAGACCAGTGCTACTTATCATGGATAATCATAAAAGCCAAACAAGGTTACTAACCTTGTATAATAATGAAGAAAATTGGTTGGTGGACCAGTCTATACTTTAAAAAAATGGTACGAGATGTTAAGTTAAACAGGCTTTGTTGATGTGACTCATGGAGGTTAAATAACTGAAAAATGTTTTCCCTTCTCAGGTAAAGGTAGCCTTTTAAAAAACGCATTCATCCTTGGAATCTTGATGCAATTGACAAGACTCGGCTTGTTTTAAGCAACTTTAAAATGGTGAAAGATGAACCCATTCCAGCAGCTGTCCCATCCACGTCAGCAAAATCATCACCTGAAGAAGAAAAACCGGTATCAAAATCAGTATGTTCAACCTGTGGAAGTTACCTTGGAGGAAATTCTTTCATAGCAGAAGCCTGATACAACCTCACCTATCTAGCATCTTCCTGGCAGTGCCAGTTAAACCTCAAGTTACAAGACCAAAACTGGTGTTAGAATCTAGAGTTGTAACATGATGATTTTTACAAGAAGTCAGAGGAAAAAGCAACAGAGGAGAAGAAAAGGCAAGAACTAAAAGAAGGATGCATAAAGGAGAGATTAGAGAAGAAAGCACAGAAAGACCTAGATAAGCTAAAAAAACAAAAAGAGAAATCCAGAAAATCTTAAGAAGGAAAGAAAAAAAAATTGAGCTACTCTTATGATATATGTTGTGAATTCAAGTCTGATGATGACAGTGATGGAGATGAGACAAAACATTGTGGATTCATTGTGGCAAGTGTTCACAGATGTACCACCAATCCTGTGTTGGAATGCATGATCTTGAAGATGGTATCCTCAGCAAAGATGACACAGTTTCTCTGTAGTCTCTGCTTGAATAATGAAAAACAGTTTTATCAATGACAAGAACTTAATACAGGAATGAATTAAGATTACTTTACTGCTGGATATAATTTTGCTTTTATTATATTATTTGATTTCTTATTAGAATACTGTTCATTTGAATAATTTCAGTGGTTTATTAAATATAATACAGAAAGTATTAACTATGCTATACAAGTGGAATATAATATATACATATTGTATTAATTTGGCCTTCAAAAACATCAATCAATTACTATTAAATGATGCTACACTACTGGAAATTTCTATTAAACTTTTATTGAAAAGGTGTGCTGCTTTTGTTTTCTCCCAAATAAAATTAAAATCAGCAAAATATTTCACTTAGTTAAATGATGAATATTAATTGGCAACTATTCTTCGTAATTCAGGTTGTATCATTAAATTTATTTTCCCTTTACTTGGATGATTTGAATGTCAAGTTAGACTTCGTAATTGTATCCACTGACCTAGCCTGACAAAACAGGTGCCCATTATATAAATGATTGTACTACACACCTTGACGTTTGCCATTTTCTAGGTACCGGTACTGAAAGATCTTCAACTCCTTCAATGTCCCATATCACATATTTTGAGATATTTATCCAACTGCATTTAAGTAGACGTTGATGCAACCTCATCATGTAACACGATGTCTCACATATCATGTTTTGTGAACCGGTGAAATTACATCCTTTCATATAATATTTCTTAGCACCTATATAGACAAGAGTTTAAAATCCAAAGCAATGTAAATTTAGGTTAAAATAATCAGGCAATCTTATATTTTCATTAAAGTAAAGTATAAAGAAGATCTACTAATCATAGTTGTGAGTAGATGATAATTTTTTCAAGGTGGCGACAAATGATACAGAGTCTACCATAAAACTCATCACAAACAAATTTAATTAATGGGTACCACAAAACAAGTCATGTTTTTAATTTCACATTTAACATGATTAATTCAGAAAGAAATCACACTGTTGCATTTAGCTGGTGTACTCTCTGTCTATGAACAGCCAACATTTTCGACATTGTGAACAAGCCCATTTCTTAATGATTTTCTGAATGTCTACTTGTTTGTAAGAATCCAATCAGATGAATCAGTCTGAATACATGGAAGTAGAGTTAACATGTTTTGAGATGGTTTTAATATCAAGACAAAAATTTTGAAGAAACATTTCAATGATACAGTGAAATGGATAATTGATTCCCTTGAAATTGTCACCTGCTGCAATGAAGGTTAGCGAAAAGGAAAGAATACAGTTGATTTTTACATATCCCAGAAAAGGTTTGCATGCTTGGTACATATAGTTTTTGAAGAACCTGCATATTTCATTTTGGACCAAAAATATGTGTAAAATACATGGATACACATGCTATCTAGTGCTCTGTATCCTCAAATTTTAACTAACCACAGACTTATTTAAAAATTATTAAATTTAACCATTTTGCTCTAGTTGGTTCAAAGAAGTTGTAAATTAATGTAAACATTTTTCTTTATGTGCAGGTGCTGGAGGTAAGGCTGTGGCACCAGTGGCCAAGAAGGAGTTGGAAGTGGAAAAGGATCCACAGAAATTGTGCAAGCTTCTGTGTGGTGGAAATATATTCAAAGAGGGATCTGATCCAGAACTAAAGCCAGATAATGAATATCCCGATTGGTTGTGGAGCCTGCGTCTAGACAGACAGGCCAAGCCATTGTCAGAGTTAGATCCAGAAACTCCACAATATTGGAGTCGTTTGAGGACATTGAATATACGCAGACAGAAAAGATTACAGAGTTTGAAGAAATTTTGATCGACTTTAGTTGTGTGTACATTTGTATGATTCTACTTGTGTCTTAAAATTGGTTCATGCCTTTTAATTACATTAGGAAGTCTGAAAGTGAATGCATGCATGTTGATTCAAATAGAGTTTGTATTATGGAAATTACTATAAGTAGGATGTACATGTGTGTGGCATAATTTGTGAAGGCTTGTGTATTGTCTGGAATCATTTGGAATAAAAACACTAGTTGAGCAGAATGCTGCTTTGTTGATTATATGCTTATTTTTAATCATGTCAAGGGGTCCCATGTGGGAGAGTGGTCTAAGACGCTCGCCTTTACAGATCACTCACATCTCACCTGTCAGTGTGGGTTTGAGTCTCGGCTTGACCAACATTTGTATGTGAGAAAGCTTGCCAGTAGCTTCCTGTGGGTTGGTGGTTCTTCCCGGGGTCTTCCCAGCTTCTGCCTGCACCAAATATATTGGCTGCCATGTATACCCTATCATGTGCTGAAAAATGGCATTAAACCAAACAAAAACAAAACCCAATCATGTCAGTGTCATTGAAGTTAACAAAAAGACAATGAAATTATTTTGCTTAGATGTAGCAAAATTCTGGTCAAATACAAAAAAAGTAGTGCATAGGTGGGAGAGATTACATATCTTACTTTTCTTCACAGACAGTATGCTGTATAATGTCTCTGATGTACTAGTGCTTGCTAAACTTGTCAGTATCATGTCACCACTGCTAGATGTACACTCATATCAGTGTAAAGTGTTTTACACAACACCATCATACCCAAAGTTGGTCACTCTGATCAACTTTTTGCGCTGTGGCTTTAGAAAAGAAATACGAAAGTATAATTCACTGTTTCCGATAGTTCAGACTAGGTTCCAGACAGTTGTTCCAAAGCTTGTCTGAAATTTAGGACAATCCAGAAAATTTCATGCCATGTTAGCAAATGACTGTAGCATTTACGCGCATGACTCATACTAATAATTGATTGCTGTTGGTACATGTAATACAGAATGTGTAATTGTAAATTAAATGCAATTTTATCTAAATAAATTAAAATACAACTTCAATTTTTGTACTGTACAATTTTTCCAGAAAATCTGCAAAACCCAAGCAAAAGAACAATTTTATTCTTCAGTAAGTTGATAAAAAAAACAGGACTCATTCATTATCTGCAGGATTCCTTAATTATCTTACTGCTTTCCTGACATTAATACTTGACTGGTGTAACTGATGACACAATTATTTACTTCCTTATACATGATTTACCATATATTTGTTTCAGTAGAAATTTTCTCTTTACCAGTTCTTATTAAAAATAATAAACTTTAACAAAGAAAATGCAGTACATGACTGATGTTGGTGATTACTTATAAGAATTGCAAAAGTTGAAATTATATGCTTTTTAGGATTTTGTAAAAGAATCTGCTTGTATCTGCCATTTCTGTAAAACTCTGTTTGAGTAAAACTTATATTGACCTAAGGCATTTTATTTTTTCAGTTTGAAGCAAAAATAAATACTATTTAAAACACCAATAAGATCAAACTAAATGAAGGATAATATTTATGGACTTTTCATGCAATAGATTACTTAATGCTGATGAAAAATTTTCCCAGAAAATTTAACAGTTTAAATTGGGCATTTGTAACCTATGGCCCACGAACCACATGTGGCCCACAACATGGTTTTATCCCATTATTTTACATCATATAGTGTAGCTTTAAAATTGCTATCTGGCCCGCACCCTGGAGGAAGTTGCACATGCCTAGTTTAAATGCTCAATTGTAATGTTTACAAACATTTACATGATGTAGACACATGTTACAACATTAGGGATATATTAACTAATACCACATTAGATGGATGCATAATATTTAAATAATAATCAAATTAATGCAGGTTTGTGTCACAAATCATCAGTTATAACCAGTTTATTTTCTACAATAAACAAATAGTGAAATCAGAAAATTGACCAAAAATATATGTAGAAACGTTGAATATCAATTGTTTCAACATCAAAATTTGATTGATATATTCTGTAACAAGGATAAATGCTAAAAGTATCCAGACTGACTGAGATTGCAACCATGTACATCATAGCAGAAAGCATTGCAACCAGCATGCATATTTGCATTATGCTTTAGGGTTATACAACATTGTTCTGGCCCTTTTATTTGGACAAGGACCCAGCAGTGCTCTCATTGACAGGTGATGCCATTTTGGCTTAAAAGTATACTGCCACTGGTCAGCAGGTGAGGATTAAGTGAATCAGCAGCAAGTTTATGTAACCATTCGAGGATGTAAACAAGCACTGGTGCATTAGCTTATGCTGCATCAAACCTAAACACAAAGTGAATAAATGAGATTTTGAGTATCAGTCAATCTGTCTGAACTCCTCACTGGAAAGTCTGAAAAAAATAAAACAATCGACCATTGTCTGAGGACCAACACCCATCTGAAACACTGACTTGTAGTGTCTGTCTAGTGGTAGTGTTCATGTTGAACAGAGAGGCAGTGACGTAATAAGCTAGAAAATACTGTAATGCAACCAATTTGGATGTAGTTAACATGAAAATTTTACTAAACTAAAAGCAACGGTTTCAGTGGTGATTTATCACCTTACATTTATACAGGAATCACTGCCTACAATTCCAGAATTTTGAAAAAGTTAATTTTAAAAGTGTTATAGTACATTGCTGTAGTCTGTTGGAGACAATTCATCCAGTTATGATTGATATCTTCTTCCTATTGATACAGATTGGTCTAACCCTAGAAAACACTTGCATTTTGTAACAGGATGAAGCTGGGTGGGATTGGATCTAACAAAAATACTTAAGATAATCATGTGAATGATATGTTGCAAATTAATGATGAATGAATCTGGTACCCTACTCATGCACACAAAGTTCAACAATGAATACAACAAAATGGTATCATTCCTCATTGGATACAATCAAAGTATGGATTTTCAACAATTAATCACAAATGATCTTGAAAGTCAATGGATATGATCAGTATATGGAATTTATCAACAGATGTGACTGATATATGATCTATCAACAGATACAATCAATGTATGGAATTATCAAGTATGATCAATGTATGGAATTTATCAAGATTTGATTGATATATGGATCTATCAACAGATATGATTTATATATGGATCTATCAACAGATTTGATCAGTATATGGAATTTATAAAGATATGATTGATATATGGATCTATCAACAGATATGACATATATGGATCTATAAACATATATGATCAATATATGGAATTATCAAAAGTATGATCAATGTTTTTATTCATCAACAAATATTATTAATGTATGGATTTATGATCAGTGTATTGTTCATCAACAAATATGCTGTATTACATTGAATTTTAAGTTCAAAACCTAACTTGTATATTCCATCAACATATATAATGATATCTTGTAGCATCCATGTGATGATTACAAGATATTTCCAATCCACAACTCCTGTTTTGCTTTCCTCCCAGCCTGCCAAAGGATCACTCAAGAACCTTCCTATCATGCAGACCTGTTGGTCCAGAACCTTCGGCCCCTCCCACCGAGTTAATCAGTATTGTCCCTCAAACCAATGTCACCACTGTCCACAGTATCCGGGTTTCACAAACCCACAGAGTTCAGTGACTCCCCATATCAGTTAAAAATACAATGACTGAACTGTGTAATACACAGGACACAATTAAGTGTGAATACATTGATATACATTATGCATGCACACATATGAACTGACTTCATTATACATTAAATTCTTTCACAAGAATGACTGTATCAGATTATTATTACAATAAAAACGTTTGTACACAAATCTGTCATCGGCAAGATTAATCACAATTTTTTAAAAATCGAACATATCTTGTTAATTAATGCGTACAACATATAATTTAATGCAGCTTGTCTCTTCAGCTATCAAATGTCTAACTTGGAACAGGTTATATTCTATCCAATAACATGGCATTATGCGACATAGCTCTGACTTTATAGAAAATTGTTAATAAATTCCAAAAACATTCAATGTATTAAAACAATTTCATCACATAGAAAGGATAGCAAGAAAGAATACAGTTTTCATGCTCACATACCTCTACAGTTTAAGATTGCTTCTGTAAAGTGGACAGCTTCCTGGCAAGAATCATCTGTATTGTGATGATAGAGAAAATTCGGACTATAAGTACTATGATCATGGTCGCATCCACGGCCAGATAACGAGGTAAATGGGTTCCCCACTGCTGGTGCTTTGTGCATGCAGCAGTGAGTGAACAGAAACCAGTATTTCAAATTTGCCTGGGTTGAAACTATACACCCTCAGGTAAAGCTGTAGATGGCATCAAAACGCAACTACATTTTCGTTCATATATAATTCAAAGGTAATTTCCTACACACGTGACACTTTTTTAAATTCTGCATCATTAAAAGCATTTGACTGATACACGATTAAGTCTATGTCAAAGCAAACTATAACTTTAAGTTTCTTTCCTTTCACGTCCAATCAATCACTATTAGGAGTGGTTATCACATACTCTTAATGAGGTGATGAGGGCACATGCTTGAATTTGACTATTAAGCATTTAACTGATTGTATCTGTAATTGTAATTTAAATTTAGTTCTTTTATGATCCAATAGCTTATTGCCATATAATTGCTAATGCTGTTTTAGTTTACTGAATTTCATTTACAGTAGTTATGGCTCCAGGACTAATAATGACTTCCTGTTAAAATTCTGCTATCAAACCTTTTGTCAGAAGCCCCAGGAAACATATTCATGTACTTCCCAATAATACCTGGTCTAAGGCGTTGATACTTCATGAAGATTTATTGTGAACTTGTAAAACATTTGCAAATGTCTCAGAATGATGAGCTCTAACATTTTTTATTGAGTTATATCCCTTTTTTGTCCCCTGTAACCATTTCATCAAATGCTTCCAACTTCCTAAGTTTAATAGTTTTCTCTCAGAGATGTCAATCAGTTTTATAGTGCGAAAAATAAGCTTGAAAATCAGAGTTTAAATCTTTATATTTTTTTGGTACATTTATGTTTTCTACTTTAAATTGGTTTATATATATGGTTTTCTTTCTTTTTTTTTTTTGCCGATTCAGGTATGAGTGATTTTATTTATTCTTGTTTTCATTCTTCTGTGCATATAAGATTCTGCAAAGTTGTAATGTCCTCTATTGTAGGATCAAACTACAGAGCAACAATGAAAGATACAGTTGTTATTATTATTATTATTATTATTAAGAAAATTCATGAAACATGATGTAATCAAACATTTCAGCAAGAAAGTAGTGTAATTAATAGTATAAAAATTAGTTGTTGTGCATGCATATTAGAAAATGGACAATAAGTTGTTTGTGATATTTTTTAAAACTATACTTTGTTCTTTTTAATTTTTGTGTTTTTGAGATGCATACAATTCTTAAAAACTTGAACAGAGCAAAAATTTACAGATTTATGATACATATTATTTTTCAGGAAGCCTAGATATCATCTGTCTGAACAACACCTATTGCTTGCCAGCCTGTTCATTTCCCAGCCAACAAAAATGCCTTGGTCAGATACTGGATATTATCAGAAAATTTCCAGATTGTCATGTTGTGACAGGATTGAGAAGTTTGCGTAAATAGGATCTGTTGGTCAAGATTGCTTTGGAATTACAAGAATGGATAGCCATCACACCAAAAATATGTGAACTGGTGAACATTTGAAATTTGCCTCAGATTTTTAAAAACAGATCCTTCCCAGTGTAGGATAAAGGTCAAACCATTTCAAACAAAAACATCAATGCCTGGAATAAAAAGTCCCAGACCATAGCCATAATACCAGCTGCCCTTTTTATGATCTGAACATGTCTCCATTCATTAATCAGGACAAACTGTTTATAGTTATATACTTGGACCACAGTTCTTACACAAAATTTTTCAATTTCGTGTTTTGTGTTTCAATAAATACCTAAATAAAAGCAGCGCTGTTCAGATGACTAGTACACCTGAAAGTGCAAGAACGCTTTTGTTTTTCCCTCCAGTTGGCAGCTTATCACAAAAGAAAATCTGTCCAATTTTCAAGGTCCAAAATTAAAAAAGGGGTGTAATTTTTGAAGATTTTCCAAATAAATCAAACATGAACGAGACCAGGAAAGAGGGTAGTGTTGGAAAGGAAAACACTCATCCAATTATGGTAAAGGAGACTTTTGACTGACAATTCTTGCACACTGAAGCCAATAGCAAGTGTTCAAGGGCATGCAATGAATGTGGAAAGTATACCACAAAACACACCTGGCTTCATTTACATTTAACATTACCAGACATAAACAGGAATCAAATCAGATCTGTAACAGCAGTCCTGTGAACGAAAGTGATCCAAAATTGTCTCATATTGTGGTGGAATAGATCCTTTCATGTTTATATGAGTAATCTCCCTTTCTTAATCTGTAGATACAGACCAGTATGTGAACTATAACTCTTCACAACAAACTTAAATGAGGACAATTTGAACAGGACACTGTGCAGATTATGATGCATTTCAGTCCCCAGTAGATTTGACCTGTGGATCACATGATTATCCAGAATTGTCAAATGAATCTCTAAGTCCAAGTGACTCGTATAAATCTGTGAAGTTTTCATATGTAAGTTCAGAGGCAATAGATATTGATAATAATACAAATCAACAATAATAATACAAACCATTCAAGAACCATTTTGTACATATAAGTAATTGCAGATATTCATAGGCAGTTGTGACCTTGTCACAGATGACTTTTCGTCTCAAGTCGGACAAAGTGAGTCTCTTTTAATAAGGCAACTAAGAATTTCAATATAGTCTGATTCTGAAAGCCTAAAAACCTCAAATCTCTGATTATGAAATCGTGGATCTGGTCAGCCCATCACAAAGTCGAGAGTTACAAAACCAGCCAAAGAGTTAGGATTCAGGAAATCTGACTTGTCAGGTGAAGAATCTAACTCCAAAAACTCTTTTAGAGAAATAAAAATAATAAAGATTTAAAATCCAGTACAAAGGACACAAAAGATGTGAATTTAATCTAGTACAAATTACACAAACGGTGTGAATTTTCTCAATTCAAAAGGCACCGAAAGAATGAATTTGAGCAAAGTGATTCTCATAACTACATTGATACTGAAAAACAGAAAGTCAGTGTGGGTAAACTCTTATAATGATGCATCAGATATTCATTCAGATATTCCAATAACAAGTTCCAGGATCTAAAATCAAATAGTCCACATGATATAAGTGACAAGTTCCAGGACTTTAAATCAACTAGTCCAAATCATATCAATAACAAGTTCCAGGACTTTAAATCAAATAGTCCAAACAATCATGACGAGTCAAAAGCTGTAGATTTGCTTTGTGAATTACTGGAAGATGAGTTGCAAATATTGACAGGTCATGAGCATAGTGAGTCTCTGGGTTTTGAATACAGTGTCAACTTAACTTGGCCACAAATATCAATACCTCTTGACCATTACTACCATTCTCATGGTTTTGAATACAATTTGAAAGTGAACAGATCTGATAGAAAAGAAGTCATTTGCTGGCATGGAGAGTCTCTAGATTATGGTTCAAATAAAACAACATATACCAGTATTTCTAAAGCAGAGGTCACAAATAAGAAGTTTTCTCACTGTTCTAACACAGAGAAGGTGCAGTCAAATTGAAACAATGGACACTAGTTTTCTGACTCGTGGACTAAAACAGAGTGATACAAGTCGGTCTCAACACAAGGAAGTGGAAATTGACATGTCATTTTCACTTTACTCACAAGAGAAAAACATGGACATTTCAGGAATCAGACCGGAGTTTCCCTTTAAATGAAGATTCACCAGATTCAGATGCTGATGGCAGATCAGATGATGTTGATCCTGATATTATCATATGTACATCACATCAAAATACTAGTGTTACTGCACAAAAGGTTATTGAAAATCAGGTTGCAATTGATTCAACTCCAAATTTGAAAATAGGCCAAAAATCCAGTTTTGTATCATGTCATCTTATGAACAAGGAAATTGTCAGCATAATCAACAAATAACATGAACTAAAGAATGATTTCCTCAGCATCATTTTGTAGAAAGTGAGAAGTATGCAGAAATATCGCGAGTTCAGAGAAAATAATGTAGATGATGGAGAAAAGAATTGGCAAGGAAGACAACTGAGATAAGAAGTATTGTATGCAGAGGAAGAACTTTTTAGACCTTGGCACCAAGGAAATACCAAAGGACAGATTGTTTTTACAAATGTCATTGTTCAACCTTTGAAAAGAGACACTCAGATGAGCACAAGAGGAAAATTAAATAGAAATTTAAATTAATTCTTGTCTAATTGATTTTATCATGATGATGTTCACCGAATTTTTATTGTCATTCAGAATGGGTGAAAGATACTGCTTTAAATTCTTATGGTATACTCAAGTCAGAATATTTTTGCATTATAATATTTTCACAAATAAGGTATTTTAATTGTAATATGAAATTTTTGTCTATGAATTTACACATTTCATTGTTAAAAGTTTAATGGAATATTTTAAAAAATGAGCACATTCAAAAATGCAGTTCTTTTTATCTTTGTTATTGTAGTGGAATGGCACATCTGATGGCAACTTTTGTGCATCCTTTGATGTCAGAGATATTTCATTTTGAAATAAAATAGGTATATTTATGATATCACAAATATTTATGATATCTAAGTAATTCCATAAGCATCCTTGTCTTCTAAGTCTAACCAAAACACTTTTACATATCCAAAAAGTAACAACAAAAAAAGTATAAAGAAGGATTAAAGTAGCAAACAGGAATTATACATTATGATATTTTTCCAGTATAATCAACATGAGCTGCAAACAGCATAGACTTAACATTGAGCTTCTTAATGAGCTGGAAGATCTGGGTCTAAACTATTCACTTAAAATCGTGAGTATGGTAGAACCAAACAACAATAACCCTAATCTGTCAGTACATTACGGGACAGCAGATCTGGGCCTATGCTGTTTGCTATTCATAGCTTGTTAGGATGATTTGTATTATTTTGTCAAGCATAAAACTTATTTAGCAAGAAATAAAAAGCTTCACGCAAAAGACTTAAACACTGGCCGGAATATAGGATGTGGACGGATGTACAGACATGCAGAAGGATGTAGACAGATGTACTGACATGCTCAAGGATGACAAGGTGACCTCAATGTCAATCTTCTGCCAATTTACTGATTTATGGTGAAATCTGACAATTCAAACAAGTACTTTCTGAAGTCATAGTGAAAGTATAAAGTGGTATTTAAGGTAGAGGAAATCAAAGTATTGTACTTTGAGAAAACCACCAACCATGGATGGGTAACCAGTACAGATGAACAAGTGCCTTAACTATCAATTATTCAGGCCCTATATGTAAGGTAGCAAAAAGGTTTGGAAGAAAAGACCTACTTAAGTGGTGAAAAAAAAACTAACATATGCATGCAATTTTATTTTCATCTTTCATTTTCCACCTTAATTTATTTTTGTCCATTTCATTATTTTTGGGAAGTCACTTCTTATGACTAATTCATTAAAATCTACAAGAGAGCTATGAGAAAATACACCCTGTAGATTACCTGGAGTTTACATTAAACAATGTCAAAGAAACTTGCTACCATGCATATTCTCATTGAAGCTTGTAATAAAATGGTGTCACTCTTCCAGTGAATTTGATCTGTTTGTTGGCATTTAAATTATATGTAATATATGTCACATGTAAGTTCTAAGTACAGTATGTATGGTTTGGTTTGGTGTTTTACTGTATGGTTTGGTTTGGTGTTTTACTGTATGGTTTGGTTTTGTGTTTTACTGCACAGCAACACAAGTAAGGACACGCTATGGTAACCAACCCAGGCCAGTCAAATGGTTAGATTTTAACCTGCACACTTGGTCCAATCAAATGCATTCTGTACTCTAAGCCTACCTAATTAACTGTCGACTGATGATCAATGGTAACTTAACAGGTGATAAAGTTAATCACCAACAGGCACTGGTGTGAATAGAATCCATATCAGCCGAGTTTACTTTGATCAAAGCTCTTTGATACTCATCTTCACAAGACAACGCATTAATTTTACATGTACGCTTTGGTAGTGAATTTTAGTATTTAATTAAAGTATTTTAATAATATATTTTATTGTTTCTACTTTTTCTGCTCTTATATATGTAATACGTCTACAAAACATTAATATTTACCATATATACTCACGCATTATGTGACGGCAGATCTGCGTCTATGTTGTTTGCATTTGGACCTAGATTATACGCGAGTACATACGGTACTTAATCAGTGATATATATACAGTCAAACATAAAATTATCAGACACATTTAAAACATACTTCCATTCACAGTTCTATGTTTTGACCAAAATTTGATTATTCAGACAAACAATTATCCAGACAAAATCTGTCCCCTAATGGGTCTGGATAATCAATGTTTTACTGTGACTCACTTTTGGTGACTCTGAGTTGTTACTTTCCAGATGAATGTAACCATTGCACTTCATTACTGCAGAAGCAATAGTCACTTAGTGTCTAAGAAATGGAGAGAAAAACTTGAATGTTGACCTGGACTGTGCCAGTGCCAACAACAAAACCAATTCTAATGGCAGTTACACCTAAATCTTGTATATGCTTTAGTTGCAACACAAGATGTTGTGCATTTCTATAACATAAATTGTTACTGTGAATTAACAACTTTTTGTGGTATACAAATTTGATTGTTTTAATTGTTGCTATTGAAACCACAAATTTATAGACTAATGTACTGTGATCCATCTTTATAAAGACTAGATTTCCCTTCCCTAGCCATACATTGAAGCACAAATTGTTTTGCAAAACCATGAAAATTGATACCCCCACAAAAATAAATTCACAGTTAACCTAATATCTTTAGTGAGCATGAAGCTTGTTAGGGTTTAAAAAAACATACTGGTGTAATCAAAGTCTGAAAAAAGAAAGGATTATGTGGAATGTGATATTCTGCCTCCATTGCTTGACAAAAATTCCTAAGATAGTTCTTAAAGAAAATTAGGTCACCATGATCTAATTTTCATCATTTTGAATTTTGATATTTGAAAATGTAGAATCCATTACGTGTGGGCTAGGAAATTCCATCCTGATGGTCAGAAATTGTTGACAGGAATGAGGTTTTGTGGTGTAAATGGCCACAAATACTGATCCTAAGGGTGGCTTTTCCTACAACACAACAACAACTCCTATGAGGGATTATTTTCTCTCATTTCTCACTGGATTATAGTTTTGGAAAAAAATATGGCATACCATCAGTACCATACAGCTTTAGAAATACAGAACAAATTTCTATGGTTTTTACATCTTTACAAAGAGCATACAAATGTTTAGTTTATCACAATGAATTTGTTGTACACAAGGATTACTGTTTATAGGTTGGCAAAATATTTCTTTTCATTAAGAAACCACTAGAAAAAATGCATAATGTTGTCATCTACAGCATCAGCGAGTGCACTAGTGTGTGATAAGTATATCCCACATGACTTTCTCACATGAGCAAACTGTATCAAAACCTATATAGGAATAAGAGAAAAACCATGTCTGGTCTATGCTTTACAGGTCAGACAGTAAAATCCATAAACCATGGATGGGATAATTATTATATACCAGCTTATGACTACCTATGCAAATACATTGCATGGGATGATCCAGAAAATCTTACACTTATGGGGCATCGTCAACCACTTATCACATATACTCGCTTACAAGTAGAGTCCAACAGCAAACTGCACAGACCCAGATCTGCCATGGTTTATTATGGTGTGAACGGTCATGCACACAGACACCAACAAGATCGCTACGTCAAGCTTCCACCCAGGTAGGCTCACAGAATTGTACTGAACTCACCAACATGACACTTTGAGCAATAGTGGACTTGAAACTGACAGAAGTAAAAGAAACATAAGCAGTGTCATAATTACCTTCTTTTGGTAGAAAGGTGTTGTACACACCAAGATACTCAATTTCCATGACAATGTGGCCAATTTTACCCAGAAATTGACTTTTGGCAAGTTAGTATTTTATCCAAGCAGATGCATACAGTAAAAGATCAATTATCCAGACACCTATTATTCACTCGTACAGATTACTACCATGTCCCTGGACATTTTTACTTATTACAATGTACATGTATCTATAAATGAAACTAAAATTTGTTGATCATGATGTCAACAGAGAACGGAGTAACAGAAATCAAAACAAACACAATCCAATATGATGTCATACAATTATAATTACAGTGGTATTATGAATTAACTAAATTATCTTTTCAAAGTAAAAATAAATGTAATGATGAGATTATCAATACAACTTTTTATCCTGACTAAATCTACATCCTCCGATGGATCCAGATAATCAATGTTTTACTGTACATGAAATAAGTTGCTTGACTCCCTAACCAATAGTATATAAGAAACTCTGGTAGGCAAAAAACTTAACCAATGTCGGGGAAGCATGAAATGTAGGTCACAATGACCTATTTTGGTAAATTATTGTTGTACACATCAAGATGTATCCACACACTGTACCAATATGACTCGCAAAATGTAAGTCATCAGAAGCTATCACTGCAAATTACAGTTTAGAAAATGTTGAACAAAGTAAACCCGACTTACCTGTAGATATTATTCATATGATTGTGCATAAAAAATTGCATTTTAATTCATTCACTTGTTCCACAATTGTAGGGTAAACAGAGAATTGGAATAAAATGAGGATGTGTAAAGGCATAAGCGCTTACCCCATCCAGAGTATATGGCAGGGTCATAGAAATACAGAAGAACTTGTCTGAACCCCAACATCATTCCTCAAAATTAATGTAATAAAACCACATGTATGTCTCCCAAGTCTAGTCTAGTGTACCAAGTAATGATAACCTAAACTTGTTCATCCAAACGATAGTTTATTCAAACATTTTTTGCATAAAATCAGAAACAATAATTTTACAAAATGCAATCTTACTAAAATATACAAGCTTAAACCAGTAAAATTTTAATGTTTTATTAATAATGGTCATTGTGCCCTACACAGATAAGTAACAGTAAAAAAACAATATAAAACTTTTGATGTACAAATTTAGAAATAAACAATGTTCTCATTAAATGGCACCTTTAAAATTTCAACAACAATACAAGTTTCAAAAACAGTAAAAATGTACACAATTCTATATAAAATCAAATTTTGTAGAACAATAAGTTTCCATGGTTGAATCCTTGTGTTGATTAAAATTATTGCACTGTTTAATATCAATGAATACATATATTTAGTAAAAGAGACTGAATTAATCAGAGCTTAAACCATAAAATAGAAATATATGGAGAAGAGTGAGACATTTTTAAAAACTTTTTTTTTCATTTTATATATTTTTTTTTCTGCTGCATGGAGAAGTTCTTAACCACATTCCCTATGCATGCCTGGTGTTTAACATAATTTTATTCAAATTTGCAAGAAAATGAAAAACATTATTGTTTCTAATGATTAACTATTTATAAAGTAACTAACTGAAAGCCAAAACATTTTCCATAATTTTGTATGCTTTTAGAATTACCCAAGATAATGATCTGTTAGAGGATAATTAGGATCTCTTTTTTATTTACATGCACTGAAACAAATATTTGTTATCCTCCAACCCTAGCTTAGATATCAAGCACAAAATAGGTTTAAAATTTTTTAATCTTTTCTTTTATACAGTATATCCCTCGTCATCCAAACTGTGGATGGCAATCTTTTAAACAAAACTTGCACCAACTAACTCAATATCATCCACTCTTTGATGACTGGTACTCTAGTCGAAAAGTGACAAAATAATTTGAAGAAAAAAAAAACTAACCATTTTTTGAAAATATTTTTAAAATAAATTTGGTCAAAAAAGAAGTTACAAATATCAGTAGATTTCTGGCCATTCAAATTATGGTAATCAAAGATTTCATTTTAACTTTTGACCAATATATTGGTCAAACCAACATCAGTAAAACAACTCATCAACTTAGAATTCTACCGAAGAAAAACAATGTAAAAATGGGACAATTTTTTCTTGTACAGAGATATACATTTTTAGTAATTGTTTTAAATTCAAAAAACAACAATGATAAAAAAGGATCGAAATGAATTCTAAATGTAAAAAGTTGATTCATTATGATTGATATCTATACTAGAGTGTGGTGATGATATTTGCTTATTTATGAATATGCACAATAATTTACCCTCTACTTTGCATATGCAGAATTTAGATAATATATAAAAAGTCTTAAGGCTTCTTAGATTGTTAATCACCGAAATTGAAATTTAATTTTGAAAAACAAAACCAGTTTCATAGATTATGTTAGTGGATGATTTCAGTAAAGAACCAGTCATCCATACATAGGACAAAACTTGATAGTGTCTTAACTGTGAATCAATTAACTGATTAATTGAACCCTTGACTAATTAAACTACATTGATCTTTCCACATGACTAGTTCCCTACTAAAACCAAAAAAAACAAACAAAGTCCAGAGAAAAAACCATTTTCATGAAATTTGGATGTGCAAATAAAATTGTTGTCTAAAGTATAGATTGTTTTTAGGACTGGAATATAAAATGAACATATAAAGTTGATTGTAAATCATTGTGAAATTCACTCACAGATCACAGAGAAGAATTCGAACATGATACACGAGGGGACACCAGTTCTGGACCCAAAATGGCTCTCGTTCTATTTTGCCTATTTACTTGAACAACCAACCATTTCCCTCATTAACAGCTGACTTCCACCATGATAAATTAACCTATAAAAAAAAAAAGTCAAGTACTAAAAACTGATAAAATGTACCTCCCAAAACGGAAACCAACATTTCTAATTCAAATCTTTAAAAAAAAAAAGGGGGGGGGGGGGCGGGGGGGGGGGCTTCACTCACAGAAGAATGCCAACATGATGCATGAGGGGTCACCAATTCTGGCTCAAAACTGGCTCTCATCAAACTTTGTCCATTTATTTGAGCAACCAACAAATTCCCCGATGAACAACTGACTTCAACATTACTAATTAAAAATTACTAAAACAAAAGTGAAAATGTACCCCCCCCCCCAATGCAAACAATTTCAAGGTCAAAACAAAGTAGGGGGATGTGAAAGGGGTTTAATTTTTCATCTTAATTTATAGATTCATGGATCAGTGTAGAAAGCTTCATCTAAAGGGTGATAAGGTTTAAATTTGGAATTGAATATAACAAATTATGCCAAAAATATATGTAAGCATTTTATGGTAAAGTAGAAAACAAATCATAAAAAGATGATTCCCACAATTAATAAACTAATCATTTCAAACCATATACCATCTCCTGACCATTTGCATCCTACATAATATGTAAAATTGAAAGTAAAGTCAAATTTTTTTACTGTAGCAGAAAGCATTATGAAGCAAAAAGAAACAATTGTTGATTTAATTTTTTGGACATTTTTCATTTTGTTTTGTCTTTTTTGTACAGAATAAAATATTGTAAGGGCAGAAAACCCAGCTAAATTCCCACGTCCAGCAAATATAACTATAGGTTCTTAAAATTCATACTATACAACCCAAATAATGGATACATTATGTAAAAAAAATACTGGGGTGGGGAGAAGGGGCACAAATTTAACACTCTAAGTGTTGTTTATTTTTGGGTTTTTTTCCAACTCAATAGCAAGTAATTTGTTTTCTTCATCCAACACTATGTGTTGCCCAGCAATTAATTTTGATTTTACACTCCTGTACCAATCATTCCCTATACACTGTCTTCATTTTATCACCAACTTTATAATGAAAGACCAATTTAGGAATTGATGGAAAAAGCTTAAGGTAACTTATTGCTTTGGAAATTAGAAACCATTTCATTACAATAATTCTTTACATAATGTTGCCAAAATGTCTGATATTTTGTTCAATTACACAGTAATCATAACAATAGATTTTGAAATGATTGGAACCAGATCCCTAAAACTGTACATCAAAACTTATGATAAAGACTATGTTTGGTATTAAATATATCATGGAAATTCTTGTGGTTAAAATGTTTATTTATTTATTTTTTAATCATTCACACATAAAAATTTCAAAAAGCCATGCATAGGAAATTAATGGATAAGAATAAACTGACATCGTAGTTAAATTTTTGCATAACTTAGAATTTATGGAAGTAACCACATAAGTTTATAATAATTTTACATCAAAGAATTAGACTATGATTAATTTGAACAGTGGTTACATATAATTAGTAAAACAATTTTCCTGTAAATAACCTACCTTGGCAAATAATGAAAAATTAGGTTGTTTTTACATGAATAAATAAACACATTAAACAATAAGATCAATAAATGATAGTAGACCAAAAGTGAATTGCAACCCTGATTAGTAAAAAAAAATCATACACTAAACATTCAGTACATAGATATGATCACAGCTGGTGGAAGTAAATGAGAGAAAGAAAAAAAAGAAAGATAAAAAGACATTTGGATTATGTGTGTATGTAGAGAAAATCAATACAGAGGCAAACTTGTTTATGCATAGTGAAAGCAAAGTACAAAATTACAAAGAGATTCAAAAGGCTTGCTTCTAATGAGTTATGGTAGCATGGAATTTACATCAGCCAGTTTTCCTTAATACAACCAAATTACCTGAGTTAGATTTTGAACTAATTTTGACAACAATAATACATGTACATACAAATTTGAAGAAAAAAAATCAACAATTTTATATTGGAAGAAATGGATGCATGAAAATCTGAAAAAGAATCAGAAGATTATTACTTAATCATTTTCATTTATTATCATGTACAAGTGAGAAAGAAGCTAACATGTGATATTTAAAAAATATTAAAAGAATATTACAATTGACAAGATGACAAAGTGTATGCAATAGATGGGATAAATTTGCTAAAGAATTCACCCCACTTTAAAGGTTACTGACACATTTTTCTTTAAAATAATAGAGATTTGCCATCTGTTAGTACAAATAATTCTTCACTGATAAGTCAATGTTTTTGAAGAGAAACACCAGTTCCCACTTTCTGAAAATATTTCCCCTGAAAATAAGGATTGCATTTGTCTTTGAAATTAAGTTCATCTACTTTTTTTATCCCAAAAGATGACACAAGCATTATCATTATCATGCAATCATTTAAAACCTTTTTTTATCATTTGACATTGTTTGCTCTCTTTTTTTTAATTTGCAATCCTGGAGATCTTGTTTCCTGTGTAGAAAAATATAAGGGAACTCTTGCAAATGCAGGAGATATAACAGGTTTGAACAGAATATAGAGTTTTCAAAAATTAAGAAAGGACTTAAGATATTAAACAAAATAAGTTTATGGTACATGCTCAATATGATGGCAAATAAAGAACAGTGCCCACACTTACATGCTGAGATGGTAATTGTCATGATATGTATTGAATGATATCGTGTATGTTCACTGCATTTGCCACCTAGTACTACAAACAAATGATAAATCAAATGAAAACTCATGAACATTCATTCACCAACCTTTTTTTATTTTTGGGGCTCTTAGCTGTCCACCCTGGCCATGCCATGCTGTCTCTACTTATGAGCAGCCTCACCACGAGTATAAACAGCTCATCATAATCTATCAACCTTAATTATATTGTGATCTAATAATAATTCATGGTTACTTCTGTTGAAGCCACAGATGGTGTAATAGGTAATCCCTCTAGGATTTTTTCTTATTTAAATAGATACACAGATAATCCTGTGTCATCTGGTGCCAGTTACTCCATGTAAGAACAAAATATTAAAAGCAGCTGTCAGTTAAAAAGACAAGAATTTAAAAGAACTGTCACAAATTATTCTTATCAATATGTTGTACATGAGTAATAGTTCAGACAAGGACCGTAGATAAACACAATCAAGAATGTTACTCACTATACAATCTGAGTTTCCAATTAGAAGAGAAATTACACTTACAAATCTCATCAAGGGTCGCACCACAATCAATGAGGTTATCGGCAACCCTGTCATTCTGAATCTGGCCCAAGCCAATGACTTTCTTCATTTCATACCCAACAAATTCTTTAACCACCTCTGCAAGACACAAAGTATATCAAATGTTGGCACAAAAACTTTTCCTATTAAATGAGTTTAACAATTTTAGATTTGGAGAGATGTTTATTCAATTTAACTCTGCATACCGGTAGCATATGGATTTTAATAAAATATGATTATATACCATAAATGTGTGGTTTAATTTGAAAGTAGTAAGTAAGTACATTCTATTAAACAATCGTCTCTATCATAAACCTACATAAAACTACAACCAAATAATAAAAATGTGTCTGTATTAAACATCCATCAGTCTTTCGTGTCACTTCTTACACTTTCAATGCTCTTCTTTTTCTATTTTTGTTTGGTGGCTGCTAAACACATGAATAATTTAACTATTCACGATTGAGTGCCTCAGGAGTCTTGATCCTCTGTTCCTCTGCAGGAGTTGTAGGATCCTCTGGTTTTATCAAACTGGCAACAGCAACAGTAGGCTCGATGCTGTTTCCTTCTGTTCTTGATTTGCAGGATCAGATGCAGCTGTTAGAAAAAATAAATTATTTGCTATTCTGGGGCCCTGGGTTGTTCCTGGGGATAGCTTAAAATAAACATTAGCCTACTTAAATCTGTACCTTTCAATCCACATACAGTATAATGTTGATAATTTAAAAATCAGTCACTCAACTATTTGGCATCAATCAATGAATCACTATGCTTTGATTTACAGCATTTTCTTGTCTACAACTCAAAATAAATAAAAACTCCATAAAAAATCAAAACATTAAGAGGCAAATTCAGACGGAGAAAGGAAGCTGTTTGGCAGAAGGAGGATACAGACCTAATGCTGAAAGGGTTGGGGTCAGAAGGAGCCTTCCAAATACCTATTAAACTTTAGCAGCTATTATCTTGATGCCCATTATCCAGATTATTTGATTGTATGGACTACTACCATTTCCCCCCAAAATATTTACTAATTACAATGTACTTGTATCTGTAAATGGAACTAATTTACTGATCATGGCACCAACATAGAAAAGAAATACAGAAATCAGAAACAAACACAAATGAATATAACTTCATACAATTATAATTACAATGGTATTATGAATAACTCAATTATATTTTTAAATTAGAAACAAATGTAATTAGGAGAGAGAGAGATTCAAAGAGAGAAAGTTTATTCTTATATCCAACTGTTGCTAAGTGAGTGCTGCTATGACAATATGTAATTTTTCATAGAGAAATATCAATTTATTCAAGCATAATTAAAGATTTATAACAGTTGAATCAAAGGCATTATGTAGTCCAAGCCAACACAATTAACTGTTGATCAATGCTCAATAGAGACTTGTCAGGTGATAAATGTTGATCAGCTACTGGCAAAAGTGTGAGTACAATCCATGTCAATTGAATTTAACTTGATCAAAGTCCTTTATCATTCCAACATGGATAATCCAAAGAGATCTCCGACATGTGCAAAGTATTATTTAAAGCATCTTTATCTTTTTTTTTTTAAATTTCTTTTTTTGCTCTTATCTATGTAAAACGTCTACAAAACATTAATATCTGCCTAATTACTGACATAGGCAAAGATACCATTATCGGTCCCATTTAATCGTCATACTTTCATACTCCGTTCTACGTTTTGACCAAAATTTGATCATCTGGATGACTTATTATCCTGACAAAATCTATGTCAGTCCGGACAATCAACATTTTACTTTATTGCTTCAAGGAATGCAATTTGAGGAAAAGCAAAATAAGCATAATTAGCTTATTTTTATACATAGCATAAATATTATTATACCATTTTATTCAGAAAATCAAACATGATCATATGAAACAGAAAAAAGGAAATGTGTGAATGTTAAAATTTGTCATAAAGTTCAGCTCTGGATTTTCCCATTTTTGCACACTGTTCAAAATTTGAAGACAAGGTATTCACCTGATTTTCCCCACTGATAATCCTTGTTGAAATGTGTATATCCTATGGGAGGTTGAAAGAACATACAATTTTCTTTATTTTCATATCTAAATGATGAGGGATGGTTTGGGTTTTAGAGATTGCACAGCTAGACCTTACTTCTGATGTGCATCTCATAGAAAATTGTTTGCTATGTATGGCCATGTTCACTTTCTGAACTTTTAGAGGAAAATTATAGAAAAAAACTACCAATAACTATTTTAAAGTATTTATTTACTGAAAAGTTTGTAAGTGTACTTTCAGAAAAAAGTAATGTCTACATGTGTGAAAATTTTTGTATTTCAAGGACAGGCCAAGTTAGTGTACTTGCAGCTATTTCCTGTATGTTTCTCAAGCACACAGAATCAGTCATTTTCATCATCTGTCTTCTTCAAACAGCATATATTTTTCTAGTCCGATAAATCCTCCTCCCAAATCTGTGTTGATACTGGTCTGATGTCCCCTGTTCATTAAAATGTGCAATTTTGCTGCATACAAATCTTTCCAAAGCACACCCGCATACCATTTAGATACTTACTGGTATTTGGTAACAGCCGTATGTAGACACAAAATTCAAAATGGCCACAGGACATAGGGTTGTGTTATTCCACATGGATTTACAAGTCGTCAAACATCTGGAAATATTCTGTACATATCACCAAAAGGATCCTTCTACCGACGGTAGCTCAATAGACACGAGAATTACCACTATGTGTCTAAAATGAACACCAATATGCTGCAGACAAATTTATCTGCAAACAATTCCTTGATTTTATGAATACTAGTACATGTAGGTGATATTAGACCCATAAATAGTGTCCATAAGGATCAACACTGATTTGGGGGTCTGATTTATGGGACTAACATTTTTCCTAATACTGATAAAAAATAAATGTCAATCCAAGTAGACATGTAAGGGCATGTGCACTTTCTCTACATCTTGAGATTTATAGAGCAAACAACTTTGCCGTATGACTTCCCCATTTTCAGTGGTGCTCAAAACCACCAGATCTGAACCATACATATAATTAGAAAGTGTTTATGTCATCGTCTTGTTGCCACATTATGATTCTGAAGATCATCAGAGCTCAACTGCTTGAATGTCTGCACTCATCAGTTCTGAATTTTTAGCAACAAATGCAACATTTTTAGTTGAAACTTTGAGCACTGAGTAGTTGTTATGAATCAAGCATTTACAGGTTTTTGCTTGTATAAAGAATGGTAAAAATAATGGGATATACAAACAAACAAAAAACTGAATTGCATACAAGTTTTGAAACTTCAAGAACAATGACAGACATCACATCATCATTTTTATAAACTTACCATATTAATCACTGTACTGAAAAATATCACTGCGGTGTACTCACCTGCGTCAGCTTTTGCTGCAGGAGCAACCTTACCCATAGCCAACTTTCTCTGTAGTCTGGTTTTAAACTCACCACACTGCAAGTATACCATGATCAAAAAACACTTTAGCAAAATATTCTAACATCAAAATCAATATTCATAGAATTATTATGAGATATTACATACCTAATAAACTTCTAAATATGCAAAAGAGAATAATAAATGCAGAGGTCTAAAGAAATAATCTCCCCTTATTTCTTAACCATGTATTCATGCTTTCCTATTCAGCCTTGAACACCTAATTAAAATAAATCTCAATTTTCCCTACAAATCCTTAATATTTCCCTCAATCATATTACTCCCTTTTTACACTACTTTGATGTACAAAATTAATATTCATTCCAAGTCCTGATAGATCAATCTTTATCAAAATATATCTCCTTAACTTTATAAGATGTCTTGCTGGTTTTAAAGATTTAAAGATGCATTACATAATTTAATATATACCGGTATATATATATCAGTGATCTCCACAGAAATTTTCAATAGCATCAGGGAAAGCGCGTTAGGGACATAAAAATGTTTTAAAAAGCGCACGTTAACATAATAAAAGTGAAACAAATTAATATCAATGAAATAAAAAAGAAGTGTATATATTTACATTGTATTCTTTATTTACCTAGGTTATAACAAGGCTTAATGTCTATCTCATTTGTTTCTTAATTTAAATAAATGATATACATCTTTTCTTCTTTTCGACATATATACTGACTGCAACATCAAAATTAAAGTCTTTTAAGGATTTGTTCTTCAGTACTGATTGTCATCAGGTAAATCAGTACCTTCTGTGTCAACATGTTCCTTAAAACACACTTAATTCTATTCATTGAGGAGAATGACCATTCACGATCTGAAGAAGAAAAAAATGGAACATAAAATTTGTTAATGGATGTACAAAAAAGAGACAAAACTACCTAAATCCTAATTAAGTGACTTACCAAAGACACATTCTTCAAGAGTCAAGACAGTGATGTGTTTTCAAATAATCATCACAGAATAAGATAATACATATTCCTTTCCATTAAGAACAATATATCAAAGTGTTTGTTATTGTTTAATTTCTTCACTGAATCAATGTCAGAGAGCTTAAATATTGTTCAAAAGTTTAAATTAAATTAAAAATGACTTTACTGAAAAATTAGTAAGCATATGAATAAAACTACTTAAGTTATATTTATGAAGGAATACTTTTTATTTATATCTTTTCAAAAGAGGTAAAACTGGAAAATAAAGATTGTTCCGTCTATTACTTGGAGAGACAGGAAAGAGAAATGAGAAATTAATAGGGCAGCACCCACTTAAGTTAAGGTTTACTAACCAAGCTATATTTCTCTTGCTCAGAGTAAATTTAGTAAACATAATAACAACTTGTGAATAAAATGCAACTTTCATTCCTCGTCACAATTTAATAAGAATGACAACAATTGCAACTACAACTACTGGTTACTACTATACAAAAATATACTACCACCACCCCACCACCCCCACTAGATGTGAACCAAAATTTAGCAATATGGAAAACTTACCATCCGATCCAGCAATTTCCACCCAAGGGTATAACGTCTTCCATTCATTGTTAAATCCTGCCCTTTGTTACTTGGTCTCTTTCTTTGTTGAAATCATGCTGACGCTATCGGAATCAGAATCACTGCCACTATTTGTGACACCAATTTCTGATTTTCGTAACCAGCCCAACATGGGGCTAGCCGGGTGCTGGGTAATTTTACATTTCTTGGAAGGTGGTGTGTTCATTTTTCCCAATAATTTTAAATGCAATATGTGTAACTGCTTTGGCTGGTAGTGATTGATTGATTGATTAGTTGATTAGAGACGTGTTCGGCCATTCGGTCATCTACTTCTAATCTGGTAGTGAAAATGACTGAAATATATGTAACACACTACCAGTAGACTCCATCGTCGCTGGCCAATCACGTGACTACCTCTGTGCAGACGAAACCCACACCAAAGGTCGCTCACCGGCAGTCGCACAAGCCACGTACAAAAGATAATGGTTAAGTGAGTGAGTAATTATCCTGGATTATCTTAATAAAATACCTAAGAAGAGGTAAGAACAGATGTCATTTGAGTAATAGGGCTTTGAATTAGGTGACAGGATGTTTGTTTAACAGATTAATTTTATAAGGGTAGTGGGAAACATTAAAGCATAGTGGCTCAAGAGCATAGCGTAGCGGCAGGTTCTAAAGCATGGGTGGTTATCGGGGTTTGAAACGATAGCATAGTGGGCTCGCTACGGTAAAAGGCCCAGCAGAGAACACTGTTATATATATATATATATATATATATATATATATATATATATATATATATATATATGTATATATATATGTATATATATATATATATATATATATATATATATATATAAAAGCTTTATTAGATATATTTATAAACTAAATGCATTTAAATATCTCATGAACTTTATAAAGTGTCATTCAGCTTGTATAAGATGCATATATGAAAAACTTATATGATTTGTAAGATGTGAAGTGTAAGATATTTCATAAGCTATACAAGGTACCTTACAAACAACATAATCTGTATAAAACATTTTAATAAGATGAAAAGAAACCCAACAGAATGTTGCAGATATTACGTAAATTATGCTGAGATAGGTCTATATATATATATAATTTAGGTACTTGCTATAGAAACTATAACAAATATCTAAATTTGGCTTGCTTTAAAAGACATATTGTAAAGGTTAATAAATCTTATATTCATTTTATAAGCTATAATTTTTACAATATATTTATAAATTTTATCAGCTATCTTAACCTCCTTTTTAAGATATCTTTAGAAGTTTATGATAAATGTTTGATATCTGAAGATTAGATTTCTCGCATAATGTAAATGATATATCTTATTTCATAAAGTGTAAGATGTCTACCTAGAAACTTTGTGGCAAGTTATTTTAATATATACGATGGTTTACAATGTTCATTCATTTCATAACATATAACTTACAAGAATATTTTGTACAAGTTTATTATAAGTCTTATCAGTGTTTATTAGATATATATTTTGCTGCACGTATTCGACATGAAGAGTCCCAAAAATGACAGAAATTTGTTTGCAAATATTATCACATAACATCTAGCACCCACCCCCACCCAGTCTGTGAAAACAATCTTCAGATCTTTAAGATACGTAATGTTCAGCCAAGTTTAAACTTTCAGTCTTTCACAAACTATTTGCGGATATATATGATCAACAAAATAAAATTGGTTGTTATTTGGTGACTAGGGGTGGGGGTGATGTGAGGAATGCTAAGCTGCTTTAATTAGCAAAAATAATTACCAGAGTAGTCTATATAACATAAAAACTGTTAAACCAGCACTATCACAGGGATTTCATATCTTCTCTTCTAACAAATGTAAACTGGTATATACGACACTCTTACCATCCAATCCCACTCCACCCTACACCTATGTCCCCTGTTAGGCTCCAAATTTCTTCTGCCCTGCGTCCCTTTCATTGATTTTGGTTCAGTTTATTGGGTTTCTTGTAAAACATTATAATATTTGTCATCCCCTATTCACTGATTTTGAAGCTAATGTAGGCAAAACGATTTTTTTTCTTCTAAACTAATGGTAATCACATCATCGCGATGATCGCACACGAGTAATCACGTGACATTGCTTTGTATCGTCTGCATTTTTACCGATAAATTTCACCATCCATTGCGTTCACCCAATGAAACGTTAGAGTAATACAAGCATTTATGTTTAAACATATTTTGGTACTTACCGATTTTCCTAAGTCCCCAAAACACACTCCAAAGCACTCTATATAATATTCCGCCAGATGATCGTATAAATGGCGAAGCAATTGTTTGGGAATGCGATTGTACTCCAGGAATTATGGGCACGCGATTGTACCTCGTGCGTTTGCCATGTGACACCAGTCGGATTAGTGACCCCTAACTTTCGTCATGCCAGATAGATATGATAAAATTTTATTCAGGTGTATTGGTAACCTATATAATGACTAAAGAAAACATATTTATGCTTAGAATTCATCTGAACTAAAAAGTCACAACAAATATCTGGTCAAAGTTGTCTTATGAAGTAAAGCTGATAATTTCACATCTTGGATGTTTATATTGTAAACATTTTCATTGTTTTTGTTTCAACTATATATATATATATATATATATATATATATATATATATATATATATATATATATATATATATATATATATATATATATATATTGCAACCTCATAAAATGTATGTTCAGTTAAACTAACGTATTCCTCAAAGTAATATAAAAGTTCAATTCCCTCATTCACTCTCATTGTTATCAAGTTTAAAGTTAGTATTAAGGAACATGAGAACTGTGTATCATCATCTCATGGATATCAGAACATTAAAAATTAAAGTTAAACAAACTAGTTTACCATTTATGTTCTCAGCTGGATTGTTCAGATGAATTTCTTTATCAGATAGACCGGGGGTGTCAAACATATGGCCCGCGGGCCGGATACTCATTATTTATTTGTAGTATTTTATTATTATTTATATCAAATCTGGCCCACCATAGCAAATGAGTTTGACACCCCTGAGATAGACGGTCGTTGCTGGGGGCGAAGTGAACATTATGAGCTTTGTCACTGTAGCTGCGGTCTTTCTTTGAAACATCAATCGTAATAGAACTTTCCACTTTCTACCGTCTGCATGATAATAAACCCATCTAAACAATCCAATTGACAATATAAATGGTAAACTAATCATTTTACTACATATTTGACAAGATTCAAATAAGGACAGTTTTGATTCCTGGTGGGTTTTACAACCTTAATATGTACATGAATAAAAACAAAGAGGGAATGACTGCAAATGGTGACATTAAAGAAAGTATTGATGTTGAAGCTTGAAGCAGAACTTAAAACCACCTGAGAAACAGTTATCACAGTGTACATCACCAACTACAGTGCTAAATTGTTATAATAATAGCCAGAGAACTATACACGCGTATACTGAATCTGATATTTGTGGATAATACAAGCATATACTTAATCTGATACAGTTTGTGGATTATGCAAACATTTACTGAATCTGATACATTTTGTGGATTATACAAGCATATGCTGAATCTGATACAGTTTGTGGATTTTCGAAACCTCAAAATATTCACATTTATTTTGACTAAATAAATAAGACAAACAAAACTTTTTCAACGTTAGCTATTCTATATTGTTAGAGTCTATGCCCGTTAGAATTTTTTTTTTCACGGTGGCTTTGTTTCATGCATTGTTAATGGAGATTACAAGCAATTACAGAAGGGTACAATTAACAGATTCAGTATCAGCATGCATGATGCAGATTGAAACGTGACAGACTTTCACGGTATGCCCGTAACGTATATTTTTCACGTTAAGCAATTAGCGTCAGATGGCAGAGATGACTACTTTGCATTTTTTTTTAAAGTAAAAGCTTCCCTATTTATTAGTCCCGAAAAGCAAGATTATAAGTTCACACTTTTGTATAGAAAAAATTCAATCAGACAAAAGATTTAGTTTGTTGAACTTGTATCATTTGCAGTTAATTTTCCCAAAATTGAACTTGCTAGCAAAGATTTGCGAATATCTGTCTCTTTCAATTTCTTCCGTTTCTCGGGTGGCCGAGTGGTCTAAGGCGCTCTCCTTTAAAAATTACTCACACATCTCGCCTCTGTCCACGTGAGTTCGAGTCTCGGCTGGACCAACGTGGGTATGTGAGAAAGATTAGTAGCTTCCCGTGGGTCGGTGGTTCTTCCTGGGTTCTTCCTCCACAAATATACTGGCCGCCATGTTTAGTCTATCATGTGCTGAACAATTACATTAAACCCCACAAAACAAAAACTCCCATTTCTCTAAACATTTTTTTTCTTAAATTTCTCTATATTTTACCTTTCTGTGTCGATACTGTATGTGTTTTTTCTTATTTCTTCTATATAATAATAATAATAATAATAATAATAATAAAAATGTCTGAGTTTGCAACGTTTGTTCAAATTCGAATTCACCAGTAGTTCATGAATGTAAACTGGATGATTGCGTCACGTGCACAGTTTAACATCGTAACATAAACGTACGCCACATAACAATTTAGCGGGAAATGTCAATCTAATTCACATTGAGAATTTAATCCTTGTGGAGAAGAAGTGCTTAGCTTTTTGATCAAAAATGATATTTTTACCAAACTATGCAATTTTTTACCACACACTTTCTCAATACCTATCACTAAATAATCGCATAAAGAGTGGTCGTTTGATTTGAAATGCTTAGCAACTGGATCATCCTTTTATTTCAACCCAAATTTTAGAAAGACTTAACAGTAGGCTACCGTAAGAGCAGAGTTTAATGATGCATGATTAATTTTGTTGATGTTGTACGTTTCAATTGACTATATATATATATATATATATACATGTTTGTGCGTGTATGTGTCTGTGTGTGTGTGTGAGAGAGAGAGAGAGAGAGCTCTTAGTCTTTAGGATTAAATTGTGATGTATTTTTTTAATTCTCCTTCAAAAAGTTTCTACCCATTTTTGCTTTGCGCTGACCTCGCAATTCTGCTTTGCAGATGCTACGTAATTTTTATTTCGCTTCCTTTCTAAACACAACTTTACTTTTTGAGCAACTGCACTAGATACCTAAAACAGCTATACCACCACCTACCAGATAAAATATTAGATTTGAGCCTTTATGATCTTGTATCATGTTTATTATCTTGTGGCGTTTTAGAGTCTTTCTTTAAACGTTCAGATTTTTTCTTCTATTTAATATCATTTTTGTGAACGTTTTCACGCTGCCTGCCAATTTGACTTGCCTGGACGTGTATCTTTTGTCTTTTGTGTAGTGACCTTCAGGTTCTTTGCTAACCTTTGATTCTTCTTCCTTTTCGTCATATCTATCCTCCCATTTACATTACAAGGAAATGTGAAAAATTAGCTCACCATAATTTAAATGTGACGAAAAGCTAAGCTGAAAGATGATTTTAAATATTACCTAGTTTAGAAACAAATTGAAGTGTAATTCTCTAAGTAAATTGACGAAGTAAAGACGTGTCCCAGAGAAATAGAAAACTGAACTACCAGCTTCTCAAAAAGGCACACTGCTTCTCAAAAAGGCATACTGCAGTATAACAATATAAAAAACAGAAGAATGAGAAAGGAGATACGTACAAGGAGTCCATGAATAAAGATACCAAAATTCAGAAAATTTCAAAATAACCAGAAATACGGGAAACAGAATTTTATCTACATCACACCAAAATGCTGAATAAAAACGTTTATATAGTCGGTGTTCTATCACAGCCACACTGGCCATCTTGAAAATCTTTCTATCGCTACTTCTACTTATATGGTCATATAAACATAGTGTTTTCAATATGGACGTCAGATCGGCACCATTTTCATTTAGGATAAACTAGACATATATGAAGTCTTTTAGTGACAACCTCATGTTCATATGACCATCTATGAAGGAGGAGTAGCGATGGAAAATTTTAAAGATGGCCGTTGTGGCAACAATATTGGACGTCAGATTGGCACCATCTTAAGTTAGAGGCAACCTGACATTATAAGAAGTTTTTTAGTGAAAACCCGATGTTGATATGACCATCCATTCAGGAGGAGTAGCGATAACAAGATTTTCTAGGATGTCCGAGCAGCACTATTTTTATTTAGAACCAACTAGACCATGGGATGAACGTGTATACAAAGTTTCATGGCAATGCTCCAAATAGTTTAAGTGGAGTAGTTGTGCTAACGGACCGACGGACGACGGACGAAATACCATCCCACAAGTTCTTCTGGTCTATGTTTTATTTTTCCTTCTTATGTTTTGCCACCTTTTTTAAAATAAAATGTTTGATGGTACCAGTACTCAGTGCAAACATTAGTAATCCCAATTATTGAATAACAAAAGTCCATTGAAGTATCAGATACCATTTGAAGTTATGAAATCATCCGTCAGTTCATTCAATAAGCTAAATTGTCGATTGGAAGAAATCTGCCAATAAATGATGCGACAGTGTAACATATGGCAATAATTTGGAAATTTCAGCAGATCTAACATTGATAAATATTTCATGTCTCTTGATTTGTTTCTCGTCTATTTTTTTTCAGCCTTTCTTTCAATTAAATTTCAACCGTTTTATATAGGTTCAATTTGCAATAGCCATTTTTAATTCCAGATTAGCCTTTTCAGTTTCTCTAGAATTGGAGTTATTGCTATTTGTGTCTTCAATAAAACTTTTTTGTTGTTGTTTCATTTTTTTCCAAGCGACTTCAGTCCATTCCCCCCCCCCCCACACACACACACATGCACACTATTTAGGCTTAAATATATGAAAATGGTCGAGGGAGGTGGTGATGATTTTGATGAAGATAATGAGCTAATAGATGCACAGGATCGAATACAGTTTGATGATATTGTAAATTGTGCTGCTGGTTTATCAGAGCAAAGTCACGGACGTTTCGATGATACCAAGTGAAGGTACTAGTGTTTCACACCTAGTTTTCGATCTGAACAAGGAGGATGTAAAGGAAGGCATTTGAAGGAATGAACTACTACAATATGAATTGGAAAGAAATAATCTTATTATTTTTAAAAAATCTATTATGAAGAAAACGGATGGTAAAACTGTTCCAATTTCTAGAACTGGAAAGGAGTTGTGGGTTACAATGGCCTAAACAAAACAAGGTGATAAATAGTGTGTTACCTATTGATGAGACAGAACCTAAATACAGCAAAGTGCCGCCCAGGGCCAACTACCAAAATTACGCCCCCACTCCATTCGTATTATTTATGATATATTGTTATGTATAATGTTTATATAATATTATAGATATTTTAGGAAATTATAAATGTTTCTTGACTTTAATATTTGCTTAAATCTTAATGTTGTTTATCTGACAAAAAAACATGTTTAACTAGTGTCCTTGAATTAGGTTACTTCAGATTTGAGCTAAAGGATAGTTTTGATAAACAAAATGTTGACCAAATTTGAGGTCAAGGTTGATTTTGTTTACAGATAAAACTGGAAATACCTTAGGAGTTACCTGTCAATGGACACACATACATTTATTATTCAAGAATGTTCTGTCATGTGACCAATCTTTATATATACCATGTTTAGTGGACAGTTTTTCAGTTTCGACATTACTATCAGTCTTGTAAAGAGCTATTACAGTTGTGGAAAGTCATTCCAAATTCTAAGAGAGGAATTATTTAAATATTCATTGGATTGAAACGGTGCTCATAAACTTTTGGATTTTGGATTTTTAATTGATGATTTTGGAATTTATCTGAACTTATTCAGAGATATTTTGGAGTACTTCATTTTGATATCAGCACATTAAAGACTACTAGTATATCAGGACTTTAAAGACCATTGGCACATCACAACATTCAAGGATACAACCGTGAATTCGGAACATTCTATATTTAGGACTTGTGATTAGAACACTAATTCTTATTGGATTATTTGGATTTTAATACACATTACTGTAAGTGTCTTTTTGATTTTTAATTTTAATTATCTATAAATAAATTGCTTGTTGATTTTTACTTGAATTGTTGGTTTCACTTTCTTTCTGTTACATTTTTCTAGACCATAGAGTCGTAACAATATAAAGTACTCTTACCAAATTGCCGCCCCCTAGAAAGTGCCGCCCGGGGCCACCGCCCCCTCCCCTCCTCGCTACGTCACTACCTACATATCCGTTAAACCTACTGTTTTTCAACAACAAAAAAAGTTCCTAAGGAAATAAAGATTTGAACGATAGACAGCCATGAGCTGTTTGATGAAAAGGTAAGAGAAACAGAGACTATGATTGACGAATACTACAGAACAATTCAAAGCAGAAAGCTTCCATCTGCAGTCGAATGATTATTCACTGCTGAAGAAGAAAGAAAATTATGGGGTTACATAAATGTTGTAAAAGTTGTAGTTCGAAAATGGAATCTTAGAGACATAATTTTGAAAATGTAAGAAGACCATATAGAGGACATAAAAAGGACATCAATAAAGAAGCAGATGCAACCCAAAAGGATGCAAAGCAAGAACTGCTGGAAAAATGTTGAAAGTAAAAGTCTGTAATTAGCTGCATAGAAAGTTTAACAAAAATATTGCAAAAATAAATTCTAAAGTTGCAGAAAAGGTACCATTAGGCGAAAGGTTGAAACAACTGTGTAAAGATGTTGTAACAATTGTGCTACTATAGCTATATCAATAGCAATGATTACCGTGTATACTCGCGTATAGCCTGATTCCAAATGCAAACAACGTAGACCCTGATCTGTCGTCGCATAATGCGCCGGCAGATCACGATCTATGTTGTTTGCTCTACTAATTAGTCCTTACAAACTACATAGAACCAGATCTGCCGGCGCATTATATGACGGCAGATCTGGGTCTATGCAGTTTGCAGTTAGTACAAGTTTATACGCAAGTAAAGACGGTAAGTCAACACTTGCTCTGATTATAGCAAACGTTCTAAAAGGTTAGGTAGGTGGTGGAGAACAAATGGCAGTAATATTCCATCAGTAGACAAGGATGACCAATGGAGTTGAAAGTAGGAATAAATATGCTTATTCAATGGTAAACTTTCCATATTACTGACTATACATTGTATATCGCGCTACGTTACACTCAGCATATTAACTGATTATTGTACATGTGAATGAGTATAGGAATTAGATGAGTGAACTGTATGATAATGCTCTTCACGTGGGACTTTATCTGTAGTGGTTAATCAAGGTAATTATTGATGCATGAACTATTTTTGTACTACTGGCTGTCACTCCAAGGTTCCTTATAGCCTGTGACTTTCACCGAGTAAAATCTGGCTTCTTTGGGTGGACAGTGATGATAGCTTCTGAAGCAGATTTTAAGAAGAACGACTTTTTTTTTTATTTAAATGCAAAACAACATTAATGTCTTGTTTTTCTCAACTCATTATTGTACCTCCAATTTTATATCATAGAAAATAATGTTCTTTTTATTTTTTTTTATCCTTTAATGCCCTGAAACAGGAGCAAGGTTGGTGGGTGGGTAGATAGGCAGGTAGGTGGTTTCACAGTTTCTCAATATGTCAGCACAATACTGGTTATATATTGCCAATTAACATTTCAAAATTAAAATTTTACAGTGATTAAAAGTTCTAACGTAAACATAAAATATTGCAAAACATCTTTAGTTAGAAAAGAACCAGTATTACTTCAGTCTGAATTTACTTTCTGCATGATAATGTTTACAATGGCTATCGGAAACTTGTAAAAGAGGCGAGCTATGTAATCGTTTTGTTAACCTCTGGTTTTATTTATGTTTTCCAATTTTCATCCCTGACTCATTCCCATCAAGGGCTAGTGCGATTTTATATATGTTTGAATTACATGGGGGTGTGCATGTATGTGTTGGCACTTGTACTCACCCTGTATGTATGTATGTATGTATGTATTATAAAACAGTCCCCTACCCCTCTTTTGTTTGTACATAATGTGTTTGTAAAAATGCGTTCGTTTATTAGGATGTGTTTATTATTTTTAAATAAGGATGTGTTTATTTGCCTATTGGTTGGTGTGAGTGACCCTCGCCAATCCCCTTCCCTCCTCTGCTTTGCTTGTATGTGTGGTGTTGGATAGCAAGGGTGGATGTTGGATTGCAATTATGTGCGTTAGTACCCATCACATTACTCTCCTTCCCCTCATCCATTTGTTTTTTTTTTATGTGTGGACGTTTGTCTTAATGAACATGCATGAGTCTGCAAGAATAGGTGTTAATCCCCATAACTATCCACTTACTTTACGTTTCCGTACACAGGAGTTGTATGTGTGTATGTGTATGAGTGTTGGTCAGTAGGAATGAGCATTGATAAGTAAAGATGTCTGATGGTCAATAAGATTGTGTGTTGGTTCGCAAGGATTGGTATTGTTTTTCTCTAAACAAATAAAATAAATGAATTTATGCTTTTAAACTTTGCTTTTAATAAAATATTCTGGTTTTTCTTTATAGTCTGCTAAATTCCGTTTCAGTTTCATAATTTTAATATTTCCTCTAATCTGATATTGATAAAATAATCTGGGTTCTTTTTTATAGTCCGCTAAATTCTGTGAAAGTTTGGAAATTTTAGTATTGCTCTTAGTCTCTGCCATTCTAATATAATTTATAGTTTCTGCTAAATTCCGTGTGAGTTTCTTAATTTTAGCATTACTTTTAGTCTAGGTCATGTTTTTAAATATAAGATTCTGGAATTTGTTTTAAGTCAACGCAAAATTCCGAGTCAGTTTTGTAATTTTAGTATTACATTTAGTTTAGGCCATATATTTTAATATAATATTCCTTTTTTTTACTCTCTGATCAATTCCGTTTCAATATGGGAATTTTGGAATTAAAGTATTACTTTTAGTCGTCCATTTTAATTAAAAAATATTGTGGACTTTTTTAGTCTGCTAACTTTCATTTCAGTTTTTGAAATTTAGTGTAATTATGAGTTGGTTTCCTTGATTACAGTTATTTACAACATTAGTACAATACATGCATATTTACCTTCATCGCCTACACAATCTGAGGTACAGGTAATAATTTATATATTTAACATGTAAGATACATGCATGCAGCCACTTGATATCATTGAGTGGGAGGGGCCACAAGCCAATACAGTTTATGTGATGACTCCAGGTTTACCACTGAATACAGGTTAAGGTCTCGCATATGCCGTCATCATGGCCTCAATTGTCATAGGATTGTTATTAAATGTGTTTTGATGCAAAATTCCCATTGATACCCAGAGTGATTCCCAGTGTCAAATTCCGATAAAGCCCCAAAGTGTCCCACAATGCTAAATTCCCATTTCCCCCATATCGTCTCATGGTGTTAAATTCCCATAGACCCCTATGTGGTCAACAATGTTAACTACCCATTTGTCCCCATACCAGCCCCCAGTATTAAATTCACACTTGTCCCTACAATAGCTCCCAATGTTAAACCTTTGCATGTTTTTAACATTAAATTCTCATTTGTCCCCATACTGGCCCAATCCATGATGGTCAGAGAGTGGATTTTCCCGTTTGTCCCCATACCAGCCCATTTGTCCCCTTACAGCCCTCACAACTACTAGCAATGTAAAACTGAACAGCTGAAAAATTCTTTATGAAAACGACATTGGAATGGAATCATCTGCATAATTGTGTAGTGCATGCAACGACAGTAATGGGCTTTAGAGAAGCTCTTCTTATGTTGTACTAACTGTAGTACAAAAACTCTCTCTCTCTCACAGTGTGTTTATGCAGAGAATGCCTTCATTGTACAGCTTTTTAACAGATACATTATTTCTTCACTCATAATGGTTCTGCGACTCAGAGGTGGATATGATGCAAGAGCAACAAAATGACAATGCAAAGTAGAATAGTGTTTGAATATTTTAATTTTTAGATACCAGCGCAACTTTGTTCATGATATGTTGAACATAGGTTTGTCCATAATAGATACACAATGTGTCGAAATTTCTTCATGTAGCAAGCCTGTGCTGGTATCTAATTTCGAGTTTAAAGTTGCTGAACTGAGCATATATTCTGCTATTTTATATGAAATAAAAATCTATAAACAAAATGTAAAAAGTTTTATATGTATAATAAAGGACACATTAACACAAACAGTCTTGAAATTTATCAAAATTTATTTCTTCTTGAAAGTGGGGTCAGAAAACGGCCAGTATTAATTATACTTCCTTTATTAATAATCAAGAAGTAATAATACTTTCCTCTCAAATGAAATCTAAATTATCAGATAAACTTTTGTGATGGGTACATATCAGTCTGCATTGTGAATCAATCATCAATCTTCACCCATACAGTCTCTCACTTTATCACTCATTATTTCATTATTTTAATCAATCAATCAATACCTTCAGTAAGTATTTGAATATACTCTGTATCTGTTACAATTGTAAACATATAATTTCATCCTATTCTTTACTTGATATTATATAACTCTTAGTACAAAATACAGATAAACAAGTAACGTTCACAGAACATTTCACTTTAACTTCATTGGTTTTTTTTGTTTTGTTTTTTTTTAGCCATAAGTATATGAATATGACACGAAATTAATGTTAGGTTCTCTATTCCATAGTCAGTGCCGTTAATATACTATATCTAATGATGCTGATTATGACCACATTGTAGCATCGAGAATATCTTTATACCCTCTGTTTATCTGTCTATCCATTCGTCCCTTACTCGAGATTCTTCTTGACTGCTAAGTGGAACTTCACCAAACTTGGTATCAACTTGAAAAGGGGTAATACCTTCTTATGGTTCATTCCCCATGGGTCTCTAAAAGGGGGTCCAAGACCAAATATGCTAAAATTTTTATCACAGTGGCACTGTTTAGTTTTCTTAGGCCAAATATTATACATGTATATTCATTTACAGCAGGAAGACACACGACAAGGAACACATTTCAAGGGGTGGGTGGGGTGGGAGAAAATGACATATAAGTTTATGACCAGATGGTAAAATTGAAAATAGATAAAAAAAGTAATCAAAATTAAATAACGTGGATTTCCAAAACAGAAAAATGCGTATAAGTGAAACAATGCAGATTAATATACTTACTCAAAGCTTCCACACAGCGGTCCTTAGAAATAAGTTAGATGAGAAAAAGGATTAATTTAAAAACTAAGCAATCTTCACCAATACACATGTGCATGAAATTATATATTTTGGTAAGTACATTTAATTGTTACAAGAAATAGCTGTTCAGTAAAATAGTAGCATTTGTATATTGGCTCTATGGACAAGATAAACAATAGTAGCTTTCATATACCGTTATTCTCCCTCGATACCCCTCTCCCATCCCCGTCTCCAAATTTCCAAATCTTCTTATAATACATATACTGTAACTTTTTTAATCGAGATCACACGACTGCTGTTGATGTAGCCTATGAAAGAATTGCTATCTCCTGCAGGAACCACTAATCTAATTCTGACTTGGTTATGAAAAATGTAATATACAAATAATGACGGAAGACATTGATATAACAGCTGATTGATTAAACAGTTCAAGTCTGAACTGTTTTGTGGCTCATCCCAATGTTCTGTTTGACCTCAGATGGAGTCATAGGACTTCACAGCATTCTTCACTCTGCCACATGATAAGGTGAAAACAAAACCATCCTGTTCAAAGTAGAAGAAAATCAGAGAATGAGAAAATTTGAAAGGTATTTCAATTGTCATAGAAAAGAGCTTTTTCTTTCTTTGCAATGTACTATTTTGAACTTTGAAATAGATCAGTCTGTGTGACTGTCATCATTCAAGCAAGCAGATAATACATAGGCAGACAGACAGATAGATTATAAGATAGATAAATGTCATTTCTTTTCCTTTCATACCAGGTGCGTGCATGTGTGTGATGGACTGTATTTTCCAAAAATTTTACTGGGTTTGGGTATTCTCAGCCTCAAATATGCTTTTTGTTTTGTTTGTTTTTTATTTTATTCGTTTAAATCGAATATTAACAAATAAAGGCCCAGTGTGATTATTTTAAACTTAAGAAAGACGACCCTAGATAAGTTGTTAAAACTTGTGTGTAAACCCCATTGCTATTTGTACCTCAAGGGCTAAACATTCGTGAAACAAGTTCGACTCCTCCATCCAGGGAAGTTTGGCAAGACTGGATACACATAATGAAAAGGCTTAGTTTGGTTTGGTTTGGTGTTTTATGGCATAGCAACACAAGTAGGTTATTTAATGGTGAGGCAATTGGAGTAAAGTGCCTTGCCCAAGGACACACCACAGTAGCTAACCCAGGATGGTCCGATGGTAGGATTTGAACCCGCACCTTTTGGGTTGTGTAAAGGCTTAGTCAACAAAATACAATTGTTTAATAAACTCAGTTCAGATGAATGTTATGATATATCCTCGGAAACCGTTAATGCCAGAACAACTGCATACAAATTCCTCAACCATGTTCTTACATTTATTGGGAACAAACTTACTTCCCGCAGATTGAATGATGAACCCTGTCTGCAACTGTCAGAGATACTAGTATGACCTTTCACATTCTGACCCATTGTTGTGAATAAATGCCACACTGACTGTAAAGCAGAGTGTATGTCTGTGAAGAAATTATCAATGAAATCAAAGATCTCACCTGGAAACCAGGATGACAATTTTACCTGATATGACCTCAATCTTTGGTCTCTTACCTAATTTTTCGATATAATGAGAACAAAACAATGATTTATTTACGTGTCCTTGAACATTCAACAAGACACCACTGTCGTAATAAATTATCATCAACTTGTTTAGATTATGGGATGAAACATCATTTTATATGTAAAATGACAGAAATCGTTTTCTATATATTCCAAGAGAATTCAGTGAGGAGATGATGGAGTCTTATGTAAAAGAACTCATAAAGATATGTAATTTTAAAAAAAAATTCTTACAGAAATATAAGATGGGAGAATCATCCAGAACTCATTATGTGGCAATAACTCCCTCCACATGCGTCCTCGTACACAGTTAATGGCCATACCAACTCCAAAGTACGTCACCAACACAACAAAGAAGCTGTGAACAAATAATAAACAGAAATAAAAACAAAAAAATATATATTCTCCACATAATCAGCACATTCTTCACGATTTAAATTTCTATTCAATCACAGACAATGACGAAACAAAAACAAAGACGCTTATCAGGGGAAGGGGACTATGAATGACGGGAGCATTCCAATTTCCCTGATATATATAGGTTGCTCAGAAGACTTTTATACAGGAACTTTGCACAAACAAAAGTGGTATTTTCAAAAATAGTGAGCCATAACTCTATAAAATGATGACGTTAAATGCTATAAATTAAACTCGTGCAAGAGTTCAACAATATCATGCTGACCGCAAAAATCGCTTGAAATCCAATATTTATTCTCGCTGTTGTGAAGCAACAGGTGAAGTTTGAAAAAATGGGCCATCACCACACTGATTAATGATATTGGATTGTGCCCTTATACTTAAACTCATTAAAGATGATACATCCAATGTCAGGTTATGCAGTGGAAACTAGAGTTTAGGAGGAGAGAAATCATGGGCCATAAATCCTGTAAATCTTTGGGTAGAAAGCTGGAAATCAAAACTTATCTGATAGTGCATTAATGTAAAGCTGCATACTGTATTTACTTGAATACCAACAATTCTTTGTAAAATTTTGCTGCAGAAACTCGAGGAGAAAGAACAGTCAGGGGCCATAACTCTTGTAAACGATTTCATGGGACACTAAAAATCAAAGTAAAATAAGACCCTATCAATATAAATTTCTTTGGTCAATTAGATTTAAATCCAAAAACCCTTAGTGCTGGAGAAAGAAAGTTTGAAGAATGAGCAAATCACACCTGTAAATAATGCCATGGAATGCAAAAACTAGCACTTCTTCAAGTTATTGTTGATATAAAATTTAATACCAAATTCAGTTGATATCCAGCTAGCCTTGCCAAAGCTATGTTGCCAAAACCACAGTTATGTGGATGAGAAATCAGGATTCATAATTGCTTTAAATTATATCATGGAATGCTTGAAATCAAACTCATTTAAGGTCTTGTGAATTTAAAACTGAATGCCAAATTTGGTTGATATCCAAACATTTTTAGTAAAGTTATGCTGAGGAAACCAAGGTATGGAGGACAGGTAATCAAGTGCCATAACTCCTCAAAATTATGACATGGAATGCTGGAAATAGAACCAATTCAACATCTTATCAGAATAAAGTTGCACTGCACTCATTTTTAGAAGTTCAACTATTCTTGGTAAAGATATATCACGGAAACCAAAGTTAGGTAGGCAGCCAATCACAGGATACATGACACCTCTAATCATGATGCGGAATACTGATAATCAAACATATTTAACACATTAGCAAGATACAGCTGCACACCAGATTTGATTGAAACCAAAGTATTTTTGGTAAAGTTATGTTTGAAAAACCAAATTTAGAAAGACTGGCAACCATAACTCCTCTAAATGATGACAGAGAATGCTGAAATTGAACTTGTCCGAGGAGTCACCAGTGTAAAGCTGTATACTAAATTTAGTTGCAATCCACTTACTTCCAGTAAAGTTATCTTGCAGAGTTAACAAAAGGATGGATGGACTGTCAAAACAAATTGATTACTATAGTGCTCCGCAACTTCATCAAGCGGTAAGCTAATAATGTAAAATTTAACCCAGATTTTCTCTCTCTCTCTCTCTCAGGAGCTGCGTAGCTCAGTTGGTAGAACCTTGGACTCGTAATCCAAGGGTTGTGGGTCCGATACTGCTTTGGTTTGTCCTTGGGAAAGGCACTTACTTCCCATTTCCTCAACGTGATACAGCCAAATAAAGTGCTCAAAGTGCTGATACCCCCCCCCCTCTCTCTTGGATATCCATATGGTAGAAAAGAACAGCATCCGGAGAATGAGAATGAAAGTAATTAAAAATTTTAACATAGAAAGTAATTTAAATTTTAACATAAACTGACTCTCTCCCCCCCGCCTCTCTCTCTTATTCATATAGTAAAAATAATGAAAAAAAACTAAAAAAAACCCAATAAAGAACAGCTTTTGTAAAATTAGAATGAGAATCATGGTAGCTACATATACATACATTATTACAAGTATAGACCCCACGCTGAGTTGGCTGATATCCTCCGAGGGTAAAGGCACTACTTGGAAACAGGCTCCAGCATAATAAAACTCAATGGCATACTGAAAATGATACAACTGATGTGTTAACACATAGTTGTTATGTCATGAAAACCATGATTACTTCTGGGCATCCCAGTCAATCTTATTATCAAGGAAGTAAACGTAATTATATTTTTAACCACGTCATTTATATGTCTTACTGCCCTCTTTACCACTGATACAAGGTTATCAATTACACTGCATCTAATCTCTGATTTATTAAAGACATTTGTTAATTTTCACATAAAGTTTTTCGCTTAGTTTCATTTGTTTATAGGTTTAAATCATAACATTAATATTTGACATTATACCTTATGAATTTCATGGAATAGTTCCTTTTTCTTTGTCTTTTCTGATAGGGAATTTAATGTTACATTGTTTCAATATATTAATGCAGAGTTGTCGACATTTTGGTAACACTTGTTCAAACCTTACTATAGGAACCAATAGGGTGATGTACAGTGGTGTAGCAACCGCCCAAGCAACCCCCACAACTCCGTGTGTGTGTGTGTGTGTATGAGGGGAGAAGGGTCAATGCCCAGTGGGGGCTCAAAAATCCCATCAAAGAACTTTTTTATTGGGAGGGGGTCCCCAGACTTAAGTTGGGGGGGGGGGGGCAGAATTTCTTGCTATGCCACTGATGATGTATTAAAACTAATTTTGCCTTTATTTCTACAGAGGTTTTGTGATAGTTATTATATAGTTTTTTATGATAAAAACAACCAGACTGTCTTCCATTTCGTTCTGCAGAAACTAAAATTAAAAATCTATTTTCATTCCCTCAACGGCGTATTTGTGAGATCACACTATTAACCTGTTTACAACGTCGAGACCTGCTTGACACATCGGCCGTGGTTGGCATCTGTTAGTCAACCATTACAGAGATTCGAATGGCCAATCTAATTGCTAGCTAGCCTGGAATCCTTACATGATATTATTAGTACCGGTGGTCTTTGGATCATTGGTCAAGAACGTATCTAACCATGTTGGTCATATAGGCAGTTTACACTTTATAACCTATTCACCTATATGACATGAATACAATGTTACTGAGGTTAATATACACATATTCATATTTTGTTTATATGTAACACGTATAACAAAACACATCATGGCATCATGTAAGATTGTAAGGCAAAGTCCTAATGGTCGATGCATCTGAATATTTCACAGTCATTTCACCATTTACTTACATTCAAGTGCCTACAAACTAAAAAGTTATTGCATTACATGTAATAGAAACACTCTCTTTAAATGGAAGATACTCAGCATTTTAATATTTTCAAATGTTGTAGGTAATTGTATAGTTAGTATTATCTTTAGGTATATATGTTTGTCTTTATCTATCCATAAATACTTCAACATACTTTACTAAGTTAAATAAAAATTACCAACTCTGTTCAAAACAGCAATATTTAAATGAAAGATCTTGTATTGTGCTCATATACTCTACATAGGTTTCTTGAGTTTTATCGATCAATCTTAAAATCTTGAAATCCACACTATTTTGCGGTTTCATCAAATAAACTCAGCATTTTTTGAGAAAATTACTCTAACATGTGTGCTCATTTATATAAAATGTTTGAATCAAATAATTTATATCATATGCTTGACATGGACTGTAAATGACTATTACCAGAAAATGACTCTAACATGTGTGCTCATTTATATAAAATGTTTGAATCAAATCATTTCTATCATATGCTTGACATGGACTGTAAATGACTATTACCAGAAAATGACTCTAACATGTGTGCTCATTTACATAAAATGTTTGAATCAAATAATTTATATCATATGCTTGACATGGACTGTAAATGACTATTACCTTATATACTCGTGTATAAGCCAGGTCCAAATGCAAACAACATAGACCCTGTTCTACCATTGCATAATGTGCTGGCAGATCAGGGTCTATGTTGTTTGTTCTACTGATTAGTCCTTACAAACTGCATAGACCCAGATCTGCCAGCGCATTATGTGATGGCAGATCTGGGTCTATGCAGTTTGCAGTTCGTATTTGATTGTACGCTAGTATATACTGTATTTGAAAAAAGCACTCATGTATGGTTCTTTTTGCAACTATTTGTAACCTCAACATTTTTTCATTTAAAAGAATTGTATCCATTTACTTAGAGAAATCTTATGTTAATCTTGGGGAGTGGGGTGGGGGAGGGAATGATGATTTTAAAGAAATGTTTTGATAATAAGCAGGAAGAGCTTTGTCTGTCTTTCGTAAGAACACTGGTTCCTTTGGTGGTGAGTGTGTTATAGACCCACTCATGTGGTGGATGGTGAAGGGTGTAAACCAATTGGATTGGTTTGATCCAGGGAGATGACTATGGATCTTGGAACTCAACTGGCTTGTGCCTGCATGCAACCCTGCAACCCTACCTATTATGCATTAGGAGGAAAGGAGTGGTGTGGAGAAAATGGGCTACTTATGTCACCAGAGGGGCCCCAATCCACCTCTGGTACCAGAGGGAAGTTTGCCTACCTATGTCAGTCTCAAGAAAGAGTAACTGAGGAGGCAGGTGTTTGGAGCCGGCATGAGTAACCTATCAGATCCTGTCTGACCTGTGGGGCATATGTGGACTGGTCACCTTTGTCACCTAAGGGATACTGGCATGCTCGGTTACATCAGTGTATGCGTGTCAGTTCATACCCCGGGTTCTACGGGATTACACTATTGGGTTTCCCAGAGCAGTTGCCAGGTTAATCCACTATTTGCATTTTTGTTGTTATTTCAGAACTAATATTGTTAGTGGGCTTGTGTATGTCTGCCATTAATAACAAGTATCAGATTAATGATAAGGCCAAATAAAAAAATATGTGTGGTTCTGATTACACTGAACAAAAAATAGGGTCGGTAGATCGGTACAAATTATTTTTTATTTTTTTTGGTTGTGACAGATTGAAAAGAAGCATACACTAGAAAATAAGTGTCATTTGCATCCTGAATTTAACTTCAATTGTAGATATATCTATCTTTTAATTATTTTTTTTCTCCTGAATTTTTTTGTGGTCTTTTTCCAAGTTTCTTTCCCCACCCCCCACCCCAAATGTAGGGTCGGCATGAAACAATAGGGTCGGTCGGGTAACCAGCACCACACATATTTTTTATTTTGGCTTAACTGGGTTTAAGGCAGCATAGACAAGACAATGTTGTGCGTTTTGGGGAGCACATGTTGGTTTACAAGGAAAATATTTGTATATTGCCGAGTTTGTTATAAGAGAGGTAACCCAGTGTACAATGTGGGCCTTCAAGGTTGTGGCCCTGTTGCTTTTGGGCTTCGGACTAGTTTGGACCAGTTCCAGGATGGACGCTGTGAAAAACAGGTACAAATTTCTCACACATCCACCCACCCATAACAGTATAACTTACAAATTCTGTACTTCTGTGAACCCTTGTCTGCTCTTTGTTTCTATTTACTATTTCAGCCACCTGTCATACAAGGAGAGGAGGAGTCTGAAGCTTGGAGCTGCAGAATGTTATGGTGCAGTCTGGCCAAAAGGGGCAATTTCACATCGGCTGATCCCTTTTGCTGTGGTGCATATACATGGATATATAGTCTCAGATTTGTTTTGCACAAATTTCACACACACAAACAAAAATCTGCCATAAGGCCTGTTTAGCCTGATGGTAATGGGATACAGTTGGAAGTATTTAGACTTATGTTGCGACTAGGGGTAATGTAACAAAAGAAAAGACTCAAACATGCTTTCAAGATTTAAAATACAAATCTTTAATTTCCTAAAATATTAAAATATTTCAACAAACAATTAAAGTGAAAGAATTAAAAATAGATTATCCTTAAGAGTCCTAAACTGTTCTAACGTTCACTGATCCGGAAGTTAATCCAAACATTCCGAATGAAGTAACCTTCACTGTACTAATGTGTTAATAAGAATAAGTTATATCCAAGTAATCCTTGCGAATATGGAATATCACAAGTTCTAGAAATGTTTCCAATAATTCTACAGAGCTGTATTAATCTTGAAGAAACAGTACTAATCCAGAATGCACTGTATGAAAATAAATAATCTCCAAAGAAGAATATCCCACACAAAAAATGAACCAAATTCGTTTATGACCTCTCAATCCAATGTAACTATGAAGAATGCCTAAACACATGATTATTTCCTATTATATAGTCTCTTAACACGCAGAATTGAAATAAAAACCCATTTAATCCTTCTAGAAACAACCTTCACCAAACCAATCAGAAATTAGGTTATGCATGATATCGCTTAAAGTACCTCTAAACTGACATTTTTATCAATAACAAAGTCGTAACTCATGGAATCTAGGTCAGAAGTTCATACTCTCTCACGCGCGGAAAACACGTCACATGACTAAAGCTACAAGCGACAATTCCAAGTCCAATGTACTCAGTGAAATATTGATCCAAAATACCGTATGTGTACTCACGGCAAGATGACAGCTGTTAGACTAAGAACAGAGATCGTAAACTGATAAACTATACCATTATTAAAAGAAAAATGATATATAATTCCGTAACACTTATATTAAATGTTGACGTTGCTCCATATTTCTTACTGCTAGAGCTTTACATTAAAAACAGTTAGCAGCGTGAACACACATCGGTTTAATTCCAATTTTCCTGTTATTACTTGTTAATAAATAATTTGTCCCGGCTCAGGGGGCTCGAATGGTGAAGGGCATAAATGAACTGGATTGGTTTGATCCAGGGAGACTATAGATCTTGGAACTCAACTGGCTTGTGCTTGCATACAACCCTACCTAGTGTGCATTAGGAGGGAAGGGGTTTTGTGGAAAAAATGGGCTACTTCTGTCAACAGAGGGGTCCCAATCCACCTCTGGTACCAGAGGGGATTTTGCCTACCTATGTAAGTCTCAAGAAAGGGTAACTGAGGAGGCAGGTGTTTTGGGCCGGCATGAGTGATCAGTTGCAGAACCTATCAGAGCTTGTCTGACTTGTGCGGCCTATGAGGACTGGTCACCTTTGTTACCAAAGGGACCCTGGCATACCCCCTTTACCTTAATGTAGGTCTGTCAGTTGATCTCCCAGGATCTACGGAATTAAACTACTGGGTTTCCTCGAGCTGTGGCCAGATTATTTCACTATTTGCGTTTGTGTTGTTATTTCAGAATCAATATTGCTATTAGGCTTGTCTAGGTCTGCTGGTAGTAAGCAGGAAGAGCTTTCTCCATCTGTCATGAGGACAATGATTCCAAGATAATCACGTAGTTAGTCTTCCTATTCATAGCCCAGATATACAGATCGTTATATCTTACCCAATTTCGCTCATTCTTCTCAAAATGTTCAGCATGAACTAAAATTTTAGTCAATTATGCTTAAGAATTCCAAATTTGTGCAAGTCTTTTTTTTATTTTTTATATATAAATTTATATCCTAACGAGGAGAGCAATAGTCGAAAGATCAATCAACCAATCTGCCAATTGCACAATTTCTCGTAATAAGAACATGCTTCATTTTACAATAAAGTTTCAGATTAGAGGCAGAATAATGATCAAATAGTAACATGCTAAATAAGTATACAATACAGGAATTTATTTATGTAGTGCCACAATTTCATGCTGATGACTTTCCAGTAAACTTGTAAAATTTACTTTTGCGCTCTCGTCTTAAGGCTTGGATTATATCATAGATTCAAGTCAAAAAAAGCATACATATGACAGAACAGAGAAGTCAGCCTAGGACAAATCGGGAGATTTGCAAAATTTGATCGGGAGTTTTGGCTTCAAAAGAGGGAGGATTTTCAATGAGAATGGCGAATTTTCATCGTGGCACATGTCTTCGGCTTTCTTATCCCAATGAGGATCCTAAGCTTGGGTCACTAAATGAGTAATTTTCGTCCGTTTTCGTCCATTTGTATGAGAACTTTTGTGCGATTTCTGAGTCAGGGAACATTATTTTGACTAGATCTTAACACTGATCTGCTACCGTAAATGGGGGATTATGTTTGGCTGTAAAGCTGGCAAACAGTGTCTCGGCACGTATATTTTTATCCACATTTTGATGCATATTCCGCGAACATGGATTTCAGTTATGGCGTATGTGTTGTCGCGTTTAATATTCCTTAATATGCTGCATGACGCATAATGTCATTCTTGCCACCATTACAGATATTACAATCAGCTTTACAGGAAGGGCAGAAAGAATATAAATGTCCCTTGAACTTGATTCCAGCCACTGTAATTCCTGTTTCCATCCATTACTGAATTTCATGTTTTGCGTTTTATCATTGACAGATGGCGCACTCTTAGACATCTCGTCAAACTTTAAACACCGAAACCAAACTGACCCTGTTTTATGCTGACTGAGCTCTTTAGTAATCCAACCATAATCAATTAATCTCTATAATCCTTTCGGAATTACATCTGACCACACGTAGTATAATCCATGTCGACAAACTTCAAACACTGAAACCAACCGACCCTGCCAACATAATCAAAGAGATGTTAATTTTTTTATGCTGCTTGAAATTTACAACTAAATCGTCTTGCAACGCTTAAGCCAGTTCACAGTCATGTGGTCGCAGGCAGTATTACCGTAAATATACTACACTTGAAGCAAGGTATGAAAACAAAATGGTAAAAATAAAATTTTCAATAATATTTTTGCATACACAGGAGATTTCAGTGAGTGACAGGAGGGACGGGAGACATCCCTCATCTCGGAAGGAAATCCCTCCAGTCCAGGAGGTTCACATGTATAGATAAGTGAACTTTCATAGGTTTTAATCTTGTGGTTTAACCTTCTTTTGTGAACACAGAAGAAGATACAAAAGTGATGAAAGTGCATAAATCGCAAAGGTAAAAGAAACGAGGCCAGACTGTAGAAAGCCTCATTGATTAATGTGCCCTTTATCTTAAGCTTTTTAAGCATGATAGAGTCGAATTTCGCATTGGTGATAGCAGCTGGTTTATTGTCTAGCCTGCGTAAACATGGTGATGCAAATATATTACTTTTCCACCAGCAGCGGTGGCATCACCACCAATGTTAAAGTTTTTGTGTCCAAGATTGTTGCAGGTCAGATACAGGGATTATTCATCAATGTATGGACGCAGGTGAGAAACGGGTTTCCGTAGAATACTTGTTTGGTTCCCATCGTTCATCCCATAACAAATTACTAAATATACAACCTACCCCCCCCCCCTCCACCTGGGATTTATATATGTTTTCATTTAATTTTAATTTGCTTCATTTCACATTGTTTTTAAACCTTGTTACCTTGCAGGTCTTGTTGTCGTACTGAAGGTTCATAATAGCGCCTTTATCTATGACTGCCTGTTTAGTATCATGGGGCGGTATCCATGGATAAGATACATTGCATATGAATGTCATGTGAAGCATCAGACTGCAATTCTTGCCATCTGATGTGTTGTATTGTCCACCTTGTGGGAATTCGACATAAAATCCTCCACCTTCATGTCTATCTGAAATTGTGAAGACACATTAAAAAACCAAGCGTAATCAACGATTACATTGATCACCTTTCCAAACTTGTAGTACTCTCCATTAGCCAGAGCAAACATTAATTATCATGCAGGAAATACACTCAACATAAATTGATCTTGTTGGCTCCTTTCCTGCATATTTTTTTTTTTTTTGTTTTTCTTTTTTTTTTCTTTTTTTTTTCTTTCTTTTTTTATCTGTACATTTCAACTTTTAATCTTTTGAAAATTGATTATTTTAACCTTTGATTGAGGCCATATAACCAGTATGGTACTGACATGCCATTAGACCACATACATACAAACATACTTTGACAGGGCATAAAAGACATAAATAATAATAATTAAAAAAAACCCCCAAAAAAACATTCTTTTGTATGATATCAAAGTAGAGGTACTATAATGACATTATGAAAACCAGAGATTCATGTTGTTTTTGTAATTTTTTTTTTTTTAAAAAGTCATTTTGTTCTCACAATCTGCTTAGAAGCTGCTATCAGTGTCCACATCTAGAAGCCAGATTTTACTGGGTTAACTCACATCCTTGAGTAACCCATGGACTGACACCCAGTAGTGCAAGCATAGTTCATGCATCAATAATTACCTGATTAACCACTACAACTGAGGCCTTCCATGAAAAATATGCAGCATGCAGTTCACTCATCTAATTGCTATACTTATTCACGTGCACATCACACAATTAGCTCCCCTGGCCATTAGGCCAAGTGAACTTATCATATGCCCCTGCGTCCGCCGTGCGTTGTGCGTCCGTCTGTCAATAATTGCTTGTTAGCATTCTGGAGTCCATATTTCTGTAACACAACTTGTAATATGGGTTTATATTATCGGTTCGATAATGATCGAGATTTATGTATATTAATGATGTGATCTTGCATCTGATTGGTTAACTCTGATACCAATCTGGAGGCCATATTTCTGATCTGATTTTGATCAGACTCAGAATATATGCTTATATCATTAAGATGAGTTCAATAATGAGCGAGATCTATGCATATTAACGAGGTGATCTTGCATCTGATTGGTTAACTCTGATACCAATCTGGAGGACATATTTCTGATCTGATTTTGATCAGACTCAGAATATATGCTTATATCATTAAGATGAGTTCAATAATGAGCGAGATCTACGCATATTAATGAGGTGATCTTGCATCTGATTGGTTAACTCTGATACCAATCTGGAGGACATATTTCTGATCTGATTTTGATCAGACTCAGAATATATGCTTATATCATTAAGATGAGTTCAATAATGAGCGAGATCCACGCATATTAATGAGGTGATCTTGCATTTGTTTGGCTGAACTTGTTACCCTTGTGGAGGTCGTATATTTTTTCATTTGAAGTTGATAAAACTTGGAATATGTGCTTACATCATTAAGATATGAAATGAGTTCAGTAATGAGCAAGATCCATGCTTACCAATTAGGTGATCTTGCATCTGATTGGCTGAGTTTGTTACCACTCTTAAAGTCACATTTTTTATCTGATTTTGATCAAACTTAAATATGGACTTATATCATTAAGATCTTGGATGGGTTCGATAATGAACGAGATACATGCATATTAATGAGGTAATCTTGTATCTGATTGGCTGAGCTTATGACCAATCTGGAGGTCGTATTTCTGATCCGATTTTGATCAAACTTGGAATATCTCCTTTTATCATCAATATCTTGGAAAGTTTTGATAATGAGCAAGATCCATACATATTAATAAGGTAATATTTCATCTGAGTGGCTAAACTTATCACCGTTCAAGAAGCCATAATTCATGATACGAGTTTGATCAAAACTGGAATAAGGGCTTATATCATCCAAATATTTTACAATAAGTGAACAGATCCACATATATTAAATATGTGATCTTGCATCTGATTGGCTGAGATTGTTGCCACTCTAGAAGCCATATTATTATCTGATTTTGATCAAATTTTAAATCTAAACCAATTTACAAAGCTTTATAGAAACTGGATGAGAAATATAGTCTCATGATATAGAGAGGTAACAAACTCAGTCAATCAGATGCAATGTATCTTATTAATATAGCTTAGATTTTAAAGAGACTGTGCATATTAATTATGCCATTATCTTCAGAGCAAATTGTTATCAGGATATAGTAAAATAGGTAAAATCAGTATGATATCAAGTTTGGGAGATTGTTTACCTAGATTGCGTTCTTACAATACTACATAAGACTGCTCAGTGAAATGGTTAACTGTTAACTTATGTTTACAGGTGAGCGATATCAAGCCAACTTGGGCCTCTTGGTAACCTATTGAGGGTAACCTATCATAATATACAATGCATATAGTCATTAATATGTTGTTGTTATGGGCGTATCCTCATTATTCAGCACATGATAGGCTATACATGGCGCCCAGTAAATTTGGTGAAGGAAGAACCCGGAAAAACTCCGGGAAGAACCACCGACCTACGGAAAGCTAATGGCAAGCTTTCTCGCATACACACTGGCCCGAGACTCGAACCCACGCGGACAGAGGTGAGATGTCAGTGATCTGTAAAGGCGAGCGCCTTAGACCACTCGGCCACCCGGTGTCCCGTCATTAATATGTAAAGTTTACCATTGAATAAACATATTCATTCCTACTTCCAACTGCACTGGTCAGGATGGGCCTTCTGAGTCAAGGCTACGATGTATATAGCAGGACAAGAATCTATGCGGGAAATACTTAACCATTTTAGTAAAACATAGAATGTAGGTCACAGTGACCTTCTTTGGTTGTAAGCAGTGGTGTACTGGCCATTGGGCATACCGGGGCAAATCCCGGTGGGCCGCCGCAAAAAAATCCGTTTTTACCGGTGTTTTACTGGTGTGAGCAAAACCCCGGGCCTATCCCGGCAGATAAGTCCAGGGCCGAGTTGCTTACCCAGTACACTCCTGGTTGTAAGGGTGTAGTACTGACGGAGATGCATTAAGCTATCAAGATTCACGATTTGTACATGAACTGACCCAGCATATGAACTTTAAATAATAAATTTTAACAAAGTCACTGCAAAATGAATACAGATCACAAAAACCTCTTTTGGCGATAAGGGTGTAGTATTTATCAAAATGCATCCCCTCACCAAGTTTCATGATTCTAGGTAGTAGGATATTATCTATTTAAGTGAGTTCAAGATTTTATATGAAAAGCTACATGACAGAGTCAATTTAAACAGATTTATCAGTTTGCAAAAAACGGAGCAAACAGAGTTAGAGTAAATTGATGATGGCCTCACACAAATGGAAGATGCCATGACAAAAGTTGACAGAAGATGAAACAGAGGGAACGATTTTATTGAGATTTTGTCTCTATCAAACATTTTGTTCCAGATTTTTTATCACCTACATAATATACTAAATCGAGACATCGCCATAACATGTTCAAAGTACAGTTACACAACACTGTGAGTATATAAAATATGCAATGAAAACGTCAGAAACTTTGCAAATCAAGTGAACTGTGAAACCTAGCCACAACTATTACATTTTTTAAAGAAGGTTTTGTATGCATGGTCTGCACATGCAGCCACAACTATTACATTTTTTAAATGAAGGGTTTGCATGCATGGTCTGCACATGCACATCTGGCCTGGTTTTTAAATGAAGGCTTTGCATGCATGGTCTGCACATGCACATCTGGTCTAGTGTTCTTTTGTTTAGATCCTCTCAGTCCTTACTGGCACCAAATCAATACATACTTAGATTGTTTCATACGAACATCCTAATTTTTTTTTTTTTTTTTTTGGGGGGGGGGGGGCGGGGTCATTACTAAAACTTACCCGTATGAGTTATGCACCGAATTCATGCCAAAACTTACTGTGGAACCTAACAGCAACTATTATATTCCCGAAATAACCGAAACGATGCCGTTTAAACAAAATTATCAGAAACTCAACCTCCACCACCCCATTTTTATGTTAGGCTCACTGAACTCATCTTGCGATTGTTTCATTTGCAGCACATCTTTTATCTTTTATTATGACAGGACTCAGTTTGTAAGATAGGTCTTTGTTGAATATATCTGACTTTTTCAGTAAAATATCTCTCTGATAGTCGTGATAGTTTCCAATTGCTACATGATGAAATAAATTGACAATGCAACCGGGCATGCTGCTTGGACATGCGCATAGGATGCTTTTGTAGGAACTACAATGACTAAGAAACAATGCAGTGGCTTACAAACTTGAAAGCTGTTTCTTCAAAATAAACTTTGACTAATGAAAGGTTCTGATAACAAACGTGTGATTCAAAAGTAAACGAACGTAATTTAAAGAAATTTGCATCAGCATTATCAGCAAACCAACCTGATGTGTAATCTTGTGTAATGTGCGTTGCAACCAATTCTCGTCAAATTCTAATTTTTCCTAGCGTTGCAACATTCATCTATGCTTGAAGAAAATAATGAAAAGAAATATCCTATTAAACAGTCCTTTTAAGCAGAGATGTGAAAATATATCATTTAATTGGAACGTGTAGTTCCTGCATCACTGACGGCCAAATGCGTGTGTACACGTTTACTGATTTTGTCAACATTTATAGAGTGTAAGCCAAACTAAGGCGTATTCACGTGTAAACCTTACAGCCTTTGTCAAAACAAAGCAACCCAGTTCAATATAATATTGGAACTAATGAATAAATTAGTGAATTACGCGTAAGCTTGAATACTTAAGAATTCAAATTGCACTGTCACTGTTATTTACAAATCGGCATGTGGTTATTTACATGCATACGCTTTGCTAAATACAGTTTTAAACGTGCAAGATCTTTCTGAGGTTCCTTTATACAATGTAGTGACAATTTAATACTATGTTTTTGTTTACACATAGTCGTAAGCAAAGTGGGTCTGGTGTTTTGTTTGTTTTTATGCAGTAGTAAGGATTATTAAAGGAAGTAGGCTTTTCTTTTGCGGGGGGGGGGGGGGCGGTTGCAGTAGTACTGGAAGTGAACTCTGCTCACGTCAAACTATTTTAAACTTAACTAGTATTTCATAACTCTCATACTTTCGGTACTAGTATTATGTCGATTTTTTCTACATCATACATACCCCTTCCACCCATCCACGACCTTTTAGCCCAGCCAAAAACATCAGTTCAGTACTCTACAACTCTTGTTCAATTCCAAAAATAGATACAAAAATACTCAATACAGTACTGTTAACGGAGTAGCAGATACATTTTTGCAAGTTAGAAACACAGTAAGTAGCACATTCAGATGAATTACTAACTGCTGAACTTTGCAACATCGTCTTCACTCATTGAAAGAAAAGATAAGGAACGAACCTGGATATGCTATTTGTCCTCAAAATGTGGACAACGAACCTGGATATGCTGCTTGTCCTCAAAATGTGGACAGTTTTCTTCCACAAAAGGAATAATTTTTTGATAAAAATAGTTAATGAATTCAGTCAGACATTTGTCTTGAACAAGTGGTTGATTTTGATCCATTTAAAAATCACAATGTCATTAGGGATAATGTTTGCTCCAAGGCACATGAAAATAGCATTGTTAAGGTAATTTGCCCCGAGGCACACAAAAATAGCATTGTTATGGTAATTTGCCCCAAGGCACATGAAAATAGCATTCTTATGACAATTTGCCCCAAGGCACATGAAAATAGCATTGTTATGGTAATTTGCCCCAAGGCACATAAAAATAGCATTGTTATGGTAAAATACGACGGAAATTTTAATACTATTTCCATCTATTTGCACGCCCATTCAATTGAAATGTATGTATGTATGTATGTATGTACGTATGTATGTATGTATGTATGTATGTATGTATGTATGTATGTATGTATGTATGTATGTATGTATGTATGTATGTATGTATGTATGTATGTATGTATGTTTGGGATTAAGGGCACATCAGCACAATCCTGGCTATACAGTGCCCAGCAAAAGCTAGATAGTAAATATGGTCAAAGTAAAAACCTTGCCAAATGACCAGGAAAACGACTCTCTCCAACACAAAGTAAATACCCACCATGAGACAAATGTAAAAAGTCAGATTTTGATGAAGAAAAATAAATCTCCCTAAAGACAAGGGAGCAAATAGGGAAATTCCTTAAAATAAATCTCCCTAAAGACAAGGGAGCAAATAGGGAAATTCCTTAAAATAAATCTCCCTAAAGACCTAGGAGCAAATAGGGAAATTCCTTAAAAGA
>JAQPZY010001495.1:407500-467500 GCA_029931535.1 Margaritifera margaritifera
AAAATACAAATTGTCTTTTTACATTTAGTGAATAGTTTATGGATATACATTATCAATGAGAAATACATGAAAAAGATTTTAAAAGTGCATATTTTCTTTGGTATTTTCTCAATACACCGTTTCCGTGAAAACCAGAACGTGAACACAAAACTTATAACAGAAATGAAATTAAACCACCGCATACATGTAGTATACATCATATAAATAAAATTGGAGAGGAGGCAACAAACATCTCTTATTCAATGTAGTGCTTTATCAGCTCATCAACTACTGAAACTGTCATCTGACATCATTCTTCTCCTACAAGTACTCCATTGACGACAAATCTCTGTAGTCTGCATCGGCACGCAAATCTATTTTTCGTAATCTGCCTCTGAAGATATGTGATCTGTTGGGCTTTCTTGGCGGCGTACTCATAAAACATGCTCTGTACACCTTTAAGAACGGACACAGAGCCGAAGCAGGTAGCGCAACGGGTAAAATTGTTTTCCTCCTCTTTGACCAGTCTCCTAGTCAGTTCTTGCTCTCTTCAATTTAGGATGAATACTTGGAAATAGGATTTCCGGAAGAAGTTCTATGCAGTTTTAAGTTACTCTTTAGCAGCAGAATACATCACCATATTGGAGTTCAGAAACTCCTGATTGTTGAAAATGGAAAAACAAACAAGCGATTCCTAACAAATATCATGCGCTTGTCACTGGAAAAACGCAAACCAAACTGGATTGGTCGTAAATTTACGCTGACAACAAACCGTGGTCGCTTGAATGGTTAAAGAAATACTACCGCCAATATGAGCACAAACACATGTCAAGATCAATCGCTTACAACGCGTTTTCATACGTGTGCTCAACATCAAACGGAGTCGACGCAGTCAACAACACCAAACCATGCGGTTATTGAAACATACCTATATGATCGTTTACTTAAACTACTGTTCATAAAGTTCCACCATCAGCACCTTTTGACGATCACGTTATGTGAATAATGTCATCATTCCATATGTGAATCAAACACGTGACCAACTGGCCCTTACTCAATGCAATTAGCAGGCTTTGGTAACCTTTGATGTGTAGTGGAGGAAAGCGGCTCACGGTAAAATGTGTTAGAGGCCGGTCCTTAATTATCGATGGCTTTGAGAAAGCTGGACTCGATTAATTTTCAATTTCGGGATTATTTACGTGACAAATGTTTGTATGCACCAAGAGATTTGATTGAAAAGATGTCTATTTTGTGGTTTTGTCCGAAAATCAGTGAAGTGCGAGTTTTAGTACTGTGCTGTCATCAGTGTATATACAAAGTGTTGAAGTAGTACTTGTGCTTGCATGAATAGTTTTAGTATCTTAAAGTTTTGTTGTTCCTTTGTATTAAAAATGCGTGCATAAAATGAGACGTGCTTTCAGGAGGGTTAAAATTTGAACAGGAAAGTGTGCTACCTGCATTTAGAAGTATAAACGTTTGGATTTATCTATGCCCTTACATAGGTTATTCATTCAGATGGATCATTACTGTGGTTAAATTGTTAATCAAAGAGAATTGCTGAGAATAAAGTATGCGCAATTTTCTCATACAAGTATTTTAGACAGCAGTTTCACTTGCACGAAGGATCGATACAAATAAGTATTAAATCTAATTTTGGTACATCATTTAAATGTTCTTTCTTTCATTTTCCATAATACTAGTACATAAATACTTTATGCACTTTCTCTTTTCTCTCGGATACTGTATACATACATGTGCATTGAAACAATTTAAACTGTTTTATAATTCTTCTCTTTCTTTGTTCAAAATGGGTTAAAATAAAACAAACATATGTAAAAGATAATACTTTATTACAGTAATGAAGCTAAAGTATCCAATATATGCGCATAATGTTAATCTGTAGGCATGTCTCAGTAACAAGCGGGGGGGGGGGGGGGCAGGGGAGGGAGTTTTCTGCATGACATGTGTCTCATTGTTCGTTGGGTCTTTAAATTCATGGTTCTAAGCATCCGCGAAATCCACCAAAACTGGTGCCCCACGATAAATAGTGAAACCACAGTATTTGCCATTACCAAAATTCCCACTTCAGTACCTAAGCCTATGCACCTGTTGGGTGGGTAATACAAAGCAAAAGCCACTTACCACCCACAGAAGGACTTCACATTTCCTTTGAAGATATTTCATCCTACACTTAACTATCGAAATGTGCACTTTGCTTTTGATTTTACATACAATTTGATTTTTTTTTTTTTCATACACAAGAATCTGTGTCATGCTTTATTACACGTTAGCTGTATGATTTTGGTTTTGGCATATCTTAATATTATTGGAGCTTTTCAAACGCGGATGCATTTTTTTTTTTCATCTGCGTTTTATGTCGCCAAGCTTTAGGTACAGTGAGCTCAGTTATGTACAACATTCTGGAGGAAGTAAGACTCGATCTATGAACCATGGTTTATAACTCCACCCCACATACCAACTAAACTAATTCAGTCAGTTACTAATACTGTATTGTCCTGTATACGTGATGATGGATTTTCGCTTTCTGTCTGTTTGTATTTCAGTATGAAACAGTTCTGTATTGTAATTTCTGAGCTATCAGTTTATCTTTTGGTATAAAACAGTGAAGTATTTTAGTTTCTCATCTAACAAGGTTTGTTCTGTTTGACTCTGTGTGCGTCAGGACAAAACAATGTGTATTTTATTTTCACAGTCATCACTGTTTCTTATGTCTGCCCTTTTGTATTTCAACAAAAAACAGTGTCGTCTTTAATTTCTCAGCCATCAATGTTTGTTTTGTCTGCCTGTGTATGTTTTAGTATAAAACAGTGCTGTATTTTAATTTCTCAGCTATCAATGTTGTGTCTGTCTGTTTGTGTTTCAGCATAACATGGTGCTGTATTTTACATTTTCTCACAGCAGTCACGCAATACTTACCCTGGAATATGTATCACCGGTATATTTTAGAATAGAGATTACTGTAGTGATTGTAATTCCTACTCACAGCCATGTCAAGTATTGATTCTTTATTTTGTAATGATCTTGCACTCACATATTGCTGAGTAGCCCAGTGCTACGACGTCATGTACATAGAGCGAAGAATATACATAGTATAAAAGTAAATGGGGAAAGCTGGAATCTGAATTAGTCGGTCACTTATTCGCTAAAGTTAATCAGATCGTATAGTATACACATTTGCTTTCAGTACGCGGCTCACTAGTTATTTTGGTTGGTTCACAAAAGCACTGATTATCAATCTATTTTCGGCTATTATTCTTTCTATTCTGTTTTGAATGTATACTTCATTTGCCTGTTATTTTTTTTTTTAATGTATTCTTCTTTTAGTATACTGGTGTAAAATATATGTCTTTATGGTCTTACCACAAATACACATAAATCTGTAATCGTCAAACTCTGCAAAGTACGATTTTGATCTGCCACAATCAAGCTGTTTCCTAAATGCATTCTCTGCGTAATGGTATCGAGTATTCCTCCGTTCCATATCGATTAGTGATTTTTAAGTAGCACAACTGTAACAAACACGAAACTAAACCAAACACGATTTGTTGTTTCAAATCTTTGTTCTCCAAAAATTCTGTATGGTTTTGTCGAATCGTCGTATACTGACTTTGTAAAATTTATGAGATCTTAAGAGTTGTACTGTAAATTTAGCCGTATACAAATGTATACATTTATTTCCATCAAATACGTAATGTATTCCTTCTTCGTGATGTGCTGTTTGACCATCTTACTTTCAAAGCCGTTGCTGATTATTTCAATGTTATCGTAATGTAATGTAATCTGTAAACCTGAATCTTTTCTCAAATATTTGCAGGACACCTTTTTATTCTAACCATACTTCAATCTCTTCCGAACTTGTAAATAAATACACACTATCACTTGATATCCAGATTGTTATTTATGTTAAACTCATGAAATATTACTATCACTTATCCAAAAACGTTTGAGCTTATCACAATATAGTCCACTACTCACGATTGTTACAGCAACAAATTGGTTAGTACGACAAAATGGCTGAAAACGAACTTGGTCTTTGTAACCAGAGTTGACTGCATACAAAATTATATGCGTAAAATGAAATAAAGTATATAAGTTTTGTATTTTAATAACCTATACTAGGACAGGAAATAAGAGTAGAGTATTTCTGTTTCTAAATTTTATTCTTCGAGCAATCATACGCATCTGAAACAGCTAACACATATTTCTGTTTGAAAAACAATTAAGCGAATATAGTACAACTTATTAAAAAGTTTACATGGCATTTTTATAACCCCTGGATGATAGGTCATTAATAAGCAACTTGTCTTGTGATAACTTTGACAGTTGCTTGTAGGTAGGGGTGAAACGATACACCTTTGCCTCGCATCGATACGATTCTCGATACACAGCCTACGATACGATACATTATCGATACACATATCAACTTGATGGTCTTTTCATCTTTAGAATGTCTGTCAATGGTAGGGTGGTGCCATTTTTTATGTGTTGACATACTAGGTGTATTTCCAGTATGCAGATTACAAACAAACATAGACTTATCATATGTTAATATGCCATTCTCATCCTTGACAAGATTTCTTAAAAAAATACTTCTAAACAGACTAGCTGTTAGTGATTTTTATTCACCCTTTTCGACCATTTCATGCTGCTCCATTCGATCATATGCATGACTAATCCTGGTCACCACTCCCTTTGTTTTACATTGAATTAATGTTTTTAAAACATCTTATTGACAGTTTCATGTCTTCACTTAAATTTTGAAGAGATTACGGTGTTATCTTCAAAACAGAAGAAACAGTGCAATTTCCTTGTGCAAGGAAATTCTTATCTTGAACAAGTCCGTGTGGGAGCAGAGATGATTAATAGCTAGATACTTCACATTGTACTTCCTGCAGATGCAAATCAACTGCCGCAGCCACATACATTTGTTTATGTCAGTGAAAAAGGAAATTATTGACAACACCCACTCCCTTTCTACAAATTGACGAGGTGGATTTAACTCGTGCGGTTTGGAATCTGCCCCCTTGCCGATTCTGTTTTTTTTTTTTTTTTTTTTTTTTTATCCCATCGGCAGGTTCGGTCGCTGATTACATATATCAACGTAAAAGGGGATATTCCAAACTTATTTGCCATGTACGATTTAAGTACTTTACACATATCATTTAATAGTCACTTTTGTGTGAAGTTTCTATGTTGCTTTGTGTAAGGGTGCAACTTTCTGTCGATGTATTCGGTAGAGCACAGCAGTTTCAGTTCACGTATTAATTATACAAATGAATCAATGAAATTGACTTCAGGGCTTAACTACATTAATTTCAGTGAATACTCAAGTCTTTATCATACATGAAATCATCTAAGACAACTTGTATCAAATAAAGTCTGCATGAAATTCTTAGAATACATGATTCCTATAACAATCAAGACGATAAATTCAAACAATTTGTCAAACTCATATAAAGAAGATTATTGTACGAATTCAGACAAATGAACTCAAACAAATAGTTATACTCATATAAAGAAAACTAATGTACGAATTTAAACACATAAATTGAAACAAATAATTATATCGATATCAACGAATTAGATGAGATTGATGCAAATACCTTGTGCTTTCGAGACTCGCTCGCTTCTACCGCCAGAATTGTGTCCGTCAACTTTCCAGACATCTGTCCCTTGAATAATTGTTTATACGAGAAAATTTTCTCCCATTCTGCTCGGAGTCAAGATATCTTTTTCTCTTGCAGAAAAACTTAGACTGATTACATTTTGCAATGGGGCATATTAAAACCATTTAGCGTAGCCAATCAGATTAAACGAATCTACCGCCTTTTATAAATACGCGACAAACGCGCATAGCGTACCCCCTTGATTGTCGTGCGATATTTAAATAACTGATTTGGAGAATTTCCAAAAGATAATACTACTTCAACTAGCTAACAAATGGTTTCTGTACCCTCTCAGCTCTGACATTTTCGATATCAAGATCTAAGTTAACCTTTTCCTTGACCGTTAAATAATGAAGACTTAATTAAGAATCCATCTCGCTCCCAAACAGGACATTAAAACCATCGCAGTCTAGCGATTTAATACGGTATCTTTCCTCATAAATCTAATTAATTGTTATCTGCCAAACTAAATGTGCTCAATGTTCTCTGCTGTGCTCTACCGAATACATCGAAAGAAATTTGCACCCTTACACTTTGTATCTATTTGGATAAAGTTTTGATGCCAATATTTCGGGTATGTCACGCAGTGAACACGCTACAGTTAGTTATGACTGGAGGTTATTGTTTTACCTTGGACTTGAACAAACAATAACCACTAATCAGAACTGCATGTAACACTGCGTGACACACCGGATGTGTAGCCTTCACTTCGATCCAAGTAAAAAAGATGGGATGCAACAGATAAATTTCGCGTAAAAGTGGTTATTAAATGATCAGTAAAGTACTTAAATCATACATAGGGAAGAAATCTGCAATGTCTTCTTTCCGTTGATATATGTTATCAGTGGCTGAAAATGCAGACGAGATAAACTAATTAGCATGGAATTGGGGCGGGAGAAGGGGTCAGATTTCGAATCACGCGAGTTAGTCACCTTGTGTTCATTTGTGGAAGGCGAGTGGGTGTTGTCAATTGCTATTATTTTTTACTGACAGAAATGAGTGCATGTACTTGCTACAGCTGTCTCAGATGAATTCTCAATTTAAAGAATGAAAAGGCAAATGACTAATAATTATTCATGACTGCTTAAGGTTAAAGTAACTTGCATAGAGTAAGTATCGTTTTGTATAGATTCTTCCCCTCTTGTATCGATATGGGTATCGATATAGAAAAAGTATCGATATATCGATTAATCGTTTCACCCCTACTTGTAGGGGATTTGGAAGGATTATCAATTATTTTAATAAAACTGCCAACATAAAAGCTTTAAGAGACGGATGTAACTGTCATAAAAAATGTTTGTTATTACGTATCAATAAAAAAACAATCGTCATAGTTTTGAAAAAAATACTTTAATGATATATAGACACAATTTTAATTGCACGATTTATCTGTTGTTTTAAAGAAATAATTTCTCCCTACTCATGGGAAAATTTGGAATTATCAATTATATTAAAAAAACAGCCAAACATAAAAGCTTTAAAAGACGACTCTAACTGTCATAATCATATTTGTTACGTATCAATACAAGTAGTAGTAAAAGGCCAGTTTGGCCCCACCTTGCATCACATTATGCTAAGTCACAGAGCAGCAACGTTTTTGGTAGACCCGGGACGTCGTAGGAGGGGTGTGTCTAGGCATACCTCTGGCGGTCATGGTAGCATAGCATCAGGTGGGCAACACAACAATTAGAAACGCGGTGTGTCTGTGAGATACCATCATGGACAGCCTGAAGCGTAAGCGGGAAAACAGCGTGGGGGAAGGGTCCTCTAGCGATGAAGGCATTACCTTTGATTGTGAAGAGTCAGGTGACTATCATGAAGAGGAGGTTGAGGACTACATAGAATCATCAGAAACCTTCAAGACCCTATTTCCAGTGGCCGTCATCATTTTTCTTTACTCGCCTAGGAAGGAGCCGTCAACCTTACCTGTGGGATGACACCCCATTCGGGCTCATAGGCTGGCGGTGCGCTGGCGGACAGAGGCTACCCAAAAGTACCACACGCTGGAGGCAGCAGGTGGCGCGCTGTACAGCTCAAGAGGACCTCACAACCGCACCAGCGTTGCCAGGATCTCTGCGCGGGTCTCTTTTTTTTTTTTGCGCGCGGGCGATCAACCCATTTATTGCCGCCTCGTCAAGGAATTGGGCAGCGTGCGACATCTGCGCGTTCTCCCGGATCTCGCTCCTAGCCACCTCGTACTTGTCGTGCATGTCGAGGATGAGCCGGAACTCTTCCTCAGAGATGAAGTGGTCGTGCAGCACCTGGGATATGCGGTCCAGGATGGTGTTGAGCTTAGCCTCCGTCACGTCACGCGGATTTCGTCGTGCTTTTTGGCCTTTGCGGTGAATGGACGGATAGCGTACGCCCCGACCAAGGACAGCAGGACACAGCCCAAGGACGGACACTCAAGGCCAACTGCGATGGGCGCAGCGATGATGGTGGTAAGCACAGCGATGTCGGCGATGCCGCCCGCCATGACGCCGTGTACCAAGCTGGCGGCACAGTGGCACTTCTTGTAGAGACCTCGCCGCTACTCTGCCTTTGCGCACAGGGCCGCCTCTACCTCTGATATTCTGGTGAGTAGAAAGTCTTGCGGGTCGTCGAGCTTTGGGTACAGACTCATAGCTCCTCGATGAGTAGGCTGAGGTAAAACTTTAATTCTTCGCCAAAAACCGCCGGAGTTCGGGAGAGCCCCTTAGCGGAACTCCATGCTTTGACCATGGCGCGCCAGCACGACGGTAATGAGGTTGAAGTAGATGTCGTGGGCCCCCGCCTTGCCAGCGGCTGCGAGGGCTGGATCGTCGCCGCTTTGGCATCAATCGCCAGGAAAGGAAGTAGGGCTAATAGTACAAAGATACCACCTTCTTTATGCATGGCTTTCATGGCCGCGACGGAAAGATTAAAGTCAATGCCGCGCTTGGTCTTGCGGGCCATCAACATAATAGGCTGACGCCTGTGAAGCTCTCTGGCACCCAACCGCAGCTTAGCACTTCTAATATATTATTCAATCGTGGGGCGGTCGCGGATGTAGAGGCGGATGGTGAGCGTCTTGCCATGGAGGTTCAGCAGGTGACTGTGCTAGTCGGTCAGCGTGAAGTGCAATCTGTTGATGCGGGGGTTTCGGCAGGGCAGGTAAACGGACAGCGACGGCGCCAGGATCAGGAGTTCGCCAGGGCTCGCATCAGGGGCGAAGCTGTAGAGTACGTAGCCTGGGATGGCTCGGTTACTAGTGTTAGAGTCCACGTAGGAGCCGCTCACGGCGTCGCAGGAGAGATACACCGTGATGGTGGACGTGATCTGCACGATGCTTGGCGCTAAGTGGTAGTCCAGGCCAACTATGGCGTCCGCGGGAGCTGCCTCCTCGTGCCACCCTAAAAGTGTTCGGAGACTGGAGCGCAATATTCGGTAGACTGCCAAAGCGACCTCTATGGACGCGGAAAGGGTCGGATCATTGGCGCGGATGCTCACCTTGGTGCCGCCCCCCCCCCCCCAACCGTGATCTGCTGTTGGACCGCCTTGTTGATGGCGTCGATATCATAGGCCTCGAGCAGCGTCGAGAAGACCACGCCAAACGCTGGCTGCTTCGAGCTCGCCCAGACCATCTGGGTGGTGCGCGGCACGGTCTTCTCCTGGATGACCCGCATCTGAGCTGACACGTTTTCGCTAAGGCTGTAGATGGCGCGAGCGAGTGTCTACATGTTGGCATTATAGGTGAGTCATAGACATCAAAAAATGTCTCTAATCAACGACCAGTACGTGGGCCTGTCCGCGCCCCACGCCGCAGCCCCAGGAAGACTTTTGCTTTTTTTTTTTTTTAGCTTGCTTGAGCTCGAACTTGCCGAGTTTGCAAAAGAGCTCTGAATCTAACCTTTATACGTGGTCACCCAGATCTGCTCATATATGTCCTGGATGCCCTTCAACCGCTGTAATACCCACTCCTTGTGATCTGACGTCTCAGCCTCAGAATCTTGTTCCACACGTTTCTTTAGCACTAGAGGTACGTTCGGGTTTGTCAGAGCCCATTGAAAGAGGGTAGCGACTTCTTCCTTTGACTGCGGCATTAGTTGCGGTATTGGCCCCTGCGGTAGCATTAGCTGCGAAAGAAGCTGAGGTAGTGCTTGCTGTGGAATAAGTTGCAGCACTGTGTGCGGAACAAGTTGCAGCACAAGTTGCGGGAGCACTTCCTGCGTCGTTTTGGATCGCGTCCCGGCTTCGAGTTAAGACGGCGCCGCTGCTGCCTCCATCGGTCATTTTACGGGAGTACGCCCAGCAAATGCCCCCTCAGCAGGTAGGGCCAGCATTGCCCCTACACTGATAACATTTTTTAAAAACTGTTTATAGTCGGAACCTGTAGCCTTTTTCATGCCCGTCACCTCGCAATACACCCACTTTAGCCATAGGTTGACCAGCCTTGTCGTCGATTTTTTTTTTTTTTTTTTTAATTATTTTTTGTAGTTTATCTGCTTCGTGTAACAAAAGTTGTTTCCAGTTGGGTAGAACATCGGCCGTGGCCATCAGCGCTGCTTTACTTATAATTTACTGGCGACCCTATTCGGTAAACGTTTGCTGTCTTGTTGTCATTTGAGACGCGTACCTGGAGATAGCGGCCTCTATGCCGTACGGCATGCCTTCCAGCGCCGCCACCGTTTCTTCTCCCCACTCCTCGACCGGCCCCTTCACGTCCTTGACGTCCTCGTGGGTTTCTTCGGATCTGTTCGCCCCCAAGGCATCCATGTGCACATGTTTGTTCCTCGTCGGACCATGACTACTGACGGTATTCCATAAACAAACCGCGTCTCTGATTGGTGTGTTGCCCACCTGATACCATGACCGCCAGATGTATGCCTAGACCCACCCCTCCAACGACGCCCGGGGTCTACCAAAAACGTTGCTGCTCTGTGACTTAGCATAATGTGATGCAATGTGGGGCCAAACTGGCCTTTTCCTACTACTATACAAAAAACAAAATCGTCATATTTTAAAGATACTTTTAATGATATATAGTGACAATTTTAATTGCACGATTTAATCTGTAGCTTTAAAGAAACAATTTCTCCCTACTCATTGTAATTTAAGCATATATTTAGTCATTACAACCCTTCGTTGCGGGCGATTTGATTCTCTGCATCAATGCTATGGAGGGATCTCTACCATAGAGATCAGTTGAGACTACTTTCATTTTTTATATTTTTTATTTTAAAAAAGCTTAATTATCAATGGATGTTATACGGTAGTTAAAATTGTTATGCTCTGTATTATTCTTGTGACGAAATGGCTTGATTCTAACATTTCTGAGATAAATAGATCTACTCCAAACTGTAGTTGGGAGGGTGGGGGGCATAGCCACATTTAATTTAGAGTCGGAAAAGCATTTACATAATAAAGAACATAAGCTCCTTGGAGATATTTTGCCGGGGTGGGAATGGGGAGGTAGTCAATTCTGTAGCACATACAGAATTCACCCATTCCACTCTCCTCCCCACAACCAATCTCTGTTAACTTATGGCCCAGATACCATGGAGTTATATAATATTAGGGGAGATAACATCCAAATTGTTACCTCCCTCGATAAAGTACGGTCAAGGTCATCTTTATTTTGGAAAGTTAGTTCAAGGGTCAAAATCCCGTATAGTTATAAATTTGATACATTAAGTGAATTTGTGTATTATTTGGTGAGTATCCATACTATTTTATGTATGAAATCTATTTATTTTCAGGCTAAATGAGAAGGAATTCCACAGGATTGACCCGTACGAGTAGAATATAATAAGATATATACACAATACTTAAGTTCCGTATACTTACGTTACCTTGGGGTGCGCAGATTATAGATGTCATAGTCAGTTTCTCCACATATTTCAGCGGTATATGTAGCAAGTACACATTCTGAGCCAAAAAGTAATAATAGGAAACATGAACTTATGCCAAACGACTCCATTGAATTTTGTTGACCACCAGCCAAGTTGGCCATTACATAGAGACCTAGCGATCACATGACGAGAAGCTGAAATCATAAAATCAGTCATGTGACTTTGGGTCCAATGATCTCTTTAAAACAAATGATAACCGAAAATGAAACATAGATATAAATCATTTGGGATGTCCTGAATGTAACATAATACACCGTACTTTGCAATGAAGTGAATGAATCAGAAAGCACACTGCATTACACAATAGCACATGACATCCCATTTTTACAATACTTTATTTTCAGATTAACATTTCAGCATTTATATGCACTTACTTTCATATTACTACCACAGGGTCAAATCTGTTCACAAGTGGAGTCGTTAAACAAATGAGTCCTGTTTTATTTCTTCAGAAAGTAATGCTGCAAAGTTGAACAATTATTGGTAAGTTGGCTGTGTGGTTCTTAAAGGCACATTCATTTGTCATGGAAATCAAGTAAGGTGGCATAAGTTTGCAAGAAATAAGCATATTAAAACAAAACTTTAAGGGTATGTTACTGAGAGACAATACAAAAATCTGAAATTAGTTTTGAGTGAATTTCTTGTATTTGCAACAAATATAAACCATTCTAAGGGCTTTAAAAAATTGCTAATAGACTTCTACTAAACTTTATAAAACTCTAGAAAGAAAAATGAAAATTGCTTGGATATGGACATAGGCCTTACATAACAGTATATATAAATGTAAAATGGGTTAAGGTATTTTTGCTTGTTTTGTACAGAATGGAGATGATACTATGAGGCAGAAACTGAATAGATTATATCTAACCTATATGGAGCCCCACAAAATTCAGTATTGATTTTTCTCCAGATGCTTAAGTGAAATGGCTTGCTCCTTTAGCATTATGTACCCTGTTAAGCAGACCATCTGTAACTAATAGGCACAGGAGTTCCATGGCAATCATGTGTACAAAAAATGATGAAGTGGAGAGGTGGTATATCAGAGGCAAAAAAAATCACTAAGATGAAATATAGAGGTTATAGTCTTGAGCACGGGACTGGATTTCCCACAATTCTAGTCCAATGTCTCCCAAATCCTGTCCTTGACGGAAAAACTATAAGGGTTTTATGGACTGTCTTGGATTGAAAATTTTGAATAACAAAGCAGGTGTGCTAACAAAGATGAATATATTGTCTTCTTTCAGATTCAGTAAAAGATGTTCAAGTTGTCATTAAAATTGGTGCGAGCAACTCATAATGGTGTTGTTCTAGCACAAAGGGGTTTGAGGACATACACCCGCTATGTATACTACTCTCTTCGTGACAGAAAGGGCAGACAAAATGGAACAAGTTTATCACATGGGGCAGATGATGTAGAGGAACGTTACAGTCTAAACCACACCAGCTATGAAGATTTTCTACTTTCACAGGTGATCAGCCAATCACAAGATGCATTACCATTTATGCAGCCATTTGACAAATTAGTCCCCCAACTCCCAAGATGTGTGTGCTTCCAGTAACTTGATCAATCCTATTTTAATGGTCCCAACCCTATAAATTTTATCAAGTATGCAAAAGAAACAAAAACTTGGTACCAACTGTTGCCAGTGACATGAACACTAGCTGGTTAAAAATAAGTAATTAAATAAATTAGTACCGATTTTTCATGCGGAGACACGCCTACTTTTTTGGGAGGTCTTATGTTTTCAGCATAAAAATAGTTTTAAGATAATTGAGGGAAATATAAATATTCTGGATGCCTACCGTATATACTCGCATATAAGTTTATACCAACTACAAACTGCATAGACCCAGATCTGTCGTCGCATAATGCGCCTGCAGATCTGGGTCTATGCAGTTTGTAAGGACTAATCAGTAGAATAAACAACATAGACCCTGATCTGCCGGTGCATTATGCCCTAGCAGATCAGGGTCTATGTTGTTTGCATTTGGACTCGGCTTATTCGAAAGTATATAAAGTAATTTTCAAAGTTGAATCTTCTTTTTATTTCTATATGCCGGACTTTGCTCTTTTAATTTTAGACTTGTGGCCCTGTTTTTATTTTTCAGATCATTGTCAAATAAGCTGAGGCAAGAATAATTTACAAGTGTGATAATAATCAAGGTATAGGTGTGTAAAACACAGGCCTAATAGTGATTTGTAAGACATGTACTTTCTGTATTGTTTTCAGTGGAGTAATAGTGCCTATCACTATGCAGTGTACAGGACCTTGGTGGCAGTGTACTTTACTTTTATGGTGTTCTATGCAGCAGTGTATGGGATCCTGGGCTGGAAGATGCTGATTATGCTCACCTACTGGTCATTCTACATACTGACTGCCTGCCAAATTCTTAGGGCTGCCAACTGCTGGCATTATGTCTGGCTAAAGAATGAGGGCAAAGGTCAGTAGGTTATTTATAAATAAATTAATAATTATTTTAAAGAGTAAGCAGGTTTATGTGAAAGTAGTAATTTATACATGTGTGTGTGTGTGTGTGTGTGTGTGTGTGTGTGTGTGTGTGTGTGTGTGTGTGTGTGTGTGTGTGTGTGTGCTCTCTATGACATGCATCATTTCATTGCAACCATAACAGTTTTTAATTTCAGATAAAGATTACATGCCTACACTCAGGTTAAAAATCCACTCACCAAACTCAAATAGCAAGTGAAAATTTCCAACAGTCTAGTGAATTTTCCAATCACTCACCCAAGTGGGTGAGTACTGATTCAGGGCTGAGCAGTATTTCTCTTTAATAAAAAAGATGTTCTTTCAATAATATTGCTGACTATGTTCAATGAAAAAACATACTTTCTCTCTCATTAGGACTAATAAACACTTACCAGAAGGAGAGCAGATTAGTGTCAGTTTGGAATTTCTTGCAACTGGTGTTAAAAGGGTCAGAGAATAAGTTTTGGAAAACAACCTTTTACATGATCCAATTTAGGTTGTTAACATCATCAACATCATCGACTTTTAAATTTGTAAGATAGCTGGTTGAGTTTATTCTGGGTGAGTAAAACATTTGTAGTACTTTTCTGACTATGCAAGTTGATTTTGTTTTAGAGATTTTTGCATCCATGCTTGAGATAAAAAAATAAATGCAATATTATTGTAAGTACATGATGATTTCACAATTTGAGTCACTTGCCTGAAGATTGGGCTAGGAGCAGGGTTCAGTCTAGGCTGCATTTTTGTACCAATAATTTTCCTGATTGTAAATTTAGCCCATTACCTGTGGTTTGCAATATTTAGATGATGCTTTGACTGACAGAGACTTTTGGGTTTAGCTGGAATGTTTAACTGCCTTATGCAGCTTCATATTTAACACAGTGATACATGATAACCAGACACACCACCTACAAACAAACATCTTCCAGAGGGATGTAAATATGATTATTACTTTTTGATGGAAAATTACCCAAACGAATAGAATGAAGAGTGGTGCTATCCAACTGAAATTACCCGAAAAGGCTTCGCTGTTTTCATTCAGTCCACCATTGGAGTTGAACAAAATGAATTTTTGGTAAAGAAATAAGAGTGGCAGTAAAGTCAGCAGTATAGGGATTATGGCTTGTTATGACCATGGTAAGAACATTGCCATGGTCAGTATTTGTATCTCCTACTTGTACAGGATAAAGATAGCTCAATGAAGTAGTGGTAATTTTAAAATGAATTGGTTCTTATTTACATGTCATTAGATGTTTGCTTTGAAAAAATGATCTATATTGCTATTAATAACACTTCATCAGAACAGGGCACATCAGCAGTGCAGTGTTGCACATAGGATCCCAAGGGCAGGGTACATGGTGTCCCCCACCCTCCAAACTTTTGGGGTCACATAACATTTTAGAGGGACAAAGGAAAATAATAATACACAATGTACTGATATCACTATGAAAATGAGATAATCTTATTTGGTTCAATAGTTTTGCCATTTTAACTTTGTCGTCTGCACTGTACTATCATATTTTCCTTGGACACTTACATTATTGCAATAAAAGCTTTATCTTCTGCTCAAGTAACCCATGAAAACATTAACATGTTTGAATATCTGGTTAACCTGAAATGAGCTGCACCTTGGAATAGTCTGTTCCGGATCTTGGTCTCATTTAGCTTTAGTGTACACTCATTATCTACCAGCATTTATTATAATAAATACCTATGTTTTGTTTTTTTTACTTTTCTTTCCAAACTAACAAATCATTAATTAAATGACAGATTGTGTATTTGCATGAAGTTAGTCTCTTTTATCATTATTTCAATCTAAAAATAAATTCAATCTTCCTCACTCTAGGGGTGATGTTTTAACCCCAAAAATACGTTACACTAACGGCCGTTAAATACTTTTTATTGGAACTCAGCCGACTACCACAAACATTTAATGTTTTCATTGCCAGATACATTGTTTTAAAATAGATATTCATTGCCATCTTACAATTTTTATCACCTTTCAAGACTTTAGCCATTGCTAGTGCCAACAGAAATATGGATGGACATCCAGTAATGAAAAGTAGTAGGTGTATTTTTATAAACACATATCTTGTTTTATGTTTGTTAAAATTTCATTATTAAATTGAGGAGGCATTACCAGAAGTTGTTATCTTTACAGACCCCAAAGCCGTTCTGCAGAATTCTAGAAGAATAAAAATCCAGTGGCTATTACACAACCTGTCCTGTGATGCTGCCCCAATTGTGGCCATTTTGTTCTGGACTCTGGCTTATGATGGTAAGTATCACAGGTTTGACTAACAACACTATCTAAGGCCTTTCCACAAAGTGTGGACAAGTGTGTTCTTAGAAGGTACAGTTTGTCTTAACCAATAATGTAATTTTATTCTAACTTAAGTGATTCATTTCACTAGAACTGAAAATGTTTAACTAGAGGGGTATTTGGGGTCTGACAGATTTCAAATCTGATTGTAGCCTGGTCAGCTACCAGAAAAGGACCCAGGAAGCCCAGCTTATATTCAGTTGCCCAAGATGGTACTTTCCTACGAGAATATTAACTTTCAGAATTCTCATTTATTTTTTTATTTGTTACTAATAATTTTTCTCCTGTGTGAAATAGCTTTACAGTTTTGTTTGTGCATTTTTTAAATAAAAAGTCATGATACCATGGAGTAGCCCTCTGGGATTCCTGGATTTAGTATGTGGTGACCCAGATCTAGTGTTTTGGTACCCTCTGGGCTCTGTGCTACCTGGATTTAGTATATGGTAATCCAGATCTAGCTTTCTGTCAGCCTTTGGGGTCTGAGGTTCCTGTATTTAGTATGTGGTAACCCAGATCAAGCTTTCTGGTAGCCTCTGGGCTCTGAGCACAAGATTTATTGGGCCCGTGACATAATTTTTCAAATCCAAATGATAATGGCTCATTCCACTCATATATACTTAGGTGCATTTTATAGATTATCACATCTGTGAATCATCGGCAAGACATATGGTTCACTTTTACTGATGTCCTTGTCATGGTTGTTGGCATTGTTGTTGGCATAGCCTAAAGCATTAGACTTTTGCATTTAGCTTAGTTTCTCTGACACGGGTGCAATGCCAGAAAAATCAGTTGAATGTACAGTGATAAAGCTTGATGATACCTATCAAACTTTATGACTGTACATTAAGCTTGGAGGATCAGAGTTTCCATTAATATATGTTCTGGCATTTTATATGCCTGACTTCCTCCTCAGGACATCTGAAATTGTATCACTGGATGGCCTTGGGATATTTCCTTCTTGTTCCCATATGTACAGAAACTAAATCCGAGACCATACTGTTCTGAAATGCAACTTACCTCAGCCATCAGAGTGACTTAATTGTTCTTTTTAATTGACTTACAACATGCAGAAAACAATGTGGCTTGTGTGTCATTTCCGCCTGCCTTGTCACCATTATGCTATCAACCTTGTGTTGATACTGGTAAGAAATAACTAAATCGGAAGTGTTAGTCATTGTTGTTGGTTCATCTCAACAAATTGTCCATACAAAATTATGTTTATTCCAAGCTTGATATTAGTTGGTGTTTACATTTTTTCTGGATCATACTTCATATATAATAAAGACTATACAGGGTATGATCCTCACCCCCACCCACCCAATGTAAACACTAATGTCAAACTCCAGTGGTTTATTCTCAGTCAGCCTGTTTACTGCCATAAGCATTCAAAAAGATTACTGCCAGGGCAGTCTTGCTAAAAGTACATGTGTACTGAACTTCTGAGCTCAAAGTGACAATGTTGGCTGACACTGAATGCTGATAAGCAAAGATGCATATTTCAGAACCTTGCCAGGCAGCAGACTTCAAAGGGTACATACAATAGTCACTTTCAGCTCTACTGAGACTGGTACTGCTCAGACTGTTGAATACCACTCATAACATGTAAAACAACTTCACCAAATTGAAGCAAAAAGTACAGCTCAAAATGTACAAGGCTGTTTTGGTAATGGTTGGAAACTTTAAAAAAATGACAAAGACTTATAATAAACAGATTAAATAGGCCTTGGAAAATAGTCCTAAAACTGGCATACATATTCATAATAATTAGTGATGTATTTGGGAACCTTATCGAAGGCTTGCTTAATAAGAAACTTTATTAGGTATCATATTTATGGTCTTGAATCAGCAGATTTATAAATTGTAAAACTTTTTAAAGTCTTTATAAATTACATTATCTCCATTTATAGAAGTAGAACTTATACATAGGAAAAGGGTGCAATTTGTAAATGCTATATATAATTAAAGTTTTGTTTTGGTGTTCTTTTAATGGTAAGATTTTGTTTTCTAAATATTGTTAAAATGTATAAAATATAAAATATATAAACTATTTTTTATAAATGTTTAGTGTGTGTGGATGTATGTATGTATATATATATGTATATATTCCCTTAGAATTTACTAAAATTTTTATAAATTTATCATTTAGGGTAAGCACATTGATGGGATTTACAGGCTTGATATATAGGACTTTCAAATTTCCAAAAGTGGAAGTCCACGACTTCCCACAAATTAAAACTTAATGAAACACCAGAAGGGTACTGTTCACCATAGACAAAAGTAGGTCACAGTGACCTACCTTTCCTCCTCCAGCTATTAGGTTTAAGATTTCCATTTTGTCAGTTTCTTTGACACTGCTGTATGTAAACAAGTCATGAAACTTGATGAGTGTGTTAATCATGGAGGGTACTACACATTCTAGGCAAAAGTAGGTCACAATAACCACGATAAATTTTCATCCCAATTACCACTTCAAAAAACTGTTAATTTGATTAAATTTTAATGTAAATAATTCCCAGTCAGAACTTTAAACAAATCTGTGTCCTTTACTATATTGACTTATGGAGAGAAATTGTTAGGAGTGTACCAGCAACCTAGGCTGTCAAATGTTTTAAATGTTCAAGAGTATTTTCTTTGTAAATTTTGATGAATTAATACTGCCTACAAAATATTCAAAATTTCCCGATTTGACCTTTTTACATGTAAAAATTCCCAATTCAATGGACCATGTTGAATATGGTAGAAAAATCCCTTGTGACCTACTTTTCCAGTTTCAGTGATTATGAATAGTATTCGCATTTATCTCAGTTCTATTTACAATGTTGTATGTTATTATAAAACTTGATGGGTGTGGTGTATTCATCTTGCAGAGTACAAGCACCTCAGGAAAAAGTAGACCACATTTATCAACTTTTCTTGCTCTAATGATCTAATGACTTTACACGTTTTTAGCTCTATTGGTCAATGACTTTGTTTGTTTGTTTGCTTTGGTGCTTCATGGCACAGCAACACAAGTAGGTTATTTAGTGCCAAGGCAATTGGAGTAAAGTGCTTTGCCCAAGGACATGCCCTGGTAGCTGACCCAGGCTGGTCCAATGGTATTGGTCTATGACCAGTGGAGGTTATCAGATGACCTCTTGTCCATCATCCATGATCTGTCCATCCATTAGTACAAGTTTGTTTTTGCTACTTCTCCTAAACTATTTTACACACGCATTCACCCCAAGGTTTAACTGGTCGTAAATAATAATGGTGCCGCTCAAACATCCAGTATGGTTGCCACTGTGGCCATCTTGAAAATCTTATTATTGGTACACCTCCAGAGTTGATAGTCCTAACAACATGGGGTTTTTCATTAAAAGACTTTTTATGATATCTAATTGGAACTAAATGAAAATGGTGCCAATCTGACATCCAGTATGGCCACCATGGCAGCTATGTTTCAATATTTTTTATTACAATTCCTCCTGAACAGAAAGTCATACTGTCATGGGGTTTTCACCAGAAGACATATGTTGTCTTGTTGGTCCTAAATGAAAATGGTGCTGATCTGACCTTCAGTATGGTTGCCCCAGTAGCCATCTTGAAAATCTTTTTATGGCTAATCCTCCGGAATGGATGCTTATATCAAAACATTTGATTTTCACCACAAGATTTTTAATGGTGTCTAGTTGGTCCAAAATGAAAACTGACAATCTTACATCCAATATGACTGCCACAGTATCCAGTTTTAAAATCTTGTTATCACTCAAGAATATCAGAGATGGTTTCAACACTCAGCAGTTGAAAAGAAGAAGCGGTCTTTGATTTCTGGAAGTTCTTTTTGGTCAGTAAACCATCAGTCCCTTCAAGGGACTCTTGTTGGATTAAGCCATATTGGAGCATTTAGCTCAGTTTTACTAATGTTTTATCATGAAACTTTATGGATATATTTAATATTTCATCATGGAGTGTACTACACACCACAGGCAAAAGTAGGTCACAGTGACCTACTTTTTAGATACCAGTGATTACATCAAGTTTTTGAATTAAGCATAGTTTCTCTGACACTGTTTACTGCTGTATGTATAGTGATGAAATTTGATGGTTGTATTCATCTTGGAGGGTACTTCTCACCACATGCAAAAGCAGGTCACAATGACCTTTTTACTTGCTGTATTGACTTTGTAATATTTATGGATTATGCCATGGCTGAGCAGACGAGACATGGCAGTCACAGAGTTCTTGTAATTTTATCATACACTTGGACCAGATTTGACAGAAAGCATCATGGCATGGATGGGTTTCAATTTCATACAAATGGTGTCAATCCACAATCAAATATGGCAACTGTTACTAAAAATAGAGAAATGTAAAAATGACTTCTGAATAAAAGGCATAGCAGAATTTGGCCAAAGTTGACAGATAGCATCCTGGAGTGAAGGTCTTTCAAATTTGTCCAGATGATGCTGATCTGATATCAAATATGGCCACTGTTACTAAAACTTGAAAAGGTTTAAATGACTTCTAAAAAAACTGCTCAACAGAACTTGACCAAATTTGACAAAAAGTATCCTGACATAGATGACTTTCAAATTTGTGCAAATGATGCTGATCTGCCATCAAATATGGTGATCCTTACTATAAATGGAAAAATCTTTAAAAAGGTTAAAAAAAAACTCCAACAGAATTTGACCAGATACGATAGAAAGCATCCTTGCATAAATGTTTTGTTTTTTAACAAATGATGATAATCCACCATCAGATATGACCACCATTACTAAAATAAAAAACAAACCTTAAATGACTTCTTCTAAGAAACTGCTCCTCAAAATGTGACCATGAAAAAAAAAACCCATTCTGGCATGAAGGGCTTTAAAAAATTTATACAAAGATGCCAGTTTGCCATTAAATATGGCAACCATTACTAAAAATAGAAATCTTTTGAATGATTTATCAAAAACCACTCAACAGAATTTGACCAAATTTGACAGAAAGCATCTTGGTATGAAGGACTTTTAAGTTTAAACAAATGATGCCATCAAATATGGCTGATGCTATTAAAAATAGAAAACCTTTTAATAACTTCATCTAAAAAGCTGCTTAATAGAATGTAACTACATTTGACAGAAAGCAACCTAGTTTGAAGGCCATTATTTATAGAAATGATGCAGATCCTGCATCAAATATGGTGACCAGTACTAAAATAGAAAAACATTTACACAACTTTATCTCAGAAAAGTGCTCAAAAGAATTCACCAACTTGTACAGAAAGCATAATGGCATAGAAGTCTTTCAATATTTGACAAATGATATTGATGTGCCATCAAATATGCATGAAGGTATACAAACCTGGATGAACCTTGAAACATTTGTTTTCATAACATATGCAATAAACAACATGGGAAGAAATTTCAACAGAAAGCATCCTACTGATCCAGATGATCCAACTCATCTATTTGGCTATTGGGCAAATGTCAGAAAGGTGAGCAGTCTCAGGCCTACTTAGGCCTCTTGTTATACAAAAGATTTTGATCTTCCATTCAGTGTGACTTGAAGCAGGTAAAAGTAGAGAAACCTTCAAAGAACTTTTTCATAACCAGTTGATATAATTGAAGAAATTTTGACAGAAAGGATCCTACAAACCCAGATTTCTTGCATTTGCTTTTAGGTAGATGTCAGACAGGTTAGCAATCTCAGACCCCCTTAGTCCTGTTGTTTTTGTATAGCCGAGTTTTTAATAATATTTACTGTGAATTTAAATTTATGTTCGCTAAGGTACATGGACAATAAAAGACAAAATCTGATAAATTGTAACTTTGATGTTTCTAGAGGGCATTATTTAAAGAGTCACTTGTTATAGTTATCGGAGATCCAGTTGTAACCTAATATACTGACTTGACCACTACTCATTTACATTCATTTTCAGTAGTTCTCATTTGACTTATCATTGTCAAGGTCTGGTCTCTCAGGTTAAGTACAGTCAATGCCCAGAAATTATATTATTTTTGTATACACATAATTTTTCTAATAGGAAATTTTTTTTAACATGTGAAAAAACTATGTAAATTTAAGTAATTAATCTTACCAGTTCAGTATTTCCAAATCTCCTATCATAGTTTAAAAAAATGAATGACAACATCATACAAACATTCATTACTGTAAGCATATAACAACATGATAAAAACATTCATTACCATAAGCATAATCTCTGCATTCAATTTATTTGTTCTGTTTGTTTCAGGGTCTGGTGTGAATTTAATCAACTGCACAACACATGGAGTGAATGCTGTTTTTGTTATACTGGACACTTTTATAACAAGGACACCTGTTCGTCTGATACACCTTTATCATTGTACTTTATATGGATTGCTGTATGGAATGTTTAGTGCCATATACTGGGAATTGGGTGGCACTAATCACAAAAATGAGCCATTCATTTACAAAGTATTAGATTTTTCATTGTCTGTGAAAGTGGCCTTATCGTACATTTTTGCTGTTGCCTTTATTGTTGCTCCAATGAACCACTGTATGTTTTTCTTCTTGTATCGGTTTCGGCTATTTATTCATAGATACTTGAGAGTAACAGAGAGAAGAGGGAAAAAATATATGTCAACTCATGAAATCCAGGTGAAAGAGACAAAATGAAGAATACAACTGAAAACTTTACATGACCAAAGCATTACTGTGTTTTTTGATAAATTTTTTCTTATTATACATACCATTGAATTTATTGTTTTCAAAGCATTTGTTACTTAATCACACTTAGTTCTAAAAATCACTCAGTGCTGATATATTATAGCTTTCAGCTACAGAAATATCAACCATTCCAATTTTGGCATAACAATTCCTATTAATAACCTTAAATTGCATCCTTACAATCACTTCTGTCAAATTCCTATTTCTAGTCAGACATGTTAATAGCGATGTTAACACTGTTAAATCTAGATCACTGAAATGGTTGTAAAATCTGATTGTAATTCTATTGTGGAAGTGTGCCTAAGTGACCAATTAGAAATCTTTGTCAGCCATGTGATTTGATTTAACTTAGAAATTTGCAGATGTTGAAACGAAATTTGGCCAGTGAGGTATACACCTGGACAAAATGAAGTGTCCTTTAGAAATTCAATATGGAATGCAAAAAGCATCAAAGTCGGAGAGATACTAAGCCTTTGCAGTATTTTTGATGGACTTCAGCATATTATAAAGGGAGAAAGCTGACTGCAGGAAGTACATTTCAACCAAAAATACACTTAGAATAAGTAAAATCTTTTATTTCAGATAGATTGTTTGATAAAAATTGAAAGTATTCCTATTTTAATGTTCAAAATTATGATTTTATAAAGCCAACATTCCTTTTTCATCTTGGTAGGGGTTGGTATTGCTGCAGATATGACATTGTTTGTGTAATAGATTTATAAAATTTTGTGGAGGAGATCGGAATCTATTTTTTACTTAAAGTTGTTTTACCACTCACGTGCCTTTATACTTCAAACCATTTTACTCAGTTGATTTTTGTATACATTTTGAATTTCGCATCCATACAGCCATCACTCATATTTATTTTTATGTGCATTTTGTGTGCTATATAATGGAAATTTAAATTGTTAATTTAAGTCACTGTGACAATTTCTGCATTTGTCATATACCTGTGAAAGTTATAAGCCACACAGTATTTTTGGGTGTATAATTGACAAGTCGAATTGTTTAGGAAAGTATCTTGCTGAAAATTCCAGTGCTATTCCATTCCAAATTAGTTGCATTATATAATTTAACACTACCATAGAAGTTGGGCCATCTTTCTATATCCTATCTGTCCATCTGTATATTTATCTATAGAGAAAATCATTCCATAATGCTCATTTAAAATGAATTTTTTTTAAAATGAGGTTCAAATATTTTCATTTGAAATGAACACAGTTGTAAAATTCTATTTCTAATATGATTTTTTAAAATATATTTTTTAAAAATTGCATTGGTTTAGCCAATAATTCAGTCAGACATACTAACCTATGGTGATGTTATATGATTTATATTTACCTAGTGTGATGTCACATGTTAAAATATAACAAAATCTGAAAACAATCAAAATGTCATTGAATGATGTAAAAGGCTAAATCCTTTTCTCCACTGTGAAGTCATTTCTGTTTCAATACACAAACAAAATGTACATACATACATACTTACTAACATACATCCGTACATACATCCATACATACATACATATATACATACATGCATGCATGCATGCATGCATACATACATACATACATACATACATACATACATACATACATACATACATACATACATACATACATACATACATGCATGCATGCATGCATGCATGCATGCATACAAAGAGATGCCAACCATTCCAGATTTAAAGTAATTATTGCAGAGTTTTTAATGAAAGTTCCACATTCTGAATCATGATTGATAAAACTACAGAAAAACAAATTTTTGGGGCAGGGAGATAAGTTCTTAGCAGCAGTATGAAAGACTGGTAAATAGAATATAGTTTCTCAATGTAAAAGACAATGTACATTACAAGAAACTGATCGATTAGACTAAATAAGTGTTAAAAGGTGGCAAAAATGAAGAGAAAGATGCAGAAAATTTGTGAGGAAAACTAATGTTTATGGTTATTGTTTTTATCAAAAATTGTGAAGGAATGGATACACCATTTATTGGACCTTAGTTGCTACTGACTGTGTCCAGGCTTATAGGAAGATGCAACATGATTGTATAGAAGTTGTTTCTTTTAATGAATGTATTATCCATCCCAGACAGATTTAGACAAATTGATGCTAGGATTCCTGATAATTGTGCTCATTAGTTGGAATCTCGGCATACATAATGTACATATACATGAGCACACATTTTTTATTAATTTGGCCCTGAATGTTAGATAAAACAAACATGGTATTAGCTTTGTATTTGTTTGAATCTTAACTTCAGCCCAAGTGAACAAAAAGTGATTCTCCTTCACAAATGTGTTTTCCTTTTCCCAGTGAACTACTTAAGTTTATACATGTATATAGAATTTGAAACGGGTATTTGTGTGTTTGTGGTTTATAAACACATTCTGGTCAGTTGTAGAGCCAAATATTTCACAAATACATAGGATATATATAAAAAAAAGGACATTTCAGTTTAATAGAATTACCTAAGTGCCTTTATCATGACTTTATTCATGACAAAGTGCCTTTATTCATGACAAAGTGCCCCTATTAATGACAAAGTGCCTTTATTCATGACAAAGTGCCTTTATTCATGACAAAGTGCCTTTATTCATGACAAAGTGCCCCTATTAATGACAAAGTGCCTTTATTCATGACAAAGTGCCTTTATTCATGACAAAGTGCCTTTATTCATGACAAAGTGCCTTTATTCATGACAAAGTGCCCCTATTAATGACAAAGTTTCTTTATTCGTGACAAAGTGCCTTTATTCATGACAAAGTGCCTTTATTCATGACAAAGGTACACGTGTAATGTTTTGATGGTATTTTTAGCAGTGTTTTGGGATTTGAGAAGCACATGTAGATATATTACCACTTGTTTTCCATATATCTTTCTTATCTTCAGTTCATTGCTTTACAAAAAAGCAAACATGTGCTTGTTAGAACATTAATGTTTTGGGATGAGGGGTTACTCTTTTTAATCCTTATTAGCAATATTTACTTCTTGTATATGCTAACATCTCGTTAATGGATCTAGCGGCACAAAGAATACCATAAACGTGTCTTTCATTAAAAAATGTAAGTATTCCTTGCAAGTTAATTCAAAATATATATTCTGATTATTTTATTAAAGTTTTCAAATCTGAACATCTTCATGTTGTTTTTGCTGCTCATAGATAGATTGATAGATGTCAACTATTTCTCTTTTCAAACTACTACTTGGTTCATATTTTTTAAAAATAAAATGCTTTGTTTGTGTCACTGTGTCATAATGAGATATTATTGAAATTAAATATTACCTTAAAGCAGATAAACCAGGTAGTGTCCAGTGCTGCGACTTTCAAGCTGTTGATTTGAAAAGTGAAGCTGAATAATGAGGACCTTTCATTTTTTAGTCCTCAGCTTTTGGGGATATTCTTTCTGCTCATAAATATTTACTGATATGAAATTTCACTGATTTGATGATCATAAAGATAAGAATATTACTTTTTATACTCCCACTTCTTGAAGTAGGTGGGATATTGGATTCACTTTGTCTATGAGTTTGTCCATCTGTCCATCCATTCATCTCTCCATCCTCCTCACCCCTATACTACTTTACCTACTATAGTCACATCAGAATTGAACTGTGGGTGTATCTTGTAATGAAAATGTATTGCTCAGCACAACTGGGTCACCATGACCTACTTTCAGTAATTGATACAAATTGGTTTTAAAATGGACTTCGGGCTTAACCTCATCACCTATCACCACAAAACATACAGTGCATCTAAGGATGGATGTGTTTTGCACACAAACAATGGGTCACTGACCTACCTTCCAAGATATATGAGGAGCTGCAGTATCTCAGTTGGTAGAGCATTTAATTCATAATCCAAGGGTTGCAGGTTTGATACCTGCCCAGGCCAGCCTGGGTTGGCTGCCTTTGTTCATCCTTGGAAAAGGCACTTAGCTCCCATTTCCTTGGCAGGATATAGCCAATAATTGTTAAAAGTGCCATTAAAAAACAACAAAAACCTAAACAAAATCCATTTTCTTTTAAAACTGAGGCCATTCTTCTTGTCTGTGCTGTAACTCCTATACAATTACACCTATTGTTTAAACTTTTATTTTGAGTGCATTTTGACATGAACGTGTCATGCACCAAAACTGGATAGTTGTGACCTACTTACCAGATTTATTAAAAACTGTTAAAAAAAATAATGTCCAGGTTCTATTTCCAATTCCTTTTTAAAAAATTGTGTTCATTATCTCTTTCTGGGCTGCAATGTCTACACTTTTGTACCTTTTGATATCAAACTTCCACTTTGATTTGTGATGAGCATGTGTGGCGCGCCAAAACTGGTCGCTGTTACCTACTTTTCAGAATTTAATAAAAATTGGTTACAATTATGTTTTGTAACTAATTTCAAATGCCCATCCTATGATAACTCTCAAGTGACAGGGTCCATAAACATTAACCTCAGCATAAGCAAGGTCATGAGACACTGAGCAAGACTCAAATTTTGGTTCAAACTGTTCAGTGGGAATAGTGCTAGAAACTTGATACATGAAAATTTTCTGTCCATCACAAATATTTGTATGATGGATTTTAATATTAATGGATATTAGATCTTAAGAAATCATTTAAAGTTAATAAAATATTGATACTTTTAATATATAAATCAAGTTGACTTGCAGTACTCACAAATTCATGCGTAAGTAAAGTTTAATTTGAGTCCCTCTCAGCATTAAATCATGTGTATTCATTGTAAGCAAAAACGCATAAACTAAAGCTTCATGTCTAGAATAACACTTATAAATGCCCCAAGCCAAGCCCATCAGTATCTTTGCACTGGTTAATTCCACAAGATAGAGATTTTAAATGTCACAGTACACTTCTTTGTCAATAGCACATGGCAATGACTGAGTACACCTTCATGTTGATTGTAGTAATAAACACAGTTGGCACATGGCAGTTGCAGTTGTGGAACACTACATCCTGCTAAAAACAAATGAACAATAAAAAAAATAGAATAATTAAAAATATGTACGTTTTATTAGCACTTACAACCTAATTTCAAATTTATAACTGAAAATTGACTCTTTTCATGTTTTAATAGAAGACATCATATCACATTTATAAAGATTACATTAAAACTGAATTAAAACATAAAAATTAAAACGTGGATTTCACTTGACAAGACTTTCCTAATTGGTATTTATTTCTTACAGTGTTTGCCACCATAAGGTATTTACTAATATTTTCATTGATAATATTTTATTATATATAGTGTTATTTATGTCCAACCTGCTGTCCATGACCTTGCCCTACTTTCATTGAATTCTAAATTTTAAATTTTAATTTGCACTCAACTTGAAATTTTACCACTCTTGAAATTGCAATAAGATTATATATCAAGTTAGTTAGGTAGTGCTTCATCGTAGACTTTACCAACCTGTTTAAAACACGTATTGAGTGAAATGCTTCTTTTATACATTCTAAATATGAAGGTGTCAAAATCTGGGCTGTGTTTGTACACAAAGTTGAGACACTTGATGCAAGTAAATCTCTGCCATTCTAGGCTAACAGTCAGGGCCTATTATGTACTGCAGTTGGTGTGGGAATTTGTTACATTAAACATGCAGATTTTGATCAAGCTTGATATGTTGATGTTTCTCTAGAGTACCCTTGATTTCAAACTCAGTGGTAAAATATAAAGTGCATCCATACAAAACAGATGCCTCCGCCAAAGTTCTAGGTCAAATGGGTCATAACTCCATTAAATTTCGTTGCAAAATGGTGAAAATCGAACTTGACCTAGCTCTTCTCAATATAAAACTTCATGCCAAATTTGGTTTGAATCCACAAAGTCCTCCTAAAGTTATTCAGTGGAAACCATATTTGCAACAGACAAGATGTGTCGAGACTGTTGGAGGTTATTATTAACACCATATGCAACCTTCACGTATACTGCACAGGAAGAGGGTACCATAAACATGGACTTTTCATACATTCTTATAGAGTCCTCTCAGTAGAATGTCAGTCCTTCTAAAGTTATTGAGCAGAAAGAAATTATGTGACATGACAGTACGCTTGTACATTCTGATGGATTCTTGTCAGTCAGTAGACAGTCATTCTATTAGACAGTGTACCATGCATCCATTCATTTGTGTGTTACTTCCCTGAATATCACAAATATGTATATGCAGCAGTTGATCATCATGTAATACACACTAGGTTTTCAGTAAAGGCAAAATCATCATGCAATACACGCTAGTTTTTCAGTAAAGGCAAAATCATCTTGTAATACACACTAGTTTTTCATTAAGGGCAAAATTAGTTCACAGAATGAGCTTCTCAGAAAACTTGGAAAAAAGACAAAAAGTCAGCGCACAGTTAGTTATAAAATCTGCAATTTTTTTTACATCGATTATGTATACTTGTTCTTTCAATCTTTACAGAGAACCTTCCAATACTGTGATAATATTTTGTCAGAAAGCAATCTCTAGAAACTTAAAGAGTATATTTGTAAAATCTGATGTTCAGAGCAAATGTTAAATTTTTATTCTCAAACAATACTGACATAGGGTAAGAAAATGTTCTATTGGTGAGCTTTTGTTTGGTAAATTAAGTAACGTCCAAGGACTCGTACTATGTCTCACTTTCTCACCAACATTAAACATAAATGGGCATGAGAGTCTTAACTGAAGTCTCTGATTTCAGAGATTTTCATCTGAAAAATATTAGTAAAACTTCCCATTTTGTCCAGTATCATCAGAAATAAAGGATTAAAGCTATATGTGCAATGGATTGGCAAATTTTAAATACGCTATGATTATCTAAATCAAGACAGAATGATTATGTGGGAATCCTCAAATTCCATGCTGCAGAGTGAGCAAACATTAAAAATAGAAACCAACTTGACTAATTAAAGAATGAGGCTATCTGCCATAGAAAATATTAAATACAGATAAAATTAATACCAACTGAAATCGGGGTGGGCGGGGGGACTTTTGTTAGGCTCACTACCTACTACCGTATATACTTGCCTATAAACTGGATCCAAATGCAAACAACATAGACCCTGATCTGCCATTGCATAATGTGCCGGTAGATCAGGGTCTATGTCGTTTGTTCTGCTGATTAGTCCTTACAAACTGCATAGACCCAGATCTGCCGGCGCATTATGTGATGGCAGATCTGGGTAAATGCAGTTTGCAGTTGGTATCAGCTGATATGTGAGTATATACGGTAACTGAATTTGGGGCTCCTGTTTATAGTTTATGCTTATTATTTGCATCTTAAATGGGAACTTGCAATTACAACAAATGAACATAAAAACCTTAATTGGGTATGTATGATGCTGTAGATATTTACCTGTTCTGTTTTTTCCAATCTTCACCTCTACAGTCACACATTCAAACTGAATGAAACTGTTTCTACCTGGCTTTTATACCCAGAATGTCTTGCAGTTTGATTAAGATATTGCATTTTGCATTTCAGTCATCAAGCAACGTAGATCAAATATTGTGTTACAGATGCTGTTACATTTTGAGATTCCATTTCTTTCTCCACCATAGTCTTTCCAGTGTCCAAAAGTATGAAAATGTTCAACTACTTTAGTTTTTTTCTGTTCGTGTATTGACCTCTATAGTACTATTTGAGTTGAAGGCTTCATGAAATTGTTGCAAATTACAGAAACCACTTTGTTGAGCATACTTGCTGAACTGTTGATGGGCAGGGGATGTATAAAAATGAACTAATTAGACATGCAACTTCTTGGGGCTTGATGTTGGTATTCTTTGGGGGTTTTAGGGTTCTTCTTGAGATTTCCACATGGCACAAAATATTTAACATCTTTGGCATATTGAGATGAGTAGAAAAGATCAATCATAAATAAATCTTCATAGCTACTGCAGGTATGGCAGAACATAAGTAATTGAATTTTAGAATGCTCTTTATTGAAAGTTGTGTGGACGTTTCAGTGGTAAAGAAGTTGTGTAAGTTTGTGCTTGTGCATATATAAAGTATAACTTTGGTGTTCAAACTAAGTCCCTTAGTCCCAAGTCAATTTAAAAACCTGTTTAGCAATATAAGATCCATATTAACTCTAGATTGATGTCTTTCATGTCATAGACCTAGTTGTTTGGTTGCAATTTGGCATTTTTAAAGAGGTCTTTCATGTCATGTCTTATAAAATTGTTCCTTCTTCTTGATTGTCCATGATGTTGTCATGTTCATAATGTGATGATATATAGGCACTTAAAAATTTCAGGTTTTTGGTATTGTAATTAACATTTCGGTGTCGAAGGAGAAAATAGGATATAGAAAAAATACCCCCCGCCAATTTGTATTATGCAATATGTATTATAAGTTAAACCAAGTTGTAAAATTTTGACTTTGTTTTTACCTACACATCAATTGCTATTATTGATTTATTTATTTATTACTTAGTTTGTAACTTGGCATGATGCTGCATCATTTGGAAAGGTACCTGAAATATTTGTTATAGATTTTTAATACAAAATGGGTAATATTTATTTAGCAGCGTATCAGGCTTTTGAAATATATGAAACATACCATGTAGATATTTTGCAGTAGCATCATTTGTTTATATGATGACAAATCTGCACAAATACCTTTAGCAAACCAACAGAAACTTAGTTACCACACATAAAACCGTAGCTACCAATATGATACAACCAGAGCTTAAACATTTTGATAATCGCAGTAAAACTTTTCACATAAAATTCATTTCATGTTAAATTTTACTTTCTATAGTCTTACTGTTATTTTTCCTTCATATCTTATATTACATACATTTTCTAAATCTTTAATAAACGTAAAAATATACACTTTAGACAAATATCTTCAACTTTTTGCTTCATTTTAATAATTCATGTAAATGATATCATATTTGAAAGGCCAAAAGTATTACTATTGTAATCTCTGTTCTGTCCATTTGTGACATCCTTGTTAAAAACTGATATATTGCAAATGCACAAAAACCAGAGATACCATGATATGCCTTTTTAATTTCTATCCCCCACAAAAAACCATAGCTTTGCCTACAAAAAAGGCATACTGTGATCTTCACTTATGAAAATAAATGATGAACTTGATCTTTCCTCTCCCTTGCTTTACTTACATTTTTTTTTTAACTGTGTTATTTTTATGAAATGATTATATTTTCCTTATCAATTGCCTGCAGAATTTTAATGAACAGATAATGTTACTCTCCTTGTTTCACTTTCTTACTGCAATCAACACTGAAATTTGTGTGTGTGCAAATTGTCAAATTACTATATGCCAACACAGTGATTGTTTTGACTGATGATGCCAACTGTTCTTGAATGAGAAAACCATATTTATGTAGGTTTATTATACAAAGATGGTAAAAAGTGTGTTCCCTGGGGGTGGGGGTGGGTGGGGGTGGCATGTGCATTTTACCTAAGCTTGACTATGGCATCATTTTTTGTTTTCAAGGTTGTGATGCATTTTTCAACCAGATGCTAGATAACATTTTCCTCTTCCTTTTTCTGATGGAGGAGCCATGGTGATTCAGTGGTTAGAGTGCTAGACTTGTGATTGAACAGGTGCAGGATCAAATCCTACCATCCGATCAGCCTGGGTCAAGTACCATGGTGTGCCCTTGGGCAAGGCACTTTACTCCAATTTCCTTGGCACTAAATGTCCTACTTATGTTGCTGTGCTGTAAAACACCAAACCAAACCATTTCCAATCCATTACCCACTTCTCCGATGCATTACTGTTTATACACAGTGATCTTTGCTTCCTTTGTATTACAAGTGTAAGATCTTTCATGCACTTTGTAATGGCAAAATAACATAGACTTAGTGTTAAACAGGGAAATATTTGCTTTTTTTTTTTTTAAATCAATTAAGTCTATCAGTTCTTTAATGGATGGAAATGGTGCTTAAATTTTCAAATTGGACATTGTGATGACATATGTGAAACTTCATGCAGTTTTTGAATTATCTTGATGTATTCCCCACTGCATATATCCCGTATCTTTTTCCATTCACGATTTGCTGGTATGACATCATCCTGGCCATCTCATTGTGTAAAATTGGAACGGTTCTGAAGTATTTGACAAAAATTAATATACAATAAAAAAAAATTCCTTTTGTACTGTTCTATTCACAAGTTCATACAGTAGATGGATTGTATTAAATTTTCTTTTACAAAAAAAACAAAAAAACATTCCGATCTAAATTGTTGTTTGCTAACAATGGCAGCGTCGTAGGTAATTTTCCTTAAGAGCAAACATAATAGGACATATGGCGAAAGATTTTCTAGCAAACATTTGAAATATGCTACTTTTACAGCTACTGAAATCATCTGAGAGAAATGATGAAATTGTCTTGCATATACTGATCACTGGACTGGCTGACCAGTTGACAATGCACCATAAGGTAAGGCCAGCGATGACTGTTTATTATGATGTGCTGATATTATTAATTTTTATGTTGTTTTCTGGCACAGATTCACAGGAGGGTTGGGGTGGAGGGTGGGGTTTAACGGGTTGAAGTCCACTCCCCTATTACAATTTAAAAAAATAAAATTATTTGATTTTTTACAAAAATATTAATTGTATTAATGTCGTGTCATTATCAGCTTGGGCACTTTATATCTTGCTTTGGGAGTTTTCTTAGAACGTAGAAGGATGTCTTATCTCTATTGCCAGTGCCTTTTCAAAACTTATTTGTCTCGGTGTATGATTAACAATGGTGGCTATTATTGGAAGTGAATCTCTTCAGTGGTCCAATATACCCCATCCACACCCCTTGGCACAGGTGTGAGCAGTCAATGGAAATGATCAGCAACACTCTACCCAGAACAACACTTAATGTAATATAAATCACAATTCATGAAACAATAAACTTGTATCTGCCAAGAAATTTGAGAATATATTGGTTGTAATATCAATTCATGTCCACTGGTTGCAAAACTAATAGCATGTTCATGCATAACTGTGTTGGCAACAATGGGCCCTACTCGGGAATTTGATCACTCCAAAATAACCACAATTTTAATAAGAATTGTGCATATACTTTATATGTTGGAAAAATAGCCAATTTCAAATTACTGTAAATTTTGCAGGAAGAATCATTCAACATGATCAAATTACTGTTGCATTTTCCTACGCATCTGTAGCACAGTTAATTTTCCTGCATCCATCTTAAAATATAGATAAAACTACCAAATGTGTTTCATGCACAAATGATTTCAACACCATGTGTATCAACATACAGAGCAACACTGTTCACTTGATATATGCTGAAAAAGAGTGCTCTGTGTACATGTAATCTGCCATGTTGGACCTCGAGTATAGAATAGTCCTTATTGATACAGGTCTGAGTGGTTATGGGAGCCATTGCAAACACAGGTAAACAAATATCGTCTGCATGATCTAGTCTTCTTTAAACTATTTTAAAATTTCTACTTAATGTCTGTTTATGATATGATTAGTATAATGAGTAGACTTGTTTGTTTACCTGTGTCAAGTGGTGGCCCCCATAACGCTCAGTCCTGTTAAAAAAATGGACTCTTCCATAACTCTAGGACCAACATGGCGGATTACATGTACACTGAACACACTTTTTTAGCATGTATTGAGTGAGTGGGATTGCTCTGTATGTTGATAGAAATGGTTTTTAAAATCATTCATCAGTGAAATGAACAAGTTAGTTTTAGTTACATTTCAAGATGCTCATGTGAAAATTCCCTGAGCTACAGATGTGGATATTGTTCTCGATGCTGAGCTGAATGAATAATGGCATTGCTAACAGCTTTACTTGAAAAATTCATTAATAAAGATTAAGCAATCAAAAAATCAAATCAATAAACTGCAAATGTATTGGTGGTGGACGTGTCTTGCATACTATGAATAATGGTAACCATGTATAATGGTACTATGAATAATGTCAACCATGTTATTTCTTTCCTGTTTTGTTGGTGTTTCTCAAAGTCACATAACACTATCACATAACTGTCTGTAGGCCAGACATTGTCACTCCTGGAACCCTTCTACAACAAGTACAGGATCTTTTCTTTTCATTTCCTCTGATTTTTTTTTTACTAATGATACCGCAACACTAAAATAGAAACTGAAAGGTCTCTAGTACACTTGCACATTTGTGAAATTTTATACCATTTCACTTGTATAGGGATATGACAACACTAAAATAAAAAATGAAAAATAATCTAGCACACTATCACAGTACACATTTCTTCAACAACCCACTTGTGTATGGGATATGACAACATTAAAAAAAATATCAAAACATTTTGTAACACAACATTTACATTTTGGCATGCTTTTTACCTACAATGTTTTTTGATTCAAGCTGTTGCACTTTATATAGGCATTGTTGTTTTTCCCCTCTACCTATGAAATTGACGAGTTACCTGCAGCTTTGAGTGTGTTTAATTCCTCTATCTCAGCTTTTGACATGTTGCATGAAATTCCTCATTCCCCTTGTTAAATGCGGCAATAAAGACACTGTTGAATGAGGCAGCAAGGACACTGTTGAATGAGGCAATGAGGACACTGTTGAATGAGGCAATAAGGACACTGTTGAATGAGGCAATGAGGACACTGTTTAGGCATACTGATTATTTAGGTATGGACAAAAATTAACCAACTGAATGTCACTAATTGTTGCTGAATGTCAATATTGTCACACAATGTCATTAACTGTTGCCAAAAGCCATGAAATGTGACTAAGCTGCATTTGTATAAAGGCAGAATTTGCAAACACAGCCAACTGTACAACCTAGCATCTGCTATCACATACCTCAGATGTCAGATTCTTTGGATACTATGCAATTCTCCTCCAGAGACACTACATATTGTTGTGTGTGGACAAGTCCTATACTAAAATAAGTTGTACACTCTTAATAAAATTCAATGTAGGTTCGGGCGCTATATATTTATACATTAATAGCAGATGATATTCTGTTAATAGGCCAAGGAAATGCCCCTGGGGGTCACATGAATGATCATTCAGCAGTAATGTGTTCAAGTGATGCATCATTTATTTATTTTTTTTCTCTTTGCTGTCCTGGCCATATGTTTTAGTCTGTTTAAACTGTCATGGAGTGTATAGATAGAGATGGAATTAAAATTTCTAAGTGTGATCATTTTCATTTAATGTGCTAATTTAAATTTCACAAGCATGCTGGCTCTTTGGCTGTGCTAGACATTTGTCACATCACTACGAGTTGGTTGATGTATTGTGTTGTTCTAATGTGCCAGAAAGTTTTTATTTGTTTGATTTTTGTGTTTTCATCTCCCTACACAAATGGGTTGGTGTAAAATGTTATCTGTGCTAGTGTGCTAAACATTTTTTTTTTTTTTTTTTAGTGTTGTCATATGCTACACTAGTATGTTTCTGTAAAAATTTATACTGTTTCCTTTTATTAGTGGGTTGGTGTAAATTCTCAAGTGTGATAGCTGCAGTTATATCTATCTACTTAGTGAAGTACTTTAAAGAAGCTTCTAAATTTTGACCACTACAGTGTCTGACTTTTATATGCATTCCGATTAAATTCAGATTCTTTAGTTACTTTTCAGTATTATATGTTTATTGAGTACAACACAACATTTATCATGAATATGGAAGAAATATGTCAATAATTATTCAATAATAAAACATCATTTCACATAAATTACTATTGAAACTTACAGTCGAGGATGGGATCAGATGGCATAACTTGTTTTCTAATTTCAAATGCTAGAGAACAAGAGCACATACAAATTTATATTGTTTTTGCTAAAATGGCTGTATACTTTCATTTTTCCTATTTTAAGTTTGATCCATTGGTTCCCCCCCCCCTCCAACTCGAGGTACAGTTCTATTACTAGCTTTATGTTTTGTGATAAACATACATTCTAGTATCACTCAAACAAGTCACACCTCCCATCAGATAGATGACAATGTTTGGAGATGCAATAATGAATAACATGTGTGACTTGAACCTATACTGAATTTATTTTGTAAAATATCCTTCGTGACCGGTGTTTTTAATGGATTGAGAGAGCGAACTTTTTCACTGTTTCTTCAGGTTTATGAAAATTTATTCTCGAGGTTTTGCTTTGAAGAAATTGTCTTCTTTTTCACTGTCCGACTCACAACAACAAAGTTACTTTTTCCATGAATTTGTTTTGTTGGGTTTATGACCTAGTTAAGAAGCTGCTTTACCATAGTAACAACTCAGAATTGATGTGAAAGAATTTATTTGATGGGGCAAGAACAATGGAGTCAGGGGCCGAATGGGAGTAAATTCTCATTTTCAACTGCAGCATCTGATTGTATATATATTCTTTGTGTTAAGTTATAGATTGAGGGACAACATACATGGCACGAATACCTATTAATAACTGTTTGCATCTGTGTACATGTATGGCTTTCTGCCTCTGTTGTAGTACAAGAGTTGGGGTGTGTAATGGTTAGAGCCCAGCTCTGTCCAAAGTTAATGTCTTTCCCATGCCATAGGCTGTCTTCTGTATAGTGTACATAAATGGCTTTTGAACATATACTGTAGCCCTTATTTTTTGTTCCATTTTGGCCAAATTTGATGAGCATTTTTTTTCCAGACTTTCTTGTTTGTATGTTTTAAGTATTGAAGTGAAAGAAGAATTAACCTGGATGTTTTCATAAGTCCGAAACAAAATAAGCATATTTCTTTTAATGAAACTCCTATCTACCCAACCCCTATCTCCAGCAGCCGATTGCAATTTTCTAAAAGTGCATCAACTCTTTGAATGGCTAATTAAAGCATACTCTCAATTAAGAAATAACTAATATACTGTTTTAAGAACATAATTCTGCAATATTCTTACTGCCAAAACAGAATTTAGTAACTTTCAGTGTAATTTTCCTTGTGGAAAAAGGAGGGGTGTTTATTGCGCAGATGGTGTTTATTATGGCATGCTGGCCATAAATATGCTAACAGCATACATAAGTTTGACCTATAATGTTACAAGGTCTGTCAATCAATTTTGACATCCATAACCTTGTCAAGCGACTAATAAACTTCAGCTTAACAGAATTAAACACATGGCAAAACTCTGTGTGCATCTCCAGATTTCAACACAGGATATGCATTTAAAGATTTTGATGCCCTTGTGCAATAATACAATTGTTTTTAAGGTAATTTCCATACTATGTGCGAATCTACTTTTGATTTCTTAAAACAGTTGAATAAATTATGATCAAACTTGGTAGAGGTCACATGAACTTGATGTTAGATCATGTCTTCATTTTAAGTAAGAAGGGGGTACGATCCATAAAAAAATATAGGCACTATCTAATGGCAAGTACTTGTGGTAGAAATGTGCTTTTGACACACGATATATTAGTGGCTTAGCTAAAACAAAGCTTCCACAGAAGCCAGGTGAAAAAATTAATCTTTGTTGGAGTAAAAAAAAATTACCTTGTACAGTTTACAAGCTGTGCATATGACCATCTACAGCATCATTACTATTCCTCAACTGAAACCTTTGTCTGTCGTCTTTTAAAAAAAAAAGATATTTCTTGTTCAAATATAAATTAAATGTTATTTGTTCATTGCACTTTAGCATGATATAATGGACATACTTTGGTCCTTCCTTCTGCTACCTGTGAAGACTGTATTTGGTTTGCAAAATTGAAGAGTAACTGTCTGCAAAGATGCATAGGAACAAGTTGTAGTGTGAGATGATGAAACTGGAGAAAACCGGAAAACCTGAATGAAACCACTGATCTTTGTTGAGCCAGTACAAAGCTATGCATGCATGTGCGGGTTACATGAATTGAACTGGGACCATAGCGGTATAACGCTGGCATGTGAAAACCACTGCAATATCAATGGTTTGTTTAAGCCCTGAAATTTAGGTGAACTTCAAGGTATACCTTATATACTCGCATATAAGCCAATACCAACTGCATAGACCCAGATCTGCCATCACATAATGCTCTGGCAGATTTGGGTATATGCAGTTTGTAAGGACTAATCAGTAGAACAAACAACATATACCCTGATCTGCCAGCGCATTATGCGACAGCAGATCAAGGTCATTGTTGTTTGCATTTGGATCTGAATTTTACACAAGTATATACGGTAAACATGAAGATAAGGAGAGAGTAAGTTGAAGACAGATGGATGATAGTCTCACCCTGAGAGGATCTATTCAGAATTTCCAAAGGTAAATTACATTGGCAGTCATGAGACCCCAGACACTGATATTGTCACCAATTTGGAACTTTTGTTTAAGGCAATTTTATAGACAAATGTTTATATGAAAGATGACTTAACTACAGAACATAACTTTGCATGAATAAACAGTATAAATGTTCTTATACAGACTTTCAAGAATTATGGGTGGAGCAGTCAGATTAAAGTCGTTGCATAAGCATGCATGCCCCAAAGACACGATTGACTCCAAGTCAGGAGTTAAGAAACCATAAAAAAAAGTATATAACTAGAAAATTTCAAACAAAACTGACAATGAAAGAAAGTTTAATATGTCTGCCAAGACAATCTTCATTTATAATAGCTTGATAAGTTGGTCCACTTCAGTGAAAGGTCCAGTCAAAAATATGGAACCAGTAGTAGGTCATGTGATAGCCTTCCCTTGACATGGCAGTGAAGCATGATGGCAAAAGGTCCTGATCGGGTATCCAAGCCTCCTTGGGAACCAGGTAAGTTCCGTTCCAATGTAAGTTACATGTTGGTGAGGGGGCGTCAAGGATCACAGACGAGTAAAATGTCAAATTTACATTCTGTAGGGAAATGAAAAACCTTTTATAAGCTTTTGGTTACTTTTTCTGCCATGTTAAGATAACAAGTGAGTGGAATATTTGACTATAAACATTTCATAGTCTGATAAAATTTCCAAAAGATAGAGCCGACCTGTCAATTGCTTATAAAAAAAAAAAAAAAAAAAAAAAACAAATGAGCCCAAATCGAGTCTGAATCAAAATGTCTGAAGACAACAAAATCTATACTGTGTTCATGACAACAGTAATTTATTTACAAAGAAATGAAATATGACTGCTGACAATCCGGACAAATTCGACAAAAGCTCCCTTCAAATGAATTGTAAGTCTACTTCAGTGAAACGTCCAGTCAAAAACATGAAACCAGTAGTAGGTCATATGGTAGCCTTCTCTGGAGTCTGCAGTGAAGCATGATGGCAAAAGGTCCTGGTCAGGTTTCCATGGCTCACTGGGAACCAGGTATGTTCCGTTCCATGGAATATTACAAGTCGGCGGGGAAGCATCAAGAATCACAGACGAGTAAAACGTCAGAAATACGTTCTATATGGAAAAGAAAAACGCCATGTGTGCTTGTGATAATATTTTTTCTAACATATAAAGATAGCAAGTGAGTGTGTTCTTCAACTGTGCACATATCATAGTGCAGTTTAAGACTCGGGGAAAGCGAGATTGCATGGCTTAACATTGAAATAAATTGAATTCGTAAAAAAAGCCACAAATTCCTTTGCATTTCATCTTTTAGATAATGGAATAAAGCATGTTCAATGCAATATAATATCTTGGGAAATTAGGACATTTTATTAATGGAAATTATTGAGTCGAAAACGGGATGATTTGTGTTATTGCGTCCCTTAAATTTATCCAAGAGGGCCCTACAGTAATGGAATAAATCTGAATTCATTATCAAACCGATTTATGAAATTGAAATGAATGAACTCTATGTCAGGAAAGCAAAATTTGTCTGAATCTAAATGTATGACAAGAAAAATTCAGATGGATTTTACAAAAGTAACCTTTTTTTAACAAAAATATCTGCCGAGGATATCGACAGCAGAAATGAATTCGACAAAAACTCGGGGAAACAAATCGCAAGTTTGATTCAGTGAAAGGATTTTAGAAGTTGAGAGTGCTGAAACACTTAAAATTGTTAAAATTTATATTTAAAATCTCGTATAGTGATACGAAAACATTTCTGGTTCACTTTATTTTTTTTATACAACAAAAATACCCTAAATTAAGTCCCAGTTCCACTCAAACTTTTTATAAAACAAATATCCTTGAGTCCCTGGACCACACATATTTTTATAAAACAAAAATATCGTTGAGTCCCTGGACCACATAAAAAGAGACATTTTAATTTTGTATTGAGTGGCTTTTCAAGTAGACTAAGGTATATGGACCAACAGAAAATAAGTTTTGGATGTGTTTCTGGACACATTAACTCGAAGAGAATATCAAGAAATGACGCATCAGTAAAACACATATTATTACAACTGAGACAGCCACATACATTCATACAGCCAAATATGAAATATAGTCTAATATCTAATATTAATGTAATATATATATATATATATATATATATATATATATATATATATATATATATATATATATATATATATATATATATATATATATATATATATATATATATATATATATATATATATATAGTGCAAGGACCAAAGATGTGAGTACACAAAAAAACTGCTTCTTGGTTTAACACATATTGATCCATTTGAATATGATTAAGTGGTCTAGGGACTCTAGCGTATCTTTTTTTTTTTAAAAACCTGATTCCAGGGACGAGAAAGTATTTTAATTCTATGAAACAATGAGTGGTCTGTAACTGTGATAATTCCCGTAGTAATAGTCATGTGGTAATCTTTCCAAGAGTTCATAGTGAAGCACGATGGAAGTAGGTTCTGATCGGACTATAAAGGTTTATTGGGAGCGAGGTATGTTCCATTCCATGAAATATTTCATTTTTTGTGGAGAAGCGTCCAGGATTACAGACGAGCAAAATGTCAGAAATACCTTCTGTGAGGGTAGTAAAGATGGAAAACTTGTATACACCTTTTGAGGCATGTCACTATAGTGTCGGCAAGTGAGTAATTTCACACCTACCATCTTAACTAGCCAAGAGAGTGAAGTAAATCGCCGACTGTAAAACCCGTAATTGTAATAAACTCCTGTAAATGTGATAACATCAACTGTAAAAAACTACATCAGTCCGTAACTGTAATAAATTCCCGTAAATATAATACAATTTTCAACCGTATATGTAATAAATTTCCGTAAATGTAATAACATCAACCGTTAATGTAAGAAACCACATGAAACGTAAATGTAATAAACACCACCCATAAATGTAATAATTCCACTAACCGTGAATGTAATAAGCATTGCCCATTAATATAAATATAAGTACAGTAATTGCTTATTTATAGTGCAATGTTACTTTTGATTGTATTTGCATTTACTTTTGCATTCTCTAGCATGCACTGTAATATTTAGATACTAACCAATGAGTTACGTTTGTGTCAATCTAAAATATTTAGCTGCTTTTTTTTTGCAGAATCACTCACGAATTCCTAAAGTACCGGTATGTATGTATGCATGTATGTATGTATGTATGTATGTATGTATGTATGTATGTACGTATGTATGTATGTATGTATGTATGTATGTATGTATGTATGTATGTATGTATGTATGTATGTATGTATGTATGTATGTATGTATGTATGTATGTATGTATGGATGGATGGATGGATGGATGGATGGATGTTCGTCCTTAGAGTTCGAAGATGATGACCATGACATCACTAAATGGTTTGGTTTCTGTGAGTACGTGAGTGGCTGATGAGGCCGATTTTTGCTCTAAGCTGTCTGTGGCACACTTGACAGGAGATGCCGCTTGGGTTTGCTTCATAAATAGAGGACATGCTGCTGTTCTGAGATTTATGCTGCTCGCGCTTCCGCACTGGTCTCTGCAATTCTCCTCTGTTAAAAGTCTGTAGCTCCAGTGTAGATGAGAATCCGCCAGGTGGAACGATCCTGCATGAGATCTTCCCAAGACTTAGGGTCAATGCTGAAGTGTTTCAAGGATGACTTGAAGGAATCTTTGAAGCGTTTCTTCTGAACACACTAAGACAGCTTTCCCTCCTTCAGCTCACCGAAGAAGATCTTCTCTGGTACTCGCTCTTCAGACATCATGGTGACATGGCCTGCTCATCACAACTGTTATTTCATCAGCAGAGTGTTGATGCTTGGAATGCCTGCCCATGTGAAAAATCAGTGTCTGGGAAACTGTTCTGCTATCTTATCTTCATCAGTTTCCTACGGCAGCCCATGTGAAAATGGTTCAGCTTCTTGGCATGGCGTCCATACACTGTCCATGTTTTGCAAGCATACACATGGTTCTGTAAACCTTAAGTTTTGTTTGTAAAATGATACCGTTGCGCTCCCACACATTTGCACGTAGTCCGCCAAAGGCCACACTTGCTTGAGCAATTCTGACATTGGTTTCATCATCGATGTGGACTCCACATGACAGTGTGCTGTTAAGATAGGTGAACTTGTCCACTGCCACGTGGGTTTGGCCATTTACTGTGATGGTAGGCTCTATGTAAGGCTTTCCTGGTGCAGGTTGGTGCATCACCTCTGTCTTCTTGATACTGATTGTGAGACCAAAATTGTCACAAGCTGAAGATAAATGTTCCATACTCTGTTGCATGTCAGACTCAGATTTGGCATTCAGGGAACAGTTTTCAGCAAATCTGAGATCACGAACAGTCACTTCCTGTAACTCCGTCTTCGCCTGTAGTCTCCATAAATTGAAGAGCTTGCCATCTTTCAGGTATCTGATGCCGATCCCAGAGTGATAGTCATGGAATGCATCAATAAGCATGGCAGAGAACATCTTACTGAAGTGGATTGGGGCCAACACACAGCCTTGCTTGACTCCACTGGTGACTGGGAATTGTTCAGATGACGCACCGTCATCCACGTCACAAGGGAGCATTCCACCATGGAATTGCAGAACGATCACGATGAATTTCTCTGGGCAACCAAATTTTGCCATGATCTTCCAACGGCTTCCACGGCTGACTGTGTCAAAGGCATTTGTCAGGTCGATGAATGTCGTATAGAGGTTGGAGTTCTGTTCCTGACATTTCTCCTGGAGATGACTAGTTGCATACACCATGTATGTGGTCCATCGTCCTTTTCTGAAGCCACGTTGACTCTCTGGCAGGAGCCCTTGATCGATGTGATGCACAAGACGATTCAGCAGAATTCTGGCGAGGATTTTGCCGGCTATTTAAAGCAAGGAGATGCCCCGATGGTTGTCGCAGGATTGCCTGTTGCCTTTCCACTTGTATGGGTGGACGATGGATGCATCCTTGTACTCATGGGGTATAGTTCCCTGAGTCCACTTTAACTGGAAGAGTTCAGTCAGTTTCGGTGCCATGTGCGAGCCTCTGGCTTTGTAGACTTCTGATGGTATAGCATCTGCTCCAGGTGCTTTGCCATTTGACAGCAGGTCAGTTGCTTTCACAGTTTCAGTCAGCATCGGAGGATCAGCAAGTGATATGTTGATTTCAACTTGGGGCAATCGATCAGTTGCCTCCTCACTGATTGATGATTGTTGATTGAGGATGTTGTTGAAGTGTTCTGCCCATCTTTGTAGTGTCGTTTCTTCGTTAGTGAGCATTGTGGCGCTGTCAGCATTCAGTATTGGAGATGTTCCTGATGACTGTGGCCTGTAGATTGTCTTCAACGCATCATAGAAGTTCTTCATGTCATTCCTGTCTGCGTAGGACTGAATCTCATCTGCCTTGTTGCTCAGTCATGAGTCTTGCAACTCTCTGAGTTTGCATTGGACAATCTTCTTGATGTTGTTGAAGGCTGCCTTCTTTGATGATGTAGTGCTGTCTTCTAAACAGGCCTTATGTAACCAATGTTTCTCATTCAGAAGTCTCTGTATAGCATCGTCATTCTCATCAAAGCAATCTTGATGTTTACATGTGTTGGGACAGGGGATTTTGAAGCAGTTGAGTACACAGAGTCTCTGAAGGATACCCAGTTTTCCTCGACATTCTCGAAGTTTATATCGATTGTATCCAGTTGACTGCACAGTTCTTCAACAAATGCCTGTTTCACATTCTCCTATTTCAATTTGGCAACATTAAGCTTTTTGGGCACATTTTTGGCATGTGGTCGTCTACTAGGTTGAATCTGGATATTGAGCTCGGAGACTATGAGCCTGTGGCCAGTTCAGCATTCTGAACTTCTCATGGCCTTCGTCACATGGGCATCCTGTCTGTCTCTTCTTCTGATGATAATGTAGTCAGTAAAATGCCAGTGCTTGGTGCGTGGGTGCATCCAAGACGTCTTGTTACGGTTTGACAGGCGGAAGATTGTGTTGGTGATTAGGAGGTCGTGTTCAGCGCATTTCCTCAGTAGGAGGAGTCCGTTGTTGTTGCATTTGCCAAAGCCATTTTTGACAATGACATCTGGCCATGTATGGTGATCTGTGACAGCTCTAGCACTGAAGTCACCAAGGATGATTAATTTGTCGGCCTTTGGTACTTCTTCATAAAATAATTTGTCTTAGATCTCATTTGGGTTGGTCATGGTATGTGGTATGTATGTATGTATGTATGTATGTATGTATGTATGTATGTATGTATGTATGTAGGTAGGTAGGTAGGTAGGTATGTATGTATGTAGGTAGGTAGGTAGGTAGAGAGATAGGTTGGTAGGTATGTATGTATGTATGTATGAAGGTAGGTAGGTAGGTAGGTAGGTAGGTATTATGTGTTGGTGCATATTTTTGCATATACAGTGAGAGGTAATGGATTTTGGCTGATGTCTTAAAACATCTTTTTTTAAGTGGCCAGTATCTGTTTTAGTAAATAACGGTCTAGATGTGGAATGTAAAAGAAAACGTTAACAGACGACCCTTGGCTAGTGAAGATGATCTTGTACTGGTAACACCCCGTAATAAAGAAAGTGTAATATCTGGACTACTTGGATGTTTATAAAAATAAAAAATAAAAAATAAAGCATGAAAATGTATTATTATTATTATTATTATTATTATTATTATTATTATTATTATCTTTTTATGCTGCAAGCATTAGTAGTGCACCATGTATGAAAATCTGCATGTAAATTTATCTATCTATCTGCTTACCTACTTATTTATGAATCTATGAGAAGTAAATAAAGTCCAATATATAATAAATAAAAGGTAATTTTAATATTGAAAAGGGAGGTTCTGAAAGTCTCCCATCTTTGAGACTTACATATTTACTGTCTCCACCATTGGCTGGCTGAACATTAAATGTAAGGGGACCGTGATCACAGTCCCCAACTTGAAATGAGTCCGACATATTGTATTTCTTGTCAGGAATCAACGTTGGGGTCACAACTGTTGCAATGCAACCGCTAAAAAGACAAAGAGGTACGGGTGTTAGAGCGTGGAGGCCTTACAAAGAAGGTGTCCATGTCTTATTTGAAAAGCTATATATCACATAAACTATGTAAGATATTTTATAACTGTATAAGATATTCATAAGTTGTATAAGCTATCTTATAATATTGTAAGATATATTGTATATTTTATAGCAAATCTCATGTGAATAATCAGTATCTTATACATTTTATAAGATATCTCATAAACTATGTATAAGATATATATATATATATATATATATATATATATATATATATATATATATATATATATATATATATATATATATATATATATACGAAATCTTGTAAATTTTATAAAAACATCCTATAAACAAACGGAATCAAGGTATCATACAAAGTTTAAAAGATAGCTTCTTTAATTTTTAAGAATAAGATATCTTATAAAAGTAATAAGATATCTGAATTACCTCTGTTTATTTGTTTTTAAAGATATCTTATTTGTTTTTGCAAGATATCTTTTGGAATTTATAAGATATCTTATAAATTTACGAGATATTTTATGAGGTATAAAAGATATAAACGTTATGAGATATCTTATGAAGTATACAAGTTATTTTATAAACTTTATAAGATATCATATATGTTATATCAGATATCTTGTTAACCAAATTAAATTAAGATATCTAATATTGTTTATAATATATCTGATAAACATATTAAAATATCTTATAAAGTTTATAAGATATCCAAATTAAAGTTGTATATAAGATATCTTATAAAGCGTATAACATATTTTGTAAAGTTTATAAGATATTTTATAAAATTTATGAGATATCTGTTGCAGTTTATGAAATATCTTCTATAGTTTATGAAGTCTTTAGGTTTTGGAATGATTTGTAGTAATTTGGCTTGCCATATAAGTAGGTAATTAACAAGAGTTTTAACACACTAGTTAAATGTAAATAGTTTAGACATTTTGGCCTACAACAAACTTAATAAAATGTATCACTGAATAATTTAAGTTACTGTTCTATCGTGCTCTCATATAGTACATACTACTGAAACATCCTCAACATGTGCAAGTGATCACGAGAATATTGCTGGACCTCTTTCCTTATATCTGCATAAAAACAAAAACACCACAATGTTCCTGGACCTTACTACTGGTGTTTCAGAGGTGAGTGCATGATCTCTCAGATACCTTACTACTGAAACACTACCATACTAACGTGATATTTCAAACATTATTAATACCTTCAATTGAATATATAAAATGTTATAAATGTGATACTTCAAAATCATCAATCGAGGTGGAACGGAGGAATACTCTACACCAATGATGTAACACTGTTAATTTAGAAAACAACTTGATTGGGGGAGATCAAAGACATGGTTTGTACATCCTTGCTGAGTTTGATGATTACACATTGATGTCTATATGTGGATAGACGATTAAATAAAGATATTTCCACTAGCATTCTAAACAAATATAGACACAAAATTTGAAAAGGCAAATAAAGTATACTTTCAAAACAGGATAGAAAGAATGATAGCCAAAAGTAGAAAGAAATACAATGCGTTTGTCAATCAATCAAAACAAATGAATGAGCAGTGTACTGAGAGTAAACATTTCACAGAATACCAACTGATTGATTTAAGCAAATGACTGGACGATTAATTCAGATTCCAGCTATCCCTATTTACTTAAATACACAATATACTCTGTTATCGTCTTTCCGTATGTACATGACGTTGCTTAGCAACAACGCTTTTGATTTAGATGTAATGAGAGCACTGGGTCACATACTTTTCTAGAACTTTACATAAAAATTGGTAAGAATTGTGAACGTATACATAACAGGCTATTCAAGTACAGATTAAACAGGGAATATCAATATTGGTAACATTACAAACATTGATAGCTGATGAAATTAATTCAGATACAGTGAGATACTGAAACACAAACAGACAGTATTCGTAACATCACAAACATTGATAACTGATAAAAATTAATTCGGCAAAGTGCACAAGCACGCAGCAGAAAAATCTAATTTTCGCATAGACTAGAAATTAGAAGAATGGTAACTGAATGAATTAGCTCAGTGGTATAATAGTTAGATTTCTAAATCCGACCTATGGAAAAGGTATATTTTTTTTAATAAACATTTTAAGTTTTAGTTGTTGTAAAATATATTTAAATTTTGCGGCATAAATAAATTAAAAGATGAAAACTTCTGTCCTTAATGTTCTGATTCCAAAACAAGTTAGAAGAAATAAAAACTCTTTTAATACGTATCAGAAAAAAAAATTAAAACAAAAAAAATTTTTTTTTTAGAGATTAATAAATAAGACAAATGTAACAAAATCGTTGTTAAAAGGGTGAGATATTCTTAGAAGAGAAATGTATAAGAGTACAGATTTTACGGCTGTAACAGTCAAGACTTGTATGACTTTTCAATGACACTGAATCCTACTAGAAGAAAATAGCAATTCGGAAAATTCGTTATTTCGGTTCTGTAAACGTTGAACTTGATTTAACTATGAAACTTATCAAACGTCCCACACAGGATGGAAAGAGGGTTGAATACAGGTAATTAAACCACAGAACATGATCTATGAATATAATGAACAGAGGTGCAATAGGGGATGTAACTGAATGTTTGTTGTACATTTTAAATACAATATTTGGACAGGAAATAAGCACAAACATGAGGTAGATGTTTTTTATTTCTTCATAGCATTGAATATATAAATATTGTACATGGATAGGAATCAATCAATAAAAGGATTTATAAGTCTTTCGTTAACGCAAAGAATGCGGATATTTCTTTTACGCCACTTAATCTGTACTAAAGACTCCTTCACAAAATCTCCATAGACCATAAAAATAGAACTCCGTTAGATAGTCATTCGTTTGACAGACGCCCTATAACATTGCACTGCATCAAACAAAATGTTAGGATTAATATAACATCTAACTAAATGTGTATGAAATAGTTGAAGATAAACATACTAGAACAGTTTGAGTGAATGAAAATGAAAAACGATAAGCATGTTGACATGTTGATTCTATATGATGGAATGAAAAATACCATTACGTTGGCATTAAAGATTGTTACAGATACGTATTATTACGAGTAAGCAAATATCATGGGAAGAAATACATCCATAAAACGTGCTTGAATGTTTTGAATATACCAGAGGAGTCATCAGATCATTAAAGGCTATGTTATTGTGTAGACAACTCGATATATATATCATGCCTGAAAATGGATCAGTTGTCAAATTAAAAGAACACAAACTGTCATCGCCAATTGAAATTCGCATATGTCTTTTATTGATGCATTGAAAGTATCATTATACCGTACGCTTCATCATGTATGAGCCACCCAGCACATAATTGTCTGGATGCTACAAAATAAACCAGTACATCATGGACAAGGAAAGCTGCTAAGCACATTCCATCAGGTTTCTGTATGTATATCAAGTCAATTCAGAAATGTTATAGACCAGTGGTTTACTGAGTTACTGATTGCATACAGATGTTTTACAACTGGTTGGATAGGATAGTGAGACAAGTCTACAACGAACTGAAGAAAGCAAAGCCTATAGATGAAGACGAGAAACATTTTACCTGAACTAGTACATGTCATATCGGTGAGAGAAAAATATTACAAGACAAAGTAAGAGATTAACTTGATTAAGGTGAGTTAACCAATTTAATGCATTAAACTTGGTTGCTGGACAAGGATAAGGTGCTGTACTGTCTGTTTATTTTTTTTTTAAATCTGAAATCCATCAGTCCACATAAAAAATTAATGTGGAAGTGGCTTCTGTTAAGCTAACACACCGATCCTCTATTTACTGTTTTGTCCCACTCATCTGTAATTCTCTGTTGTTTCAGTCTCTAATAATTTCATATCCTCTGACGATTCATTAGATTCTTTCCATTTAATGAGTACATACTTTTTCCTTTCGTTCTCTTGGTCTTTAAATCTTGTCAACTTTGTATACGTCATCTTGTTTGTCATACAGTGATAACTCTTGCTCGTAAGACGTGCCATATATAGCATTTTCCTTGAAGTCTTGAAGTTTCTAAACTATCGGATCACCTATTATGACTTGCCGGATTTTGAATATTTCCTCAGTGAAGTTAGGAAGGTAGCTGTTTGCAAAAATTGTTTTGCATTTCGAAAGTCTATTGTTTCACCGATTTTGAATTTTGGAGTTCCATATGTATCAGTTGTCAAATTGCCGAATAGAATGATCCATTCTTTTGACTTACTTTATTTGCTTGCTCCCTTCAACTGGAGTCATGTCTCTTGATTTGTGATGAATGTTATTGTCTCCATGAATTAGCTTTGGTAAACCTTCAACCCATTTTCTGGTTTCATTTTGAGTGAAAATACTTCCACATTCTAGTTTTGAATGTTCTGTTAAACCCTTCAGTTGTGGTGCCTTTTTGTTGAAAATTACTCGATTTTTCCATTGACGAACAAATCCTTGACCATATTCCTGTAAAACTCTTTCCCTTCATTAAACTGTATCTTTCATCCATTCGTTCTCTAAAGATATCTGTAAAAAGAGTCGTGTATGTCATCTCCCTTTTTTGTTTTAGCTTTTTCAGCCATGCGTATTTTGAAAATACATTAACTACTGTCAAAATGTATTTGTATCTGTCGTTGTAGGCTTGATATGCTTGCATGTCAGCAATCTCTGCTTGCCACTGGCCATCCGTGTTAGCAACATAGACCCTTCTGTAATAAATATTTTCTCGCTTGCTCGTGCAATGTGTAGGTATATTGTTCGGTTAACCATTCTTCAATTAAAACATATTTTATTCTCTCTTTATCTCGTTTAATTTGTTTCCACAATTGATTGATATTTATGTAAGCAACTGTACTTTTGAGATCGTACTAAATGTGTCTTAAATAATGTTCTTTTGTCAGCCATTTAGAATGGTATAACAGTATCCAGAGTGTACATTACGCTTGATAACATGTCTTTTGCCATGATCAACAAGCCAAAATAACATCTATTTATAACTGGCACTTTCATTTTCAACAATTTTCAACATTTTTTCAATCCTATCAAGCGTGTCAATGATATCAGATCTGTTTCAATTTTGGCTATCCCAATGGTTGATTCAAAAATAGCTACGTTATTCACTGAATCACCATGTGCTGTTTCGAATAGAATATTGTTTTCCACAAATTCTGTCTCTGTATTTGACGAATCATTGTATATTGACCTGGTAAAAGTTATGAAATTTTCGAGTTGTGCTGTAAATTTAGCCGAATGCAAATTTGTGTATTGTCCACACCAAATACATAATTTAACAAATCCTCGTAGTGTGGATTTTGATCATCTTATTATCATGGGTTGATACTGCGTATCTCAATGTTTTCATCACTGAAGGCAATCTGTAAATCCGCATCTTTCATGAAACATTATATTACATCTTTTTATGTTTCAAATAGGCAAATCAACATTTGATTTTTCGGGAATGTTGTTTTGCATCACAACTAAATTTGACTACACTTTAATCCCATCCATACTTGCAAACAAGTACACGTCGTCTCTTTATAGAAAACATCTGAGTGTTGCTTTTATGTTGAACTCATTGAATATCCCTGTAACCTCTCTGAAAACTGTTGAATTGATCACCATGTAGCTCAGTTGCATTATTTATGTTGTGCAAAGAATTTCATATTATTTTGTGTTGTGATTTTGAAGAATCACACTTTTAGCATGTTATCAACTTCATATAAGGTATTAGTAATGTTTCAAATATCACATTAGTATAGTAATGTTTCAATAGTAAGAAATATGAGATTTGTGACTCATGTTTCTGAAATCTCACTAGTAAGGAAGGCAGTCCAGTAGTAAGGTCTAGGAACTTGGTGGTGTTTTTGTTTTCATGCAGAAGAAAGGAATGTGGTCTAGCAATATCCTCGTTGTCGTATGCACATATTGAGGGTGTTCGGTAGTAGACAACATATATGAGAGTAAGACAGAACAGTAAGTTTAATTAATGAGTGATTCATTTTATATTATTATTTGTTTTGTGCGCCGAAAATATCAAACTATTTTAAATTTAACTAGTGGCTTAGAACTCTCATGTATTACCTACTGATAAATATCAGTATCATTTTCTGCGAACTCTCGTGAGCATTTCAAAGAGACTTGAAAAATTGGCCACACAGATTTATGCAATAATATATTTTTTTTACTACATGTGATGTTCTGGACATTAATTTCATCAAAAAATTAACCGTCGTTCATATAATGCTCTGTTCAAGAGTTGTAATATTTCAGTTCAAAAGACTACTTTCAAATACATACTGATTTCAGTTATTTCAGTTATGTAATCAGGCACATTAAATACTTTCTGTAGGAATGTACACTATTGAATATAGTTTCAACCATAAATCAGTAGCACATACAATTCAAGTACGAACGTCAAGTTGTATGCTTCTTTGTGACATCATACATAAATGTACAGTAAGACGGACATTAAATAATCACCACAAGATATTGTGATACGAATCATATCTTTGCCAAACACGATGCATTACAATGCAAACAAGACGATGACGATGATCATGACGAGGAGGAGGATGTTATTAAGATGACTACGACGACGACAACGACGATGGTGATAGTAATGGCGCTGGTGAATTCTTACTGAAACTTTAGTCTGGATTTCACCAACGGAACTTGTGTTTCGACCATTCTGGAAATGATGAATCTGAAAGTCTATTGGGGGAAATTAAAGTGTGACTCAGTTCGAGTAATTAAATATCTGAAATTCAGATTAAAAAATTTACACATGTTGGTGCCTCATGTATTTTGAAGTTATATCAAATACTTACTCCGGGTCCCATGTGTCATTGACAGTCACGAGAAAGCGCATCGTTGCCACCTTTGGGAGAACGCCATTATGTAATCCGTCTGCATTTGTTCCTGAGAAGCAGACGAACATCAAACCCGCCAGGATCAGGTAAATATTCGAGCGACACACCATTGTGCCTAAGTCAGATGCAGAGACTAGTAAATGACCTTAAACTAAGGTCGCTTTCTTATCTCATCATGGTCTTGACTTAAGGTCGTTTTCTAATCTTTATGTGGTTTTGAAATCAGGTCGCTCCCTTATCTTGTAAAAATCGCAACATTTACGGTCAATAGTGGTTAGAGTGAAGTTCATTTTAAACAATGATGAAAAGTATTTCCTATCAAGAGAACATTAAAACAAAAAGGTACCCAAATCCTCAAAACTCCTGCTACCATCTGACAACAGTTGTGTAAAAGAAATGCATGCCTAAGACTCAGTCTCTCTGAGTGTTCTCATATATAAGCAGACTCTTTAAAGGCAGATCTTTTTTTATATAGGACTTTTGAATATTCCATTGCTGCTTTATTACATGCATGCCTGTCTGATTTAATCAACAAAGGTCAGTAAGTATATTGATACAGTACAGGTTACTACTCTGTCGATCCCTCTCCGTCTTCATTTTATGCACCTCTTGGTACAGCTAGTAGCTCGCATTGAGACAGTACGATAGCACTTGTAAATTTTCTCAATTTATAAAATCCCCTTTAGGGGTATAAGAACACACCGAGAACACATGTAAATGTAAAAATCTCCACCATAAAGCGTAGGGGTACTCCCTGACCTAAGTTATAATCTCTGTATTGTGCAAAGCGAAATTAATAACTTGAAACAAAATTTCATAAATAATGTCATAAAGCTTTATTGTGATAGATTCAACATATTGCAGAGAGGCGATAGCAATATTTCATGAGTTGAGCATAAAAGCAACGATCTCAGTATCAAGAAATAACGATTATTTATTTACAACATTGGATTGGATAAAAGTGCAGTCAAAGCTGGTTGATTTACAAAATAACATACGAGAGAATAAAAATGTTGACACTCCGATTTTACACATGAAGAGGATATCCTGCAATGTTATAGAAAAGATGAGGCTTTCCCGATTACATTCAGTGGTGATAACATCGAGATAAGCATCATCAATCCTGATCTCAAGATTGCTGAAAGCTATGGTATGCGGAACGAATAAATTATGTATTTGATGTGAATAAATATACAAATTTGTATTTGGCTAAATTTTCAGTACAATTCAAAGGTCTATTAAACTTTCCAAGGTCAATCTACAACGATTCGACGAAAACAGAAGTAGAATTTATGGAAAACAAAGTTTGATTTAAAACAACACATGGCGACTCAGTGTATGAAGAAGCTGTTTTTGAATCAACCATAGAAATGACACCAGTTGACATTAATCTGAAATCGTTTATTCGTTTAGAAGGATTGAATGAACATTGCAAATTGTTTAAAATAGAAGTTCAGTTGTAGATAAATATTCTGTTGCCTTGGTAATAATGCCTGAGGACAGCTTGTCAAGCGAAAGGTATTCTTTAGATGCTTTTATATCGTATTAATTGGCTGACAGAGAAAATATTTTTTAGCATCCCTATTACCATCCAGAAGGTACAGTTCCTGACATAAATATCAATCAACCGTGCGAAGGGATTACACACGGCAACAAGAAAATAAGGTACACTGAATTGAAAGAATGGTTAACTGATATAATCTACCTACACATTACACAACCAAACGAGAAAAAGATTTTCCCCACAGAAGGGTCTATGTAAATCACATGGATGAAAAGTGGCAGGCAGACATTATTGACATGCAAGGATATGAAAAATGCAACGATGGATACAAATGCAATTTAACAGTGTTAGATTTTTCTCTAAATACGCCTCAGCCGAGAAAGTAAAAACAAAACAAAAGGGAAATGATATATACGATGCTTTCAGAGAAATCTTCAAACACAGGATGCCTGAAAATATACACTTTGATGAAAGGTTTTGCAACATAAAGGTAATGATTTATTTTGTAAAAGGAAAACATTGAGCTTTTTCAACTTAATCAGACAAATAAACCATCAGTAGTGGAAAAGTTTAACCGAACCCAAAATATTAGAATATGTAAGTATTTCACTTGAAATGAAACTAGAAAATAGCTTGAATTTGTAATAAAGCTAATTTATGGAAACAATAACACTAATCACACATCAATAGACATGAATCAAGCTGGAGTGATTAAGGAAGAAAACGGATCAAACATATTGGTAGTAGAGTCATTTTACAAAATATATATTTGGAACTCCTACGTTCAAAAGTTGTCAAACGTTCAGAATTTCGAAATGCAAAACAATATTTGCAAGGGGCTAACAGCCTCACTTTACCGAGAAATTATTCAAATTCAGGTCATTAATATTAGGTGATCCGGTTGTTTACAAACTTGAAGACTGGAAGGGAGAGGATATTGAGGACAGGTTTTACGAACAAGAGTTATCTTTGCACTACAAACAAGGTGACCTATACAAAGTTGAAAAGATTTTGAAGACTATAAAGGTAAAAATTATGTACTTGTGAAATCGAAAGGATATGGTGATTTGCTTAATAGTTGGGAACTAGAGAAGAACACCATTCCATTAAAATAAATGACGTGTCAAAGATGGAGAGGTTTGAATCACACTATATAGATAGCAGTATTAAACAGCATGAAAACTTTGAGATTTTGAAAGACCCAACATTTTCTATAATCTAACTGATGTGGAAAGACAGCGTAGAAGAAATTAAAGAAGTTAAAATATCCACTTCATGTAAATTTTTACTGATAATAAAACCATTTGGAAAAAATAATGTATGTCCAAAAATGTCACAGTTATACAATAAAATTGTACACAGGATAAACGCGATAAGGCAACTACGATGTAGGAATGTATTTATATGATAATAACGTGTACCGTAGAATAAACAAAAAAGATATAACATTTCAAATCTATGAAGTTAATTCAAACTACATTTTTTAAAAACTGAAAGACAAATTTAAGTTTAAGATTACAAGCTGGTTTACGAGATTTTTTTAAGAAAATAGAGGGCAATGAAGATCATATAGATGTTGATGCAATCATGAGGATATTTAAACTTCATTCAAATTTCATTCGGTGAAGGTATATTAGCAATTAACAAAAATACTCAATCGACCATGAGTTTTTGCTGGACAAAATCTATACCATGAACTATTTTAACTGATCCATAAACCTTCAATCACAAAGAATTACCACAAAATTAACCCAAATCAGTTGATATGAGAAGAATTTTTGCAACATCTGGATGAATGAAGAAACAGTACTATGTTAATAATGTGCAGATTTTGAATATTCAGTTTTTACAGAACTTGCATTTCATAGTATAAATGGAACAATCCTATTCAGAGGAGAGGATGTTGTTGTTGTCATGCCAAATTTTTCTCAGCTAGAAAAGATTGTTGCTTTTAATTTTAATTTGGAAAAATATAGTGCATATAGTTCTGTATATGGGAAAAGTTTGACAAAAGATAGTTATTGTACAAACAATTAATAGAGTCATAGAGTAGCTATTTATTCTCTATTCAGGCATTTGAATTCCTTGTCTGTTGCCATAGTTTGCATATTGGCAAGCAAACATGTTTTCTAATGTAGACTACACGTCAGAAAAGATGCAATCTGATGCATAGTGTTAGGGATACTTTGGTGGTGTATTTTGTGAATGAGCATTTATTTTCACGGAAAAACCGGCCTTATGACATAAAATTTCGATATTTAACTATTTGCATTTTCTAATCGAGTAATGTTTTGAAAATATAGTAATATAAACTTTACCACATTAGTGTGTCAGTTTTTTCATCCACTGGCTTGGGAGGAAATCCATACCGCTTTCATAATGCAACGTCATGACGTTAAGGTAACTTTGCACAAATGTAACGTAATAGTTGAACTGGTTACATAAATAGACCCATTAAAATTTTTCATTAAAGCCTATTTCATGCCGTGAAATGATATTTAGCTACTTAATACTAAAAAAGTTTAGTTTACTGTTCAATATTTACGATGCAGGTTTTATTATCGGCATGTATATCTTTTAACTGTGTTCAGTCAGGGAATGGATATGATATTGGAGTTGTGACAAATTTGTTTTCAAATTAACATAATCAAATGACAACAATAAATATAAGGCGATGCTAAAATTATATTTCATTATTATAACATAGTCTCACAAACTGGTTCTTATTTTGTCCTGTAATGAATATATTTTAGCTTCTAGTGAGACAAGGCTAAATTTTAAAAACATATGAATATAGTTTAAACAAAGTATTATATTACGGACTGGTCCTTATTTGCTTCTGTAATAATGTATTTAAACTTCTATTTAGACATGGCTAAATATTAAACAATTTATAAAGAAACCATCCACAGGCATGTCTTCTTATGTCGAACACGAATAAAAATGTTCTGCAAAATTTTTCCCGGCGAACTTGTGCTTGTATCGAAGTCTTCTTCTTTTCCCTTGTCGTGTTTTCTCTCCATCACTGACGTCAGACAATGCACCCATTATGTACAATTCATTCTCATTGTTTAGCGTTTCTCTCATGTTTAAGATATGGTCATAAATGGCATTTGGGTTCTGACTGGCTGTACAATTTTCTCGACAACCGCAACCCTTTCTGATAAACTCGCCCACTGTCCTTAAACTGACCTCTGTTCTGTTGTTTTCAATGGCTACGTCGTCAGGTTCATTTTCAATGGCTTCCTCCTCACTGTTGGATTCTCTCAAAATATTATATATATTCATATATTTTATAAGGTTTATATTCATTCGTCGATCAGCAAAGAATTATCGAATTGATCAGTTACGATAAATAGATAAATAATTGTATTAATTCCAATTTTTCATTTTGTCATTGTTTTGAAATATTTATTTAATATTAAGGATTAACATACCTTAAATGCATTGTCATCTCCAGAATCCGTTAAAAACTTGCAAACAGTTTTTCTTTAAACCAGTATCGGTCACTCTTGAAAATGACAAAATCACTTCAGCGTAATCGTGACGTATGAAAATTTCACGTCAATACTTTGAGTGGGGTTATCCAGCAGTTCTCGCTCAATGTCATAAGGCCGGTTTTCGCATGAACTGCCTCATATATATATATATATGTGTGTGTGTGTGTGTGTGTGTGTGTGTGTGTGTGTGTGTGTGTGTGTGTATTAGTAGTAGTAGTGAAAAATGTTAGTACATTACCAGCTTAGGTCAGCTACCGTGGTGTGTTCTTGGGCAAGGCACTTTACTCTAATTCTCTAATTGCTTCAACATTAAATAACCTACTTGTGTTGCGGTGCCGTAAAACACCAAACCAAAACCAAAGCAAATAAAATAGCATGTTCGGCAACGAAAGAAACAATTTGTCCAACATTCCTAAGCAACTAACTTATGACATTACAAAAACACCTGGTAAACCTGGTCCTACTTTACGGCCAAACCAAAGAAATAATAGTTTACATTTTGTATGTCCTTTTTAATTTTCTCAACAAAAGATTCGCTAGGAGTAGGAGGTTGAGGCAGACCACCACCACCGCCATCGGCAGTTATGGTATTTCTTGCCAAACTGGTTATATATATATATATATATATATATATATATATATATATATATATATATATATATATATATATATATATATATATCGCAAATTTTGACTATAGGGGCAACATATCTATAAAGTTTCGTGAGTTTTCAAGTAGTGGTTTAGGAGGAGTTATGGTAACGGACGGACGGACACAGAGGGTATCAATATCCTGGACGTTTTTTTTATTAAAGAAAATGGGGAATAATAGAGAGTGTAAAAAATAGACAGTACAGTAATAATATTATGGCAAAGTTAAATGTACCCAGAATACTCTTCTTTATGTTGACATAAAGATGACCTGCTGGTGAACAGATTTTCGTATTTCACATTTAATGGAACTGTCGTGGCTCAGCATTTAGGGTTAAGGGTGTGGGTTTGAATCCTTCTCAAATCATTATGATCCGCTGCCGTGGTAAGTTCGTGGGCAAGGCACTATACATCAATTGCTTGGACACAATATAACCTTTCATGTGTTGATGTGCTGCAAATACCAAATAAGCAAAACTTTATGTTTACTTTTGATCGAGTAAAAGTACGCATGTCAGTAGTAATGGGGGACAATCTGAGGACAGACATGACACTCCGGGGACAACGGAAATTAACATTACGGGAGCTATTTTTAAAGTACCTCTGGGAATAAGGGGAATACTAATGTTAAAAACATCAATAGGTCTGGGGACAAGGGGAATTTAGGATTGACATTATTGACCAATATCCATCGTAACTGACCAAGACACAGCCTCACTGACCAACAAACCGTCTTACCGACCATCACCCACACCTGCTGACCAACACGCAGTCTTACTGATCAGTACCCACATCTACTGACCCGAATCCACACCTACTGACCGGCACACACATTTTCTAACAAGTACAGGGTTACTGACCAGTACCCACATCAACTTACCAACACCCACGTTTACTAACAAATACAGTATTACCCATCAACATCCACGTCTACTGACCAGCAGATACACCAACTGACTATGGCCCACACCTACTGTCAACATGCAGTCTTACTGATCAGGTCCCACACCTACTGAACAACACAGTCTTACTGAACAGCACCCACATCTACTAACCAACACCCACGCATACTAACCAATGCACGGTCTTACTGACGAGCATTCGCAGCTACTAACTAGCATGCACACCTACTGACCAACATTAACACCTACAAACAGATGTAAATAAGGGGGAACAGAAGTGATAATTAACACCAAACTTTA